>PVKU01000828.1:0-389242 GCA_004027475.1 Anoura caudifer | reverse complement strand
GTCACCATTTATCCCCCCTTTACCCTCTTCTGCCCCCACCCTTCCCTCTGGCAATCACCGTACCATTGTCTGTGATTTTTGCTTGTTTGTTTGTTTGTTTTGCTTAACCCCTTCACCTTTTTCACCTAGTCCTCTGTCCCCCGCCCCTCTGATAGCTGTTAGTCTGTTCTTTGTATTTATGAGTCTGTTTCTATTTTTTTTTTTTTTTTTGCTCAGTAGATTCTACATATAAGAGAAATCACATGGTATTTGTGTGCCTTATTTCACTTAGCACAATACTCTCTAGGTCCATCTATGCTGTCACAAAAGGTAAGATTTCCTTTTTTATGGCCACATAGTATTCCATTGTGTAAATGTACTACCGCTTTTTCATCCACTCATCTGCTGATGGGCAGTTGGGCTGTTTCTAGATCTTGGCTATTGTAAACAGTGCTGCAATGAACATGGGGTACATATATTCTTTCAAATTAATGCTTTGGGTTTCTTCAGATATATTTTGAGAAATGGCATTGCTGGATTATGAGGCAGTTCTATCTTTAATTTTTTGAGGAAACTGCATACTACTTCCCACAGTGGCTGTACCAATCTGCATTCCCACCAACAGTGTAAAAGGATTTCCCTTTCTCCACATCCTCGCCAGCACTTGCTGTTTGTTGATTTATTGATTGTAGCTATTCTGACAGGTGTCAGGTACTATGTCATTGTTTTAATGTGCATCTCTCTGATGATTAGTGATGTTGAGCATCTTTCCATATGTCTGTTGGTCATCAGCATGTCCTCTCTGGAAAAGTGTCTGTTTAAGGGCCTTTGCCCAGTTTTTAGTTGGATTGTTTGTTTTCATGGTGTTGAGTTGTATAAGTTCTTTATAAATTTTGGATATTAACCCTTTATCAGATGTATCATTGGCAAATATGTTCTCCTATTCAGTGAGTTGTCTTTTCACTTGTTGATAGTTTCCTTTGTGGTGAAAAAGCTTTTTAGTGTGATGTACTCCTATTTGTTTATTTTTCTTGTTTCCCTTCCCTGAGGTGATATTATCAGAAAAAATATTTCTATGAGAAATGTCTAAGACTTTACTGCCCATGTTTTCTTGTAAGATTTCTATGATTTTGAGACTTACATTGAAGTTTTTAATCCATTTTGAGTTCATTCCTGTTTATGGTATAAGGAGGAGGTCTAGTTTAATGTTTTTGCATGTATCTGTCCAATATTCCCAAAACCATTTATTGAATGGACTGTCTTTACCCTGTTGTGTGTTCTTGCCTCCTTTGCCAAATACTAGTTGACCATAAAGGCATGGGTTTATCTCTGGGCTCTCTATTGTGCCCATTTTTATGTCAGTACCATGCTGTTTTGATTACTATGGCCTTATAGTATAGTTTTATATCAGGTAGCATGATTCCTCCAACTTTGTTCTTCTTTCTCAATATTGCTGAGGTTATTTGGGATCTTTTGTAGTTTCATGTAAATTTTTGGGACATTTGTTCTAGTTCTATGAGATACGCCATTTGTATTTTAATACGATTGTGTTGAATTTATAGATTGCTTTGGATAGTATGGATATTGAAAAATGATGCTTATTTTTCCTATCCATGAACATGGTAAATTCCCCATTTATTTGTATCTTTCTCAGTTTATTTCTTTAGTATCATAATTTTCCAAGCATAGGTGTTTTACCTCCTTGGTTAGGTAATTTTTTTTTTTTTGATACAATTGTAAATGGGGCTGTTTTCTTAGTTTCTCTTTTTATATAGTTTGTTATCGATGTAGAAAAATGCTACTGATTTCTGAATAGTAATTTTGTATTCTGCTACTTTACTGAATGCAATTTTCAGTTCTGGTAGTTTTTTTGGTGAAGTCTTTGGGATTGTCTACGTACAGTATCATGCAATCTGCAAATAAGGACAGTTTTACTTTTTCCTTTCCAATTTGGGTGCCTTTTCTTTCTTCTTCTTGTCTGATTGCTGTGGCTAGAACCTGCAGTACTATGTTGAATAAGAGAGGTGACAGCAGCTATCCCCATCTTGTTCCTGATCTTAAGGGAAACAATTTCAGTCTTTGCTTGTTGAGTATGATATTAACTGTGGGTTTGTCATATATAGTCTCTATTATATTGAGAAATGTTCACTCTGTTCCCATTTTGCTGAGTTTTTATCATAAATGGGTGCATGATTTTATTGAATGCCTTTTGTCCATCAATTGATAGATCATGTGATTTTTATCCTTCATTTTATTTATGTGGTGTATCATGTTTATTGATTTGCAAATATTGTATCAACCTGATATCCCCAGAATAAATCCCACTTGATCATGGTGTATGGTCTTTTTGATGTATTGCTGAATCCAATTTGCTAATATTTTGTTGAGGATTTTAGCATCTATGTTCATCAGGGATATTGTCCTATAATTTTCTTTCTTTGTAGTGTCTTTATTTGGTTTTGAAATTAGGACAATGCTGGCCTAATAAAATGAGCTTAGGAATCTCCTTCCTCTTGAATGCTTTGGAATAGTTTGAGAAAGATGGGTGTTAGTTCTTTTTTTGAATGTCTGGGAACATTTGCCTTTGAAGCCATTGGCTCAGGACTTTTGTTGCTGTGAGTTTTTTGGTTACTGCTTTGATTTTATTAGTTGTAATTGGTCTATTCAGATTTCTGATCCTCCTGATTCAGTTTTGGAAGATTGTGTTTCTAGGAATTAATCCACTTTGTCCAGGTTGTCCAATTTGTTGACATATAATTGTAATATTTTCTTACAATCTTTTGTATTTTTGTGATGTTAAATTGTTACTTGTCTTTCATTTCTGATTTTATTTATTTGGGTCCTCTTTCTTTTTTTTCTTTATGAGTCTGGTAAAGGTTTGTCATTCTTATTCATCTTTTCAAAGAATCAGACCTTGGTTTCATTGATTTTTTTTTTTTTTTTTTTTTTTTTTTGCCTTTTTTTTTTTTTTTTTTTTTTTTTTTTTTTTTTTTTTTTTTTTTTTTTTTTTTTTTTTTTTTTTTTTTTTTTTTTAGTTTCTATGCCATTTATTTCCACATCCAATCATTATTTTTCCTTCCTTCCACTCTCTCTGGGCTTTGTTTGTCATTCTTTTTCTGGTTCTCTTAGGTGTAAGATTAGATTGTTTGTTTGAGATTTTTCTTGCTTCTTCAGGCAGGCCTGTAAGACTATGAACTCACACAGGACTGCTTTCACTGTGTCCCATAGATTTTTGGGTTGTTATATGTTCATTTTCATTTATCTCAAGGTAACTTTTGATTTATTCCATGATGTTATTGTTGTCCCAGTCATTGTTTAGGAACATGTTATTTAGTCTCCATGTTTGTGTACTTTTCAATTTTTTTCTTGTGACTAATTTATAGTTTTATACCATTGTGGTCAGAGACAATGCTTGATATAGTTTCAATCTTCTTGAATTTATTGACTCAATAAAGTATCCTAACATGTGGTCTATCCTAGAGAGTGTTCCATGCACACTTTAAAAGCATATATACTTTGTTGCTTTGAGGTGAAATGCTCTATAAATATCTATTAAATCTAGTGTATAATTTTTTATTTTTTGGGGGGTCTGGAAGATCTATCCATTGATGTGGATAGAGTATAATTGTTTATTTATTTATTTTTTTTGGTCTGGAATATCTATCCACTAATGTCAATGAGGTGTTAAAATCCTCTAATATGACTGTATTACTATTGATCTCTCCATTTATGTCCACCAAGCTTTTCTTTATGTATTTAGGTGTTCCTGTTTGGGTGTATATATGAGTATGTTTACCAGGGTTATATCCTCTTGTTGCATTGATTTCTTTAGTATTACTTAATGCCCTTCTTTGTCTCTTGCTATGGCCTTTGTTTTGAAGTTTGTTTTGTCTTATAGAAATATTGCTATCCCTGATTCTTTTTTTGTTTCCGTTGGCATGAAACATCTTCTTCCATCCCTTCACTTTTTTTTGTTCTGAGGTGGGTCTCTTGTAGACAAGCATATGTACAGAACCCTCTTTGTTTCTTGTTGAAATAGCTAAGTTGGGAAGAAGATCAAGATTTTTCAAGCTGGAATTAGTTTGTAGTTAAGCTGAGAGCAAAATGGACAATATTACATTGAAATATTTGTAGCATGTGCCATTGTTTGCTAAGAAAACATTAATGTTTTTGAAGCTTTTGAAAAATGGTTTGATCTCTAATTTGTGCATTTTCTTACACACGTATTTTTGTTCTGGTTATTAGTAATGGTTTATAAAGGGAAACCTACAGAGCTTCAACCACACTGGAAAATATGGAGAATAACAACCAACGGTCAGCACATGCTGATTGGCTTGGACACAGGTTGCAAAACCACCTGCGACATTCACCCCACATCATCCTGCAGGCATCTGTTTATCTTCCTGCTAGGTACAGGCTGTATCTCAAGTGTCCTTAATCTCCCCATTCATGATCTGTCAACACAGATTAATCTTCAACCAGCTAATGTTTTCAGCCTGATGCTTTCTACACTTCTAGGGATAATAAAATCTGGAAGTTTACCATCCTCTAACTAAAGCAGTATTTTAGGATTGAATTGGCAGGTTTATTTGATTGGACTCTCTAAGCAGTTCTGTCTGAATGTAACCTGGTCACAGAGCTGGTGGGATTGTTCTGTGAGGGAGGTGCAAGAGAACCCATCCAGCTGGTGTGACTCCCGGTGGGACATGTGCTGCAGTCATCCACTGTGTGTGTCATTCATTGTGCTATTCAGCTGTGACTCTTTAGGTAGCAGTTATAATCAGGTGCATAGATGGCCTACTAGGGTTGTGTTAGTCATGGATACTTTACATAAACAGAAGCATGATGTTGGATACCTAGACCTCGTAAAGTGATGTTCTTCCCACGACCACACCCTTCAGGAGCCTGGCACAGCTTCAGAAAAGAAATCGTTACCAGATTGTGTCTTTAAGGAGCTCATTTTTCCTTTTTCTTTTTGCTTATGTTTGAGGATATAAGTTCAAAGAACTTTCAAGGATGGGAAATTTATTCATTGTAAAGTGATTATTGGAAGTGTCAAATGTTTGCTTCTTATACATTTTTTAGGTTGTATTGCATATAATACCAACTCAATCTCATATTTTGCCCACACTGCCAGGAGGAAGGGAGCCACAGGACTGGGAAATATGTGCCGTGAGTCATTCACAGTAACAGCGGTGGTATAGATGTGCTCTTCCAGATGACGAAATCGGCGGTGGGAGGTACAGTTTGTGTTGTCCTGTATGCCTCAAATTCCATTGTATAGTGTAGAGTTTCCCAAATGGACATGATCGTAAGGATCACTTGGGGTTTTTATGACGTATGTGGGCCTCCCCCAGACGACTGAATCAAAATTTCCAGTGGTAGGACCTGGGCATATGTGTTTTTAACAAGAACCTTAGGTTATTCTGTCTATGAGCATACCACTGTGAATGCACCAGGTCTCAGAAGATGAGCATGGTTGGGCCTAGTTAGAATAGTTGGATGGAAGATTATTTCTATGATCATACATGTCTGGGAATTTTTACCTTAGTGGATACTGTAGGAAGCCAATATTTTCATCATATTTAAAATTTTCTAAATACATCTTAGGCTTTATTTTTTTAATTAGGTAGGCAGGACAAGTGTTGCTACTTTAATTTTGCAGAGATGGTGTTAACTTACCTAACTAAGCCAACAACTCTTAAGGTTTTGGTTGATAACAAGAGTAATGAAAGGTTTTGGGGTGAGGGCTGGTTCACTCTTCCGTCATAATGGTGTGGCCAGGATGTAAGAAGAGTACAGTTCCGAAGATCGTCTGTGACATACGTGGACAGTTACAAGATTTTAGGGTAAGCGGGCGCAAAGCGGGTCTGTGAGTCTGATGAAGCCTCAGAGCACACTTCATAAGAGGTTCACTGGAGACACACACAGCAACATTCTAAGTTGGATTCTGAGCCCTCCTATTGGGTGGATGCTGATTGGTGAGTGACTAAGGCTCAGGTGCGGTCTCCAAGGAATTCAGGGTTCAGGCCTCAGTAGTTTCTTAAACCCTGCAAAACAAAGGGTAAAGAGTATATCTAAAATATTTTAGCCAATCCATGTACTGAATACTATTAATTACCAGTGAAGGAGCCAAAATCTTACATTTTTCATGCTAATTTTTAAGTCAGTAGAAAACCCTTTTATAATTTTCAAAATATGTTGTTTCTGTGCCTTGACTGCTTTTATTTTATTCTACTGGTTAAGTCCTATTCATTCTTTAATACATCAACCCAAACACCATTTCTTCTTGAAAATATTTTCTGGGCCTAGAAGATTTTGCTGTTCATGGTCCACAGACTAGCATTGTCTGCATCCCTTGGGAACTTGTTAGAAATGCAGATTCTCAGCTCCATGTGAGATCAATTGACCCAGCATCTTCATTTTAACAAGATTCCTGGTGATTTGGAAGCAAAATACAGCTTGAGAAACACTAGTCTAGAAGTTACGTGCTCCACGTTTGTGCTCCCTAATCAATGATTAAACTGTGATCACGGCCCCACTAGAGCACTCACTGCCATGAATTGAATAATTAATGACTTTTTGCCTATTCTTCTAGGTTACTCATTATGTTTTACTCATTTCTCCACTGCTATCATCTGATACATACTGGATGATTAATTCATGTTGAATGAATGAATAAATGCACTTGCCCATGGTGAAATTGGTTGCTTAAATGTAAATTCAGGTTTGTCAGACTTTCAGCTGGCTTATATGTCCTTATACAGTCAAGTTGGAATGAGTAGAACACAGGACATTGGCCTGCTTTCTAGGGCTATTAGCGAGAAAAAAGTGATTGTTGGATATAGGAGTCAGGCAATGGCACGGTGGGAAATTCAAGAGGGATGGATTTGGGCACAGGGAGAAGGGAGAGTCACCTAAGGAGACCATGTGTGCCAGGGAGTACTTTTTCTGTCCCAACCCACCTAAGAGACTAGAGGGATTTTCAGCAGCGAAGATGGCTAACTGTAACAGGTTTGCATCAGGACTCCTCCGGCAACTACATGATTCCATAAAACCCACACCCCAGCTTTCTTTTTAGACTAATTGAGGCAGATGGTAGGCTTGATGTCTGGTGTTCTGAGTGGGGCTGGAGGGCACTGAGCCATAATCAGTACCAAGAGTACATCCTGAGTTTGGAATCGAGTGTTTGGAATGGGTGGATAGAAGCAGATATCTAACCAGGCAGGTGTCTTGGTCAGCATAGCATACCCTGGCAAAAAGCAGGTAATAAGAGGCCCCATCAGAGGGATGGATGGTCCAAATGCAGGGCTCCAGGTGCTTAACACCTGGGCAGTACTTGTTCTACAACTGCCTCTCTCAACTGGGTCTCTTTTGGGGTGGACATTGTTTACTAAGGACCCCATGATGGCTAAAGGTGGAGAGAAGGCTTGGGGTTACCATGAAAGTGCCAAACAGTTTTGGTACCTTCTCAGAATCCAGTGGGTAGAGGTCAGATAATACCCAACCTAATTATGAAGGAAATATTTTCCTTCCTTCACTTTGGTTGCTTCTTAGGGGAAGTTATCACGAACCTGGGCTGGGGGTGGGTGATAACATTTAGAGGAAGGGACAGCTCCAATTGGTCATGTCATGTGGGGATCTGAGCCAAATATGGAAACTAAAAAAATCTATGTTTTTAAATGAAACATCTCCATTTTCAAACTGTGGCAACTAATTGCTCAAGTTGAAAACACTGTGAGGGCTGGGGACACTGTGGTGGGGGCCAGCTTGACTTCTTGCCTCAGGAACTTTTTGGCTACAAGTATTGCAGGACCTCTGTCTCCTGAGTGATTTGGGGTGCCCCTGTGTCCTTTTGAGAACCACAGAGTCTTGGGTGGAAACCAGAAGCTGATTATTTAGAGCTTGTTGTCACCAAAATGAATCCAATTATCTCTGACCACCTTCTAACTCGCCAAAATCAAGAGCAAACAAGCACAAGTGCAATCAAATGAAAAGCAAAAACAATGGCCACAAACCTCTTTCTCCCTCAGAGTCTCCACAGCCGGCATTGGTCGCTGACAAAGGTACTCGACTAAGACATCTGGCAGTCTTTTATGACTTTTTTTTCTTCCCCAGTCTTCACTTCTTATGACTCCTTAAGGTCCATAGGATTCAACCCTAAACATCCACAGATCTCCTCCTTCTCTCTCCATTGCTATTGTCATTGTCCAGCATCAGGTTCTATTGTATTTTGCCTGGATTATTCTAAATGCACTTCCTCATTGGTATCCCTAACTGATTTCCTGAGGAAACAGCACAAACAGACTAAATCACATGTTCTTCCAGGACTAGGCCTGTGTCTAGGGTCTGCCTGAGCCCACAGGAATGCTGAGCAGATCTTCTCACCTCGCGTGGGTGGGGCTGGAGACCAGGATGTTTTCCACAGTGGGTCGGTCTGCTGGAGTGATTCCCAGTTCTGGAATCGGAACAAAGTAGCACACAGGTCAGTGTCGTCTGGAAATCTCTTCTTTCCCTTCCAGATTCCATAGGCCGTCCACAAATTTGTGAGAGCAGGGCCATGAAATAGGTGAGTTCAAGAGAAGCATACGATAATAAGGTAAACTAAATCAGATGGTGACTCTTTATGCTACAACTCTCACCAATCCCAGGGGCCTATTGGAAACTTAAATGCCCCTTCCTTAAAGGGCTTTCAAGTTCATCGATCAAATAAGTAGTTTTAGTTAAGCCATGAGCCTGGGAAGAAAGTGATCAAGGTTAGACAGGCCATCCTCTGACCTGGAAGGTGAACCTAGAGGTGCTTCCTGGAAGCCTGAGGCTCCCGGGCCTGACCTGGAGACGCCCCAGCAGAACCATCCTCACCAACACCGATTTTCCTCACGCTAACTTGAAGGGGAGTAAATGATTACAGATGTGTTAACTAGAGTCCATAAGTAAATTTTTAAAAATGACTCAGATTGGGAAATGTTCACTAACTTGTTTTTAGCAAGAAGACCCTCCACCTAGACCGCCTGGATTACAACAGAAGGTTGTACCGGTTCCTTACTAGCTATGAGGCCTCAGACGAGGTACTTATTCACACAAGCCTTAGTCTCCTCACTTGTCCAATGGAGAAAGTATCATCACCTGCCCCAAATTTTGGGATAAAAATTAAAGACAAAGGCACAAATCTCTTAGCAGAATAATTCACATATACTAGGCAATTGATGAATTTTAACATTATTATGCTTATTCCTCATTGAAGATTATCCCCACCTCTGCCTGTAGAAATATAAAAATCGTAATTATTTTGAGAATATACAATCATTCAAATTACTTTAAGCATACTTTCAAAAAATCAAAACCCAGAAATTTGGAGGGATCTCAGAAGAACAAAGCACTGCTTGTAAATGTTGCAAATATAAGGTATTCTCATGGTTCAAAATTTAAAAAGCAAAAAAAAAAAAAAAAAGGCTGAAAGCCTTTGATTCACTTATGTTTTTCAGCCAGAAAGCTCCTCTCTTAGGTAACCAATGTTACCAGTTTCTTGACTATTCTGCCAGAGAAAATCGATGCATCTACAAGCATGAGCGCAAAAGCATTTTTCTCAACTGCTTTTGCTTTCAAAAGGGTTTTTAAATCTGAATGTCACATCTATACTGATGCAGAGAATAATAATTATTTTTCAGAAGGACCTGAGGTGCTGCCACTTTGATCCATGCGTGTTTATCGTAATTTTTCTAAGATCATGTCGAAAACTTGTCTTATATCCGCACGACAGCGCTGTGGGACGTATTTTATGGCTCTAGTATTTGTGCCAAACATCGCCTTGTTGTGTATTGAGTTTGTATGGCAGTTCGGTATAGTTAGGCCCAGATGATGAAGAACTTGCTGGGCTTAATTAAGTTGACTGGCTTCATGTGTACCCTGATGCAAATATATTTTACTTACAAAGAATATTCTGCCCTTTGCAAGACATAGGAAGTCTGAAATTAGCTCTGCATATGTGTCTATTTTTTAGTGAGTTTAAAAAAGTGGTTCCTGAAATAAGGCAGCAAAATAACGTGATTATATTGTAGTTCTGAAAGGAATTTTTAGGAACTTTCTTCTCTATTCATTTCCTCCATACTAAATATATTATTTCTAAACAATGAAGTGGCATCGACTATTGAGAAGTTAATGGCAACTCTATTCAGAACAGAAGCTTTTCTGGAAAAGATGAGCTTAATTTCATGGCCCCATTCTGGCTGCAGCTGGATGTGGACAGAAAGAGACCTGCCCGGGAAATCTTGGGCTGAGTCCTGGTAGGATCTGAGGAAACACAGAGTATCTGGCAAGGCTGTGCCATGACCCAGGCACTGAACTCCTTTTTTTAATTTTAATTTTTGTTTTATTGCTCTTCAATTACAGCTGTCCCCATTTGCCCCCCCCCCATTACTCTACCCTGCTCTATTACCCCTCACATTCAATCCTCCCCCCTGCTGTCCTTGCCCACGGGTCCTTTATAAATGTTCCTTGACCCTTCCCCTCATTTCCCCTGTTGTCCATCTCCTTCCTCCCCTCTGGTCACGGTCAATTTGTTCCTTATTTCCATTTCTCTGGTTCTGTTTTGCTTACTTGTTTGTTTTGTTGATTAGGATCCACTTATAGGTGAGATCATATGATATTTGTCTTTCACCACCTGGCTTATTTCACTTAGCATAATACTCTCCAGTTCCATCCATGCAATCATGAAGGGTAGGAGCTCCTTCTTTCTTTTTGCTGGGTGGTATTCCATTGTGTAAATGTACTACAGTTCTTTGATCCACTCATTTACTGATGGGGGGGACAGAGGGTATAGGATGTTTTGTAATTTGTGTGTTGGATTCACTGTGACTTCCTTTGATCTCTCTGCAGTAAATAAAAGCAGAATGATTCTGTTAGGTAACTGACCCAAACAAGTGGGCATGGTGAGGAGAGCAGAAATGTCATTAGAAAATGGTCAAGAGAAGCCAAATAGAATTAAGAAACAAAGCTGAGCTCAACTAAGCATTCCTCATTAGGATAAAAAGGTAGTATGATGGCAGTTGGTATGTGCTTCTTGAATCCTTCTGTTCCAATGTGGGATGGTTTGGATTCTCATCATTTCCCCCTGTATGGATTTCTTGTTCCTATTCCTTGTATGCCATTAATATTAGTTTCCTGTGGCTGCTGTAACGAATCACCATAACCTTGGTGGCTTAAAACAAAAGGAATTTATTGTCTTGCAGTTCTGAATGCCAGAGTCCAAAATCAGTTTCACTGAGCTGATGTCAAGATGTAGATATGACCATGTGCTTTGGGGAGGCTCCAGGGAGCATCTGTTTCTTGCCTCTCAGGCCTCTGGTGGCTGCCAGCGTTCCTTGGCTTGTAGTCAAATCACTCCAATCCTCAAGGCCAAAGTTTTCAAACCTCTTTTGGCCCTGTGGTCACATTGCCACCTTCTCTCTGTGTCAAATATCCATCTGCATCCCTCTTATAAGGATAATAAATATGATTGTACTTAGGGTTCTCCTGGGTAATCTAGGTTAAAGCATCTCAAGATCACTAATCACATCTGCAAAGATGCTCTTTCCATGTAAGGTAATATTTCAGTTCCAGGGGTTAGAAAGTAAAGATTCTTTTGTTGGGAGGGGAGATTTTTTTCAGCCTACAGCACCACATTTTCCTCTTTCTTGATTTCCTCTATCTTCCTCTTCTCCTTGGATGTATCACTTAATAGCTTCAGAGAATTAATGCATGGGAAAAATTATTTGAGATCCTACAATTTTTATTCTACTCTCATTTTTGGTTGTGACACTTTCCATAGAATGCTGGGATAAAAACTTTGCTCTTGAGAAACACATTGGTCTCTACTTGCTGCTTTTCATCTGTTCCATTTCAGAAGTGTTTGAGCATTTGAGGTTTGAATTTGTAAATCATCCTAAGTGTCTTGCAACAGTATTAACTTTTTTGGGGGGGCATAAGTTATTTTGCTTATGCTTACATTCATTCTCAGACTGTTGGAAATTTTTAATCAAGGTATTCGATGAATGGAGCACAAAAACTTAGCTTTCAAATTGTGTATTCAATTGAAATGATTAAAATAAAGCTTGAAAATAGGAAAGCAGTAACATTTATTCTACAAAAACAGTGGAGGTATTGAAAAAATAAATAATGAGAACTCAAATGCTGTTCTAATTTTTAAAATTTATAATTTTTGGACTATCTTAGTGTGGGAAGAATCTCTTGATAGGGTTCCTAGGTTTAATTTGATAAATTTATTTTCTGTACCAGAATGGGATATATTGGAGGTTTTTGAGCATTTAAATTTTAATTCATTACAAAGAGATTTTTCTTGATGAATTTTATCTTGTAAAATCTGCTGTAGTTTATCAATTTTTAAAGACTCTTTTATGAGCCATACATGTTTTTCTTGGGAAACTGATTAAGGGAAAATAGAGGTCGAATGTATCTATAGGGTAGCCTTAAGATTTCCATGTGAAAGCAAAGCTAATAAGCAATGGAGAGATGAAGATCTAACTGATCTACGTGTAAAGAAAGGATCTTAATATGCTCTTTCTACTTGCTGTCAAAAGTTTACTAAACTAGCATGAATTATTCTGGCTATCACTAAAGTTTCTATGAAATGCTTAAGTAAATTTTAAGATTGAATTTTTGCACTGTGGGTGGCAATGCAATTGGTGCAGACACTGTGGAAAGCAGTATGGAGATACCGCAAAAAATTAAAAATGAATCTGCCTTTTGACCCAGTGATCCCACTTCTGGGAATATATCTGAAGGAACTAACTTGAAAGAACCTAATTACCCCCATGTTCATTGCAGCTTTACTTACAATTGCCAAGATATGGAAGCAGCCTAAGTGTCCATCAGTAGATGAGTGGATAAAACAAGTATGAGATATTTACACAATGGAATACTACTCAGCTGTAAAAAAAAGAAAAAGAAAATTTTACCCTTTGGAACAGTATAGATGGACCCGGAGAACATTATGTTAAGTGAAATAAACCAGTTGGAGAAAGACAAATACCATATGATTTCACTCATATGTGGAATCTAATGAGCAAACTGAACTGACAAGCAAAATAGAGACAGACTCATAGATGGAGAGCAGGCTGACAGCTAAGGGTTGGGGGGAGGGGAAGGGTGGAGGGATTGAGCAAAAAGGAAAAAGGACTCATGGACACAGGGTGGTGATTGTGGGGCAGTGGGGAGGGGGTATCAGATAACTAAATGGTAATGGAAAAACACAATAAAAAAGAAAATATCACATTTTACATGGAAAAAATGAATTAAAAATTAAATCTCAACAACTTGTGTCTTAGGTTGACTTTTCCAGAAGTAGCCTCTGAGGTAAGGAAGGATTCATGTTAATTCATTAGTAAATGATCCCAGAAAAAAAAGGGAGGGTTTTGCAGACATGGGACTGAAAAGGGAATTTGGCCAACAAGGGCATGGTATCAAGGGAAGTCCCATCCAGGAAACTTTGTCCCAGGCCTGGTGCAGATTTGAAGGTTACAACTTGGAGTTCTCTTTATCAGATGGAGTGGAGCTTGAGTATTTATATGTCAATCCTTAGTTAAAGGCTCCCCTCAGAAGGGTGCAAATTCCCAGGAGTTCCCTGCTTTACGCTGAGCTCTCCAAGGGGTCCTAGCAGTCTGTGGCCAACTTTCTGTCAAACAGAAGCAGTTGCTGACCGTTGTAGAGAATGTACACGGGTTGCTAAAGAATCCCAAGGACTGTGAGGGGACCACAGACGGTGCCAAACACATCCTTTCCTGCTGATCCCTGTCCTGCCTGGGGCCAAACCGCAAAGCCTTAGCCTGTATCCGGGTCTGCTGTGCCCCGCTGCCTGACTGCACCTGCCTGGCCTGGCCGAGACTCCCCTTTGTCTTTCTGTCTTGGCTGGCTGGGACTCAGTATTTCCTTACTGCAACATGGTGGCATTTCTCCCATGTTTGTGTGCTCGAAGCAGAGAGGTGTGTCCACTTCATCACGTCCACCTCAGGTCTTGTATCACTTAAACTGAAAACGTGGTCACATTTCACTGTGTGTAGAGGGATGACACGGGTAAGAAAGAAATGGCTCGGGGTCCTTCAGAAATTATGTGCAGTAAGTCCTAGGAAGAACTGCGGGATTCAGCAGTTTGGCCTTCAGGTGGTGGTGTATTCTCTGTAGTTCAGGAGAGCGCAAGACTGATGTGAAATGAGGTGCTGGTCTCATGAAATTGCTAATGGGGACTTTCTCTTGCAAAAATTGTCTCTTTGAACTTTATATTTTAGTTTATTAGCAAAGTTTTGAGGACAATAAAAAGATGTTTTATCAAATATAGTTTAGCATGAAGCATATACTAAAACTTCTTTAAAAAAAAAGACCATGTCTTAGATGATAGTAGACTTACATTCATTCGCTCCTGTTATCTCATCCTTTACTTCCTAAAATCTCATGGCAATCTCAGACTAACGGGCCAGTCAGATAAGTAAAATAATACAGAGAAAGGAAATCCAGAGGCTTCTTATTATAGCATGACTTGTCTCTTGCAGAGTTTGATGTGATTTGTGAGGATGTGGAGAAAGAAATGCTGTGTGTGTGTGTGTGTTTTAAACAGATTTGAATGAAGCATAGAGTCCCTGATTATTACGTCTCTAGAGACTTAGGGCTTAAAACAAAGGATGATTTTTTTTTTTTTTCCTGAGAAGCACTTTTAAATATGTACCACTCTCCAAAATAGAGTAACAAAATGAAGACAGAAAGATATTAAATGAGTCAAATGAATGGAGAAGCACGTAATGGACAGGAAGTCTGGAGTCAGACCTGGGCCGGCGGCTTGCTTGGCAATTCCAGTTCTGCCACCATCCCAAGCTTCCTGTGTGACACCGTACCTGCCTCTAAGAGTGTGACAAGGCTAAGAGGACGTAATGATGACTTGAGCCTGCTGCGATGCCCGGCCCCTGGCCAGAGCTCAGTAAAGGGTAGTGACGTGGTTATGATTGCCTCATAATGTCAGACTGAGACTAAGGGCCTACGAGGGCCTGTTTTCGTTAGCAGCTGCTTTAAAGTCACACGGTATTGTAATCGCAAGTTTGAAGAATGGAACCTCCCTTCTCTTCTTCTCCACCCTTTCCTTCCCCGCCCCGCTCCCTTCCCTAGGATTGCTGTTAAATTCAGATTCAGAGTAGTTTAAAGTTCTGCCCTCCTCATCTCAGTCATATACATTGTTAAATCAGAAAATACGATCTCACCTTTAACAGGAACCTAAACAACAAAACAAACAAACAAACAAACATAATATAACCAAAGACACTGAAATTGAGAACAGGCTGACAGTGACCAGAGGGGAGAGGGGAGGGAATTTCAGGGGCAAAGGGGAAGGGTTTACAGGAACAAGTATAAAGGTCACATGGACAAAAACTAGGGGTGGGGGTGGAAATGGGAGGGAGGTGGGGAGGGCTGGGGCGGTGGGCTGGGATGGGAGTAAGAAACAGAAAACTATACAAGAACAACAATGAAATAAAATTAAAAAAAGAAAATACAATCTTTCTAAAATCCCAATGAAATAACGTAGAAATTCACAGAATCCTCTCCAGGTTAAACAGTAGTTTCATCTTGCCCTTTCTTGAGAAAACGCTGCACCTGCATCTTAAAACTACTTCCTGTCTTTCAAGAATAGCAAAGACAACATATTTCCTAACTCCGGACACTATGGCACTCTGTGAATTCAATCTATTAATTCACTGTAAAACTAAGTTAAAGCGCATATTTAGATCATCATTGTAAAATGAATCATAGATTCAAGGCAAACAAGCCAACAAGCACACAAATATAACCAGAGGATTTGCATCACCAAATAAAATTGCTAATTATCTGAGATAATGTGGGATGACAATATGTTCATCTCTCGAATCATGGGCAAGACCTGCAAGGGCTGGATCAATAATCACAGTTGATTTTATTATGCAAAGGTTAACAATCGACAGGCGTAGCAAGTGTTTTAAAATCAGGCTCCTAAACCCTGCTCAGGAGTCAGACAGCCACGGAACGCTTCCTTTGCAAATGGGACCTTTGTGGTGGCTTTACGCTGAAAAATAGGTACTGGAAACTTCTTGCCAAAACTACAATTTGCCCCATGTACTGTGTTCCTAAACAAATTGTGACATTAATATTTATCTTTCTTAAATATTAAGAAAGAGAAATCCTCCCCCGAAAGAGAGACTTTGTAAGAAACAATATAAAACTGATAAACAAGGCCGGACAGCTCTTTGGATCAGATGGTGGTCTTTGAGAACCGGACTGAGTCTTACATGACCTGCAAGAAGCCACACCAGTCATGTGTGGGGGATTTGAACACGTCTGCAATGTTATTGGGGAAGCACCCGAGCCCTCAGTTCACTAGAAATCAGTAGATTTGGACTCTTGTTGATTTGGGACCATTCCCGCCTCTACCTCTTCTGTGATGTGGAGGCACTGATCACATGAGCTTTTCCGAGGGTTAAATAAAGTGACATATTTAGAGTTCCTACAATTGCTCGCAATTGAATAGGTACGCAATAATGGGGTCCCCCTTTCCTTTGGCTCTGAGTCCAAGACAAGATGATGTTGGACATTTGAACAGAATGACATGCAGGTGTGAATAATACAAGGCGCAGATCACCCAAGTGTTTACCGTCTGGTGAGGACAGCAACAGCGGCTGCAGCCCCAACGAGGCCGAGGTTGCTGGGGACGCTGTGCTCAGTCCACAATGAGACAGGACCTGGCGTTTTGGTGGAGCTGAGGTTGGGAGGGTCGGTATGTGTTGTAGCTTTAGTGTTTGGTTTATTTTACAGCACTTTACGTCTTAGGGATTTAGTCAGTGGGACGACAGGATTAAATTTTGTGGGTACAGAGAGCATGAAAGAGCAAGCAGCTCATAAAGGCCAAGGAGACAGGAGGTGGTCGCGCAGACTAGGCGAGCAGGCGGCTGCTTTGACTAGGCTGTTGGTTGTGGAGAGAAGTGGAATCATCGGAGAGGTGGTCATGACGGGTTGAGAGGGGGGGTGGCTGAGGGAGCAATGTCCAGCCTGACTCCTCCGTCACTAGGCTGTCTGCATGGCTGGATGGTGCTGTCTTTTGAGAAGAGGAACCACTGCAGAGCAGCGGTGACTCAGTTTGTAATACATTCCATGGGAAAGGTTTCTGAGACACCCAAACACAAGTGTCAAGTAGAGTTTGGACTTCAGAGAAATCTTGTCATTTTGTTATTTTTTTTTTCCTACTTGTCTTCAGCTCATTTTCTTTTGCATTTTTCCTTCTGGGACTTTTAAACTTCCAGCCCATTCTGCGGTTGCTGCTCTCCGAAACGCAAGTCGGTGCGTGTGACCGCTCGCTTAACCTGACGAGTCAAAGGCATCTCAGGCTGAGCTCTGTGTCTGCCGCCTCCAAGTGCGAAGGGTCTTTGGTGAATGGCTCACAGTTCACCCAGGGGTACAAGCCAGGAACCTGGGCCTTATTTTTGACATCTTTTTAATTTCTTTTATGACACTCATCCTGTATTCAATCATTATAAACCTGTCATTTCAACTTTCTAAACATGTATCTATTTCTCTTCATTGTTGTTGCCATCACTCTCGTCCAAGGTTTTCAGCTTTGGCCCTATTGGCATTAGGGGACCAGGTAATACTTTTCGGTGGCAGCTGTCTCATGTGCTATAGGGTACAGGACAGTCTCCTTTGCCTCTATGCACTATAGGCTGGTAGCACCTGTGTTCCTACTTATGGAGGCCAAAAATGTCCCCAGACATTGCTACATGGACCCTTGGGCGTGTGTGTGTACAATGGCCCTCAGCTGAGAAACACCACTTTGTCTAAGACACCATTGCTACCTTCCTTGAACTTGAGTGGGCTAACCGATGTCCTAGCTTCCTTATGTGATTCCTTCAAAAAGTATTCTATATCTGTTGCTTTAGTAACTGAAGAGCAGTAACCCATCATCTGTTTATGTCATTCTGTTGCTCCCAAAACTGTAGTCTTGCATTGCTTTTAGAATAAAAGCCAAATCTTAATATGACCTACATGGAATGACTTACCTACCTCCACCCATCCATCAGTCTCATTTTACATTCTGTTCTTATCCTCTGTCCACCGTAGCAAGAGGGGCCATCTTTCAGTTTCCCTCTCTGCCTCAGGTCCTTTGCACATGCTGTTTTCGCTGTCTGTGCTGCCTGTGTTCTCCTTTCTCTGTCTCCTCATTCCCAATTTGGCCTTGCTAATGTGTATTTATCCTTCCTATTTCAGCATGTGAGATACTACCCCAGAGTGCCTTTCAAAACTCCCTGTTATATGCTCTTTACATCCTATAAGTCTTCTTTAAAACATCTGTTTTCACATAGAACTTTGTAATTGGGTGTTCAATGTCTGTGTTCACCTCTACGAGGGCAGGAAACCTCTTCTTTTGATTCACCAATATGTCCCCAATGTCGAGTAGGGTGTTTTACCCATAGTCATCAGTCAATAAATAGTGGTTGAATGAGTAAATAACTAAATATAAATGTGAAGTATGTAGATGAGATATCAAATTGCTCTGATAGGAACATTTCATTCTTGTGATTGAATTTAGAAAACTGGAGACATTAAGATTGTTTCTGGTCTATTATCAGTAGTAAATTGCCGTCTCCTTCATGCTGTGAAGAATGAGTCTGTTTGAATAGGCTTTGGGCGTTTAGGGCTAGGTGTGCCATGTGGTATTCTCTCCCTCCCCTGTTTTTCTGTCAGCCTCTAAGGGAAACGCTAGCCTGGAAGTGGAGGAATACATAAACTTGGCTCATGAAATAAAAAGATTGGTTCAGTGAACTATGAGATAGTTGCAGGGCTTGCCCACAAGTGTCTGCAAATTCCATGTATTGCTATTCATGTACTGCAATAAAACTACCACCCCCTGGGAGTTTGCTGAGAAGAACTTAGTGTTTAATGAAAGGTTGACCCCATAAGTCATGTTTTTCAAATCAGAAAATAAAACATTAGGAGGAAGCGACTTAGACAACTGTTTACCCCAGGAGTTTGCAGATGCTGACTGGGCGTGAAGCCACCTTTCCTTCCATAAGCATGTTGCAAGGATGTTTAGTAAAAAGGGTGCAATATGAAATTTGAATAATTTTATGTATTAAAATGTTTCTAGTTATTAATATGATGCTCAGCACTTACCCATCTACTAAACTATTTAGGCGAAGTCTAAAAATATTATTTCCCTTCTCCCTAGAAGAGAAAGCCATCAATAAAGAGAAAGCAGATGTTTAATTTTTATAATAAACAGCAATAATCTGGGCTTGGTTAGCTTCATAACTATCCGTCTTCAGGAAACACATTTTCCAGTAAAGCTGGCAACGCTCTTGGAACTGTTTTGGGAACTTTATGGGGTGTTTTGTCATAACCCTATAATGTCTGGTTGCTGCAGGCTTCTGTCTGCACCGCAACCTGAGTGTCACTGGGCCTGCCGTCACCCACACAGATGTGCAGTGGGAATGTGTGGCGGGGCTCCGCCCGCAGAGCCCCATCCGTCTGCCATGGATGAGAATAAGACTACCAAGACATGATCTGCTTATTAGGTTCGTAACACACAGGGATACAGGTAAAGCTCATCAATCAATGTCAGGCAGCAAGGATCAGACAATAGATAACATTTCAAAGAACTCTGAGGGTTTAACTGAACCAGGGTCTGTCAGCTAAGGGGTTACAAAACTTTGGGAGACAATCTCATTTCCTCCTCGGACCCTTATCATTTAAGTGAGAGCACTCTTAGCAAAGCAGGTTTCACAGGACTTTACAAATTCTTTCTTATGCCCGATCACCCAGGAGCTGCTCTGGCCAGCTCAGGGCTGCACCGCCCTCTGTCACAGTTTCAGGCTTAAGTGGATTAAGACAAGGATGCCAAGAGACAATGAAAACTTCTCCCAGATGGATTGGGGACTTGGGCTATGTCAGAATAGCTGGGGGGTGAGGGTCCATCACCCCCTCTTTGCTGCAGCCCCCTGAGTCCTTCCTTGAGGGCCTTCCAATGGTCGTGCCTGGCTTAGGCGACCCCTCCCTTGAGGGAAACTTACCCATCATTGGCTAACCGACCAAGCTTTGGGGGCCAGATATGGATGAAGCAGAAGCAGCGCTCCTGCCAGGGAGATAAGCTTTGTCTCCTTAGTGGCTCACAGTCCGAAGGTCGCTCACTCAGCCTCATCCGTGGGGGAGTTACAACTCCTGAAACCAGGCAGAACGGTTCCCAACAGGAATGGAAACAGTGTTCTCCCAGCGATTAACGGATTTATTAATTTTTCTGTGTAGGATGGGGAATACTTTAATGTGATGCTTCAATAAATAGATGCCAACTGGAATATTCCTTCCTTTTCTCCACTGTAAAAACAATGTCTCAACATTAAAGAAAGTTTGCTTCCCAGATAATACCTATGGTCCCACTGTTCTAACAAAATGAATTTCCTGTTTACATTTAATATTCTTCTCCATATATATATGGAGAGAGAGAGATGCATATGGTTATATATCTATATTTGTATCTACATCTATATCTATGTATAGTTGCACACCATTTTTAATGGCTACATTCTCCTTTATCAAATTATTGTTCAATATTTTAATTATTCCTCATTTTTTTAACTTAAAGCTTACCTTCAATTTATATGTTCATGTGTTTTGGACAGTTTGGAAAATTTTCATCTATTATCTCTTAAAATATTTTTCTGTGTGAAACTCTTTTCCTTCTGGGATTCTGATAACACTAATGCTAGCATTTTAAATTTTGTGCCTTAAGTTTCAAGATTCTGTTTATTAAATTAAAAAATTCTGTTGTTTATTTATTTTTAAATATTTTGTTATTTATGCTATTACAGTTGTCCCAATTTTTCCCCCTTCATCCCCCCCATCAAGCCCCTTCCAACTTCCATAGTCAACCCCACACTGCTGTCCATGTCCATGGGTTCTTCATACATGTCCATTGCCTAATCCCTTCACCTTCTTTCAATAATTAATTTCTGTTACTGATTCTTTCCCCTGTCTCCCCCATTCTCTACTAAGTTCACCCAGCAAGTTTTTATTTTGGTAGTTGTATATTTTAGTTCTAAAATTTCCGTGTTCTTAAATCAGCTTATCCTTAAGATTTTTGCAAACCACAAGTATAATGAACAAATAATACACCCAAACTTACTGAAATGGGCTTATACAATTTATAGATTTAAATAAAATATAAACTTTAACAAGTCATTGTTGGATGTAGAAGTTAATTTTGTGTCCAGCACAGAAAGAAGACTTTTCTTGCAATGTGATTTTTGGAAATGTCAGTAAGATTCCTGTTAGCATTGAGAAATGATCAGAAGAGCAACAGGGGTTTTATTCTCCACTGACCCCGAGAGAGGCCTCTCTGGGCATCCTTGGCTGTGAAAACAAATTAAACAATGAATAAAAGGTGAAAAGTGGCTAAACTTTATGGACAGTGCATAGTGCATGTCTTCTAAAATGTAATGGTTATGATTTGCTAGTCTCTGGTGGTCTGCGAGAGAATTTTAAAAATAATACACTTTAAATTTAGATACCACAGGGTTTTTTTTGTTTTTTTTTCAGTTAATCATATTTTTGGTGAGAACATTTTTAAAATGTTAATTTTCTTATTATTTATTTAAGGCACATTATAATGTTCAGAATGAAAATGGGTAGGGTAGTGCTAATTCTATATTAGCACTAAAACTAAGTTAATTTTTAACAGTAGTTAAATCCAGTGTTTACTGTGCAATACTATGTGCTAGACACTTTTCTAAAGACTCCATCTTTTAAATGTATTAATTTAATCCTTAAATCAAGGATTACAAAATGAAGATGATTAAATATATCAACTGCATGAAGCAGATACTCTTATTATCCCCATTTTAAAAATCAGGACATTGGCACAGAGAACTCACGCAGTTTTCCTAGGTCACCTGATTGGAAAGTTGGAGGGGTCAGGACTGAACCCAGTTATTCCTACTCAATACCCTTCTTTTCTTCTCTTTCTCTGACCAGGACTATTGAGGACACTGTGTATGCGTGCCAGCCGTAGGCGACATGTAAATGAAAAGAAGCTTGCCTTTGCGAAAGTCCAGTTGGGAAGCGGACGTGCAGGCAGTGTAACAGTTATTACAGTGCAGGTGTGAGCATGTGTCAGTTATTACAGTGAAGGTGTGAGCATGTGTGCTGTGGAGGGAAAAACAAGGAAATGCAACATGAGCTGGAGGAAGTTAGATCCGGCTTGGCAGGCCAGGTAACAAAGAGTTGTCTCTCACATGTTGGATGGGGGTAAATTCATTTCCACCAAAGATGGATATGGGTATGGTATGTTCAGGGAATGTGCCTGTAATTCTGCATGGAATCAGCACTATTAGGTCGCTATAAACTGTACACGAACTGTGACTACTGTACTGGTCAAGGTTCAGTTGTGAAAAACAAACCATCTGAGCTTATTGAAATAGCAAGAGATGTAACGCAGAGAACTGGGTGCTCTCATACCAGTGGAAGGCTCTGGGCTAAACTCCCAGGAACGATTCCCCCGCAAACACCAAAGAACTGGCCTGCTAAAAGAGTCGCATCCTTGGCCATGAGCAGCAAGTGGGGGACATTTTCCTAAGGCTGGGGACCTGAAAGCTGCCACCTAACTTGGTGCCAGCACACACTCCTCAGCAGCAATCCATGGACGAGAAAGCCACCACTACCCTGTGGTTCCTAAAATGACACGCCTTGGCATCCATGCCAGCGAGAAGGGGTCAGGCTCTCTTCCCAGCCGTGAAGCGAGGGACCAGGCACGGCCGCTTTTGCTGCTATTGCAGAATTCCAAACACCGCTAGCACCAGGCTTGCCAGAGAAATAACTGAAGCAAGAGCAGAATGAAAGAGTGGCCTGCCTCTTTCGTTCTGCTACGCAAGTCTGCGTCCCCGCTGCATCTGAACCACCTTGGAAGTTTAGCTGCAGGGAAGTCCGGGAAACGTGATTTCAGTTGCCTGGTGTTGGGTGCACCGCAAGGTGGAAAGGGTTAAAATGTTATTGAGGGAGTTACTGTTCGGTACCTGCCTCCTGGCACTATCTGCTGTAGTGATGGTAGAGGGGTGCAGGGGAATACATGCCCAGATTTCCTCATTCTGAGGACTGATGTCTTCAGCGTAATTGCTGACACGTTACGCACTGAGTTTTTTGTTTGTTTGTTTGGGGGTGCTTGATTTCACTTTTTCTCAATGTTGGTTTAGACTCTTATCTTGGATTTATTTCCAGACCTTGCGTTGTCTTTGCTGGTGGTATTGATTACAATGAGTATTTGTCTACTGAAAGTAAATGTGTACGCTAAAAATAGTACTGAATAATGGTGAATGAGGTAGATCGTCATGCTGAGTCACACGGTTCAGATCGGAGACGTACACTGAAACATACAGTGTTGGTCAGGGTGTTGTCATAGTGATGAAAACAGTCCTTGTGTGGCCGTTCAGCCCAAGTGCCTCGCCCATGACGACCTGCAGGTCCTCAATCATTAACTCAGGTCGCCATGGAGCATTTGGCCCGTGTGCTGGCTGTGTAATGTGTCACAACATGCGGAACTCGTGCTTATGTGTTGTGTCATAGTTCTTTGACAATGTGCCTTCCTGCATGTTATCTTATTTAATATGCCTAACCAGTTTGTTTTTCAAAAATAAACGGAGACTCAGAGATTTTATTGTTCAGAATGCCAACCCAATTAACAGTTTCATGGGATGCTTTGTATTGTAAAGTTAATTCACCATGACCAATGCCATTCGTATCTCAAAACTGAACCAATTTGAATTTACTTGTGATTTTTGACGTATATGATTTCTTGGTTTTGTTAGAAATTAGAAAATTCTGATTGAAGATCTCATTACTTTCCTGTGAACATTATGAAAAATATCCTATTTTATCCACTAATGGTTATTATCTTTAAATGTTGAACAGCTTCCTTGGAAATATTTTTATTTACTTATATTTTTATGCCTTATAATCCACTTTCCTCAAAATACATTGAACAATGTATTTCTCTCACTCACCAGTAAGGGCCTGTTTTACAAACTGCACATGAAACAGTCTGTCATTTTAGAATTACACTCATACATTTAATGTTGGCAGAGCTGCCGCTGTATGTACTAATTGCTGTAGATGATGATTATTTTATATTTCATTTGCTACATCTATATTCTTCTGTCTTCTGTCTAATAGTCTTTTATAGTAACTGTTAGTATTATGATTTACTTATTATGCTAAAAAAGACAAAACATGGATGAGTGTTTTTATTTATTTATTTATTTTTTTAATTTTAATTGTTGTTTGAGTACAGTTTTCTGCCTTTTACCCCCATCGCAGCCCAACCCCCACCCCTCCCTACCTCCCTCCCATTCCCCTCCCGCCCAGTGTTTGTCCATGTGTCCTGTATACTTGTTCCTGCAAACCCTTCCCCTTTTCCCCTGATCTTCCCTCCCCTCTCCCCTCTGGTCACTGTCAGCCTGTTCTCAATTTCAGTATCTTTGCATGGATAAGTGTTTTTAAGCAAATATTTAAAAATTGAATTCATCTGCATACCAACTGCCCTGTTTCTGATCCTTTCTAATTGATTTTTTTTACTATTAATTTTTTAAACTTAAAAGTTGATATAATTCTAGTTAGGCAATTTCTGAGCCTTCCTTAACTTGATATAAAGCACCAAAAATGTCAAAGAAAAATATTATCTATCTATCTGTCAATCTTTTTTCCATCCATCCGGTCATCCATCTATCTACCTGTCCATCTGTCCATTGGTCCATCTATCCATCCATCCTGCTATCTGTCTATCTATCTACCCATCCATTTCATTTATCTATCAACCCAACTTTTCTGTTTACTTTTGTGGTGGTTTGCAGTGTCCTAGATGTTATAAAATGACAAATGGCTATGAAATTGACTATAGAAATCTATTATTTAAACCACAGGTGGCAAACACAAGGTCCATGGGCCAAATCCAGCCCTTTACCTTGTTTTATCCAGCCTGGCACCTTGTTTCTACCCAGCGGCGGTGCTGAGCTCTCACTTAACAGTTAAGGAGTAGTTACATTTATACAGTCCTAAAATTACATTTGGCCCTTTGAAGGCAATTGTGAGGCTGATGTGGCCCCCAGTGAAAATGAGTTTGACACCCCTGACTTAAATGGAAGCCAGAAAAAAATGAAACAAGAAAACCAAGGGCCTTTTGCAACTGGTATATACTGTGTAAAGAAAAATGCATACCTTCCCTCTGTTAACAAATGTGAGGATAAATAAAACAAGATTCATGGAAATAATGAAGCTGAATCTACATGCTTTTTCTTACTTGGTCAATACAGTTAATAATCAGGGTCCATCTGGTGTCCTAAAGGAGTTAATTTGCTTTCTTGCTTGCAAGTGAGCAGCCAGCAAGTAGTGATGTGATGGAAAAGTTAAATTTTCTGGCCTGTTCTCACTTGTGAATTGAAATCTGAGATGTGGTCCATGGGGGGCAATTCTGATAATTTGTGTAATGACCTGCTTAGATGTCTGCCCAACATCCCTGTATTTCTACAAACCTGGAGTCACACAGCTTAATCCCAGAGTTTATGATTAGTTCCACTCCCAATGAGGAAGGATTTAAGCAGCTTAGAGCCTTAGTTCAGTGTTACAATATTAGCAAACACATGAGGTTTACCATGTGGCAGACACAGTGTTAAACACTAGTCTATGTATACGTACTAAATCCTCAATGTCAAGTCCATGAAGTTGGCACCATTACTTGCCTTTTATAGATGTATAAACCGCAGTGCAGGTAGTATAAGGAACTTTCCCACAGCCCCGCAAGCCACAGAGCCAGGATTCAGATCTAGATAGGTGGGTTCAAAGCCAGCTCTTAACTAACAGCTACAGTCACGCCTCTTCTGTATTATAATGATACATTGTGTCAAGCTCTTTGTTCCTGCACTTAACTTTTGACCTGATTATAGTAGTCATGCTCTTCTCTAGTTATTGCCATGGGTATTGATAATAATTTGCTACCATTTTATTATTAAAAATAAGATACGTGGGTACTGAAAGAAACTTTATGATTTAAATACAAAGATGGGTTGATCCTTATAACAATCAGTTGGAGAGGTCAAGGTGAGTGGTATTCTCTCATTCTACACAGATGAGAAATTGTGACTCAGATACTGTGCTTTGTTCAATGTCTTGCGGACAGGAACCTGGAAGGTCAAGGCTTGAACCAGGCCTTCTCATTTCATGTTCACTGGCCACTGCGTCTCCTCCCCACAGCATGGCTTTCTCAGCGCAGGTTTTCTTGTGACGGCTTGCTTCTCCCCTCA
Source organism: Anoura caudifer (assembly GCA_004027475.1). Classification (NCBI taxonomy): domain Eukaryota; kingdom Metazoa; phylum Chordata; class Mammalia; order Chiroptera; family Phyllostomidae; genus Anoura; species Anoura caudifer. The sequence continues at coordinate 362,924 of PVKU01000828.1, read as the reverse complement.
GTCAGCTGACACAGGGACTTCTCACTCTTTGCCCCTGGCAGGTGCGTCCACATACACCAGCTCAGAACTCAGGGCAACAGTCGGGCGAGAGTTGTGCCCAGACAGCAGCAGGGGGTCGTTTTGTTTCACCTCCTGCTCTTTGTTCTTGCAAACTTGGCAAGCCCATCCGATTCCTGCTTATTCTGGGCTTGTGTTAGCCTTCCCACGATTTGTGAGGGGTTTGATAGATTAGTTTTAATTAGTGCTATTGTTACTTAGAAAAGGTCTGCAGCCTTCTTTTGTTGCAAAACTATTACATACGTGGAAGGAGAGGCCTACAATGGCATCCAAAACCTGCCAGGTCATTACTGGATGTCGTGATTCATTGGCCTTTTCCTGCTAAGGACATTCTAGCTTATGAGTTTGTCCCTAGCAAATCAGATTCACTTTGTTATCCTTAAAAAATCCAACTTTCAGCAATTAACATTTATTTCAGAGCAAGATATAACAGTGATGAGCATTATCGGATTTTAAAATATTAATCTACTCTCTACAACATGACAGTAAACTGGTAGTTGATAAAATGGCCTATGTCTTAGCAAAATCATCAGATTGCTTATGCTGACTGAACAATTTGGTGGCAGTGCAAGAAAGGACAAATGGCACTTGAACGTTGCATAAAACAAAGGAGTCAAACAAAGAAGGAGCTCAAAGCTCGGTCGGTCAGTGCAGAGAAGCCCAACAGAGACTCCAGTAGGCATTTTGGCTCTGGAGACCTTAGCATGCTGTCTTAAGTATACGAAATACTCTGATGCTTGGTGGTCAACTTTGTGAGTCACTTCTCTTCATAACGGATTTAATTTCATTTAGAATTTCTCTGCAGTATTCTGGTCAGACCACACATAACAAGTTGGGAAATTTTGTCAACAGTTCAGAAAGGACCACAAACAAACAGCACTGAGAAAAGAGAAAACTAAACAACAAATAACGATAATTTCTAGTGCTTACGAGTTGACAGCCATGAATGTAGATCTGAGGACATCTTATCGGCCCTTAACGGTCCTCTCTTCCTATCACTTTAGAGCACCTGTCCTGCCCTCTGGAATTACTAGTTATGTCTGGAGCTTTGCTCTTGTGACATACGCTAGAACTGGTGATAACACACCATGCCTTTCACCTGGTGTCTCCCGTTCAACCAGAAGACATTGAAAACACACCGGATGGTATATGGTTATGACCACCGGCGTGTGGAAGTCAGGCACAGATACATAGCCAGACGCCAGCTCCGCCGCAGCTCTAGTCTTGCACAACTGGAGTCGGTTTCTTTTTTTTTTTTTAAATATCATACTACATGTTTCATTGTGAAACATGTCATTCCCTTCTGTCAGTTGCAAATCCAGCCTCTTGACTTTGTCTTCTTTAAGCTGCTTTTCTACGTACTTGTGAAGCTCTTCTTACCAAATTCCTTTCTATTTTCTTCTGTTTTCTAATGACTCTTTCTATTTTCTTTTAGCTTTTCTCATTGTCATTCAGTATCTGACTTAAATTCAATGAATGTTCCAAAACAAACTTGTGATATCTTTAAATGTATTTAATTTTCTGGAAGTTAATTCCATAGTCAAGTCTTTATTAACATGGGATTATCTCAGACACACTCCTTGTTTTTAATTGTCCTGACAACAAATTTCCCTTCACTCAAAATCCTGTAGGAATATTGTTCTCTTTAGGTTACTAACTTGTTTTGTGGCTGAGATTATATTCGTGACCATCTACTAACCTTTTAGTAGGAAACTAATGATTTTTACTATGCACTGTAGTTCAAGTTCATATTTCAAGGACTTAAATTTACCTCTTTTGAAATTAAAAAAAATTATTAATTGTTGTTCAATAACAGTTGTTCCTCCTTCCCCCCATTACTCTCCCCTGCCCTGCCCACTGCCCCGCCCACCTTCAATCCTTGTCCGTGGGTCCTTTGTACATGTTCCTTCGCCCTCCCCCTACCTCATTTGAAATTTGAAAATTATTCCAGTTTACCTCGTGAAAGCTGACCACTCCGTAACTGTTGTGGAAGCGTGCCCAGACTGGGAGTTCAGCAGTCCCAGCTCTATCAGCCAAGGCCCTCTATTATTTCATGCCTTCAAACAATCAGTTGCTAAGATACTCCTTGTCAAACAATCCAGCAATTCAATAGGAAAAAAATAGTCTTACTTATGCCAAGTCATTCCAGTCAAAACAGGTGAACTGCAATAAAAGTATGGAAGATTATGGATCAATGAACTTTTAACCCCTAAAATAATTTAGAAAATATTCTGTGCAGAGGATTTTATAGTAATAATGATAATTATTATTATTATTATTATTACTATTATTATAGATTTTCTTTACCTTGCACAATGCCTGGGACATTGTTCAGTTGGAATAAATGTTAGCTGAGTGAGTTCTGAGTGAAATACGAATTCTAAAAATGGTACCCTCATTGTTAAAAAAAAGTTTAGGAATAACCAAAGTCACATTTTTCTCCTTAAATTTTGCTTCTCTAAACATCTCCTTAGTTTCTCTCTCTTGGCAATTCTGGGAGGTAGGCATTGGAAGTTCTGAATGAGTTTTTCATGTTTCTTGACTTTTCTTTCATACATTCCAGTTCTTCTTCATTCCTTCATCATCTGTCCTGGAAAATTCATCAGCTCTCTGTTCAAGTTCACCAGTTCAACTTCAGCACCGTCTCTTTTCTACTATTTATTTTATTTAAAGATTTTAATTTTAATTTCAAAGCCATTTTACCATGATATTCATTGTTTTTACCATTAGCTTGAGTTTATTTTTCAGACCTGATAGATTCATTCTGCTTGTTTCTCTTCTAAAGATTCCTCATGGTTTCTGGTCCACTAGGTTCCTTTTCTTGATTTTTAATGTTTTTATAGATTTAAAATAATAATTTTCTGTAATTTTAGAAGTCCAGGATGGCCAGAGCTGAGGGACATGAGCCATTGTGTATGTCCAGCATGTTTAAGTGGAAATTTTTATGTTTTTCTTAAGTGTCATTTGAAGTCAATGATCGCTCATTTAGAAAAACAGTATTTATTCTTACACTGCCAAAATTACATTGCAGTGCTGTTAGATCAAAAATAAAGAAAAAAAATTCAATGAATATAAACTAAATCACCCACAATCCTATTATTGAAAAGTTACTGCTATTATTGTTTTGTATTACTTTTTCATGTATTAAGACTTTTTGTGTTGCTCATTCAACATTGGGGATGGAGGGAGAGGATTCTGGAGGACATCAGGAAGTGGGAAAAATGTTCTTAAGATGAAATTAGTAGGGGAAGACGTGGTAAGGTGATAGGGAGACAGCATTCTCTTTAGCAAAGTAAGACTTAAAGCTCATGCTTTCAGAGTTGGGGATGGGGTGAGGGTGATGCTTAGAACTGAGAGAGAGAGAGCTATCAGAAGGACATTAACTTTCTCAGTGTAAGAGATCTTTGATTACGATTATTGGTGGTGCTGTTGTTATTTTTTTTCAGGCAACTAAAGGAAAGAATATCAGAATCCTGTGTCGCAAGATGACCCCTTGATGTCCTGTCTTCTCTTACCTACTTTTGCCACGGGAAACTTTCCTTTCCCCTATGGCACACCAGAATGAGAGAAAGAATAGCTGTAAAAGAATAGTTCTGTGAAGTTTTACATAACTAGCACAGGAAGCAAGCTAGAAGAATTTCTAAGAAACAGGAAAACTTGAGGCTTCCTGGCCACTAGGCAAAGGAGCATGGCCCCATTTGGAGGAGGGGAGGCAGGGAACTCTGGGTGGGGAGAAGGTGATGAAAGGGGCTGGGCATTGGGGCTTGGGGACAGCGGGGAGGAAAGGTGGGCGTGTGAGGGCTTTGCTTTACCAACCCGGGAGCATCAGTGTGGGACTCCCTAGGAGGGCTGAGCAGTGGGTCTGCCTGCTTCCATACTGTGCTTCGGGAAAACTAGATGGGCTAAAGGTGGAAAGTCCATCTTGGTTTTACCCCTTTCCCAAGTTTCCGTGTAGTTTATGTCTGCCACTGTGAACCTGGAGCAGGGAGTAGGTTGAAAGTCATTAAGGTGTGTGTTCTCATGGCAGCGAGAGGGAAAGAGGCCGCATCTCCCTCCTCCAGATGGTGGCAGGCAGGCAACTGTGACTCTTTCGGTGTGTTCAGCGATGAGGGTGGGGACAGCAGGGAGTCTGTTTTTAGTTATTACGGGGCTGGGGAGCCTCTGAGACATTTCTGTGCCTGTAGCGCTTTTACCTCAAATCGTTTGCTTAGCTAATAACTTTATAACTTTGCTTTATATCCCAACTAAGGCGCCTCTCCCTCCAGGAGGGTTTCTTTCAGGTTAGGAAATGTTTTCCCCCTGCTTTCGCTTTGCCTCGCTCGCACTCAGCATGGCACCTGTACTGCCTCTCTTTTAGCATGTATGACTTTGCGTTGCAATTGTCTACTGATTGTTTGTGCTCTCAGACAGGAACATCTGAGGGCAAGGACTATTTCTGCCGTGTGTACAATTGCGTTAGGGCCCTCCAGCTCTGTGCCTGGAAGACAGCAGACACTCAGTGTGCTTTGCTGGTGGTATTTACCATTAAAGCACTAAATAATATCAAATGATAACACTTTGTATAGTGACTCCTACACGCCAAGCTGGGTTCTAGAAACTTGACCTAAATTAACTCATTTAGTCCACACAGCAGATAGGTACTATTTATCATATATAATAGATAATTTGCTATAATTTAGTCCATACCATAGGTGGATAATACTAAAAAATCTTTTAGTTTTTTTAAAAAGATTGTATTTATTTATTTATTTATTTTTAGAGAGAAGGGAAGAGAGGGAGAAAGAAGCAGAGACACATCAATGTGTGGTTGCCTCTTGTGCTTCCCCTACTGGGGACCTGGCCCACAACCCAGGCATGTGCCCTGACAGGGAATTGAACCAGTGATCCTTTGGTTTGCAGGTTGGCACTCAGTTCACTGAGCCACACCAGCCAGGGCAGAATTAAGTTTTAGAAATGGGTGGACTGAGGCGTAGAAAAGTTAAATGACTTATCTTAAGTCACATAGCTAGGAAATGTTAAAGGTAGGATTTTAATTCAGCTGATCTATTTTCTCAGTGTGTATTCCTTAGCTATAATATCACACTGCTTTTAAACTAAGGCATTCTCTGTCTCCAACAATTTGAAATTTTATAAATATATATATATACATTTTTTTCACTTAAAGGAAAACTATTACCCTGGAACTGCTCCAATAAACATGTAAATATCTTCCAAAGAATGACTCAAGGTCAGAAAACAGCCAGGTTTTGAGAACTACACTTGCATGACGGAGGACAATTGTTTTCCTGTAATGAGGGCAAAGGAAATCATTACTAAATAAGATGAAACACGCAAAACAGGCCTGGGTTTTCTAATGTTGTTCTTGACAAACAGGGTGGGTGTTAGTTTAATTGTTCACTTAACCAGAGATCCGATGGAGAGGTGCATAGCTCTGTGATAGCATATTTCCAAATGACAGCTTCCTCTCTCACTATGAAGAATGACCATGGGTGGGCAAAATTTCAACTATGCATCTCGCAGGCATTGGGCTATTTCAGTTACAGTAACGGAGAACTGACTCCAGCTTCCTTTACCATACAAGCACTGTGTCAGACCCTTCTGCATGGTGTGGGTCCAGCTGGCACTCGGAGATGCACAGGACCCATGCCCACAGATAGGTTCTCTCGTGGGGAATCAGGTTTGCAACCTACCTAGGCTGCTTTGAGCCTTGATTTTACTGTAACTTCCTAAAATCCAGGCTAAACCTTGCAGGGACCAGTGTAACCAGCTCAAGCACTTTTGCCTTTCCATTTGCTAATGTCCTTCTTCTGTGATGTGATTAGGGGCATTGGCTCCTTTGTTGTAACCTGGGATAGTGAGTGAGGACCATCTTGTGTCATGTGAGGAGAGATTAAAAAAAGGCCTGTCATGGGGGTGGAGGCCGCAGCTTTTGCTCCCCTTGAGAGAAAAGCCGTGCTGTCATCCTTTTTCCTCCACCAGACTTGCTCATCCGTGTGTATGTTTTATGTCATCCATAATGACACAGATACTGCTGGCCGGTGTCTGCATCAAAGCACTTTTATACAGTTTCACATAACTTCCATGATAAGGTAGACGTCAGGCTTGGTATTCAAGATCTCTAACTTCTCTGAAATTCTATTGACTCTATTCTCTCCCCATGTTAGTTTTATCTTCTGGCTGGTTGAAATACGGTGGCCGTAGACCAGGCCTCTCATTTAAATATGAACATGGATGGAGGAGGAAGAGTCCATTCCTGCTGTCTTTTCTCCACTTAGGAATGAGGAATAGTTTCCAAAACTGCTCCAGCTGACTCTCCTCATGTCTTATTGGCTGAAATTGTGCTAAGAGTCTATTCCTAGGCCAATCACTGACAAGGGGAATGGATTGACATGACTGACTCAGAAGCAGACAGTTTTTATGAGTTTATTAGTTGCTTTTGTGAAAGGATGGAGCCTTGGAATTCCTTCCTCCACCATTTTTTTTTTTGTGTGTGTGATGTCAGCTTAGTTTTCTGAGTAACTTAGATTAGTGAAGATTTACCCTTGGAGCTGAGGGTACACGGAGCTATTTTTAGAAGAGCTAGAATCCAGATAAATTAGGCGTAGCGAGGAAGAGTGGACACCGCAGTCACTACAGTCACTGTGGAAGATGACTGTAATAAAAGAGGAGGCATCCCAGAGAAGGGGGGGTGATTAGGGAGCGTCCTGGACCAGAGGAACGAGAAGACGGACCCACCAGCAGAGTGGGGAGCAGAGGCTGGAGCAGGGCAGACGCAGGTTCCGCATCTGCTCTGTCTGTCACTCTAAAGGTATGTGAATGCGAGGAAATCAGTCAACTTTCCTGTACCTCAGTGTCATAATCACAATGAAACAGGGGGATAATAATGTCCCCGTTTTCCAGTTCATGTTACAGTGATGTAAGAAATACAAAATGTCAAAGGCAGCCAGTGCACCCTAGATGATTACTGTTGTTGTGGTGACGGTGTGGCTGACTCTCCTGGAGCAGGTAGTTAGCAGAACAGAGTAAGTAGGGAGTTATTGGTAGTTGAGCGGCTGTGGTGAAATAATTCTTAGCTTTTTGTGCTTCCCATAAGCCAGAGACCATCTATTCATTCTTTCAGCAAATCGCTACTGAGTGTCTACAATGCGTTGGGCACTGTTCTTGGCACCAGAAACACAGCGATAAATGCTGGAGATAAACACCTCTGTCCTCAGGGAGTTTACAGCCCAGCAGGGGGAGGACATATAAGTAAGTGTAGCAGGGGTGTCCAACCTTTTGGCATCTCTGGGCCACAATGGAAGAAGAAGAGTTGTCTTGGGCCACACATTACATACATTGTGACACATAATCACAAAAAAATCTAATAATGTTTTAAGTAAAACTACAATTTTCTGTTAGGCCACATTCACAGCCATCCCAGGCTGTATGTGGCCCGTGGGCTGCAGGTTACGCACCCCTGGCTACAGCATATAGAACGTGAGGTAATGCTGAGGTCTACAGGGAGGAAGAAAACAAGGAAGGGGGCTGGGCAGGGCAGGAGCGGGGATACACATTTAAACAGTGGGGTCAGGGAAGGCCTTCTTAAGGGAGATGGTATGTGAGCAAAGAACTGAAGGAATGAGGGAGTGGGCCATGTGGCCTTCTGGAGATTTCCAGGCAAGGGGACAGCATGTGCACAAGTTCTGATGCTGAGCACACCTGGAGGGTTCAGAGAAGAGCAACGAAGATGGGGCGGGTGGCTGGAAAGCAGAATAAAGCGAAGGTCGGGGGAGGTGAGGACAAGTGACAGTGGCTGGGGGGTTTGTAGAGCTCGGAGGAGGTTTTTAGGGCTTGAGATTTCGCTGCGAGGGACGTGGAAGGCTGTGAGGGATTTCAGCAGTGGGGCGGCAGTCATACTCTGCCTTCGCTGTTTATTTTTATTTTCTTCTATTTGCATTCCTGTTGGATATCCACTAGGGTCTCCTATTCTATCATCTCTGTGTCCCAGCTGCTCTTCTCAAAATTTTTATTCTTGTCCCTCTGTGCTGCATCTGAGAAATTCCTCATCATCATATTTGTACTAATTCCTTCTTTGTCACGTCCTGGGTTCATCTCATTTATTATTTAAAAATTATAATTATTTATGTATATCTATTCTAGTTTAATTTCTTGTGTTTCTATTATAATTTATAATTCCTCTTAAGCAAACGTTCTTCCTTTTTTATCTCTGTGAACATTCAAAATCTTGTTATAATTCTTAGGTGGAATAGTCTTTGAATGGTAATCAGCTAAAGGCATGGGCATCTCTTTTTCTCACTGTGAATTTTCTTGGCTGATTTCTTCACAATAGATGTTTTCCTATGGTATGCATGATCAGGGTTTTTTGTTTCTTTTTGAGTGGGATGCTTATATCTTTTCTCTCTCTCTCTCTCTCTTTCTCTCTCTCTCTCTCTCTCTTTGTGCTCACATCCTCCTTGTCTAGTGTTTTTTTTTTTTTTTTTTTCTGCTGTCCACATCCTGCCCTCTGGGCTTCCAGTTGAGAATCGGGTATTCCAATGGCTTGGGGCTCCTGCTTTGCTGTGATTGGGGGTATGGTGCAGATCCGGTCCGGGAGCCAGTTCCTGAGCTTTGGGTTGAGCCTTGTCAACCAGCTGCACTGAGCCCACCGTTTACCAAGTCCTGGAGGAAGGCTTTCCCCAGCCTCCGCCTCCGAGTAACGGGGAGGGGAGGACGGACAGAGGGGCGGACTTCCATGCCAGCACACCGGTTCCAGCCCCTGAGCCTGGATCGTATTCCTTGCCTCCTGTAGAGTTTTAAGTCCTTAACGTGCAGTCGCTGGGACCTCACCGCCCTGCCTGTCTGCGGGCGGCACACCCTGCGGAGTTCAGACGTTAGCTGTGTTCCCTGCTTTTCGTTTCCGGTGCAATTCTGGGCCGTAACGGTGTTTATCTTGTTTTGAAGCCTGGCTATCTATTTTAAATTTTGTATTTTTAGTTCTCTCGTTATTATTTTGGGCACGTGTCAACGTAGGAGGTTAATTCACCATTTTTACTGTCATTTTCAAGTAGATTTTACGCAGAAATTTAGAACGCTGTTTGCGCGAGTAGTTTTGTAAATTTGTCAAAACATAATTTTCTTACGACGTCTGATGTCTTAGTTTGGGGTCACTGTAACAAAATAGACTGGCTGGCTTAAACAACAGACACTTAGTTCTCATGATTCCAGCGGCTAGGAAGTTCACAGCCAAGGTGCTGTCGGATTCAGTTGTGGGTGAGAGTCCTTTTCTGGGCTTGTGGAGGCCACCACCAAAGTGTGCGCTCACGTGAAACTGGTGTTCATCTTTTCAAAGCCGTCAAATTAGTTTTTCAAATAAAATATACAGAAATTCAACATGCAGCAGAAGCAAAGCCCAGCTCCTCTGGTTGAAGGAGGGAGGGGTGCGTCAGGTGTCAGTCCGTCAAATCAGAGGGGGGACGCCACCGATACAGAGAACACCCTAACACCCGCTACGGCTTACCCTTTGCCTAAGATTGTGGCTTGTAGCTAATAGAGGAATTAAAATTTCTCCATTTAGCAAAGGGATTGTTCTTTGTCAAAGAACAAAATGGCAACTTTTTTCCTTTGATTTTCAGAGGAAAGACTAAAAATTGTTCCAAATCTTACCAAATAAGTTGGCATCAGAGTTGTTCACATCAGCAGCAAAAAAAAAAAAAAAAAAAAAAAAATCTCCGCATGTAGAAGCGTGGGTCCCAGAGCACGCACTTTACAACTTGGACCATTATGTGAATGACTCAGTTGGGTGAATCAGCCCCTTCCTGTGAGCTCAGTTAATGACAACAGGCCGGGGGCACAGGCAGCAGCATTGCTCAGGGTACTAAGTCTCTCACTGAAGCACTCCACTGAACCCAGGAAGAAACATGTAAATCCTCCTCATTAACAGCAAACCCCCGACTTTGTCCTTACCAAGGGCTGCCAGATTACTCACACAAAGTTGAAAATGAGTCACACTCCGCAGTTTGTGATCTTTGTTTTGTTTGTTCTTCCTGTTTAGAGAGGGAAGATGAGCTTAGGCATCTAACTGCTTTGTGTTGTCAAGTGAGATGAGAGAGGTCATCAGGCCCAGGACTGTGTCCTGTGGACTCGGCTTCCAGACAGGTGATGGGACTGTAACTCCTGCTAGAGGGTGGGTCCTGCCCCAGGGGGTGAGGCAGCTTCACAGCTATTTTTGAGACTCTTCCCTTCTCAGAAAGAGGCAAGGAATCCTATCTCCAGGGACACTTTATCTGAGAACACTGAGCAACAAACATCAAGCTTTGACTAGTAGATACTATGTTCACGAATAAAGTCTAGTTATAATTACGTCTTTTCTATCAATCTACACTCATTAAGTATATTCAGCTTTAATCCCTTTACTTTTTGAAGCATGAATATTTTGTTTGAAAATTACATGAAACCTTCAAGATGCAAGACGTGCAGATGGAGCGAGTTACAATGAAAGCATTGAGTTGAGCAATAATGTCCAGAGGGGTGATCAGTTACAACAGGAGATGAGGACAGTGGAAGGGCGAGTGATGAGGATAAAGAGCAACACCCAATAATCAGAAATTTACTTATGTTTATTTTTGGAAGGCAGATGACACTAAGAATAAAAAGGCAGCAGCTTGTTCTTATTAGAAGTGTGTGCCTTGATTTGTTGAGGATTTAGGCTATAGGTATTCATTTTGGAAGTCTGTGTTTACAACCGGGGAAATCTGCCTGACACTCAGAAAATGATTTTTTCTTTGAAGGAGAAAGTAAGTAGAACTGCGCTTTCTCATCACACAAGTCAATTATGGGGCTGCATGTTCGATCCACCAGTCTTGGTGCCATGGTCTTGAGAAACATTTTTGCTCATAGCTCAGAGGGCAGGTCCAGGAGTACCATTCGACCTCATGGCCTTTCCTCCCCAAACCCAGACTGGCCAATGAACTATTATGTGGCCTGGTACAACAAGATGTATAGACCGATTTGACTTATTTTTGTTTCAACCAAATTAGGAAATACAGAGAGAAGAGCAAGGCTATCAAGAGATGTGCAGAGAGAATTAAGCTCTGTGGTGAAGATCATAATTCAAGATCAGGAGGGAATTAGAAAAAGCAGAATGAGTGAAGGTGAAAAGAAAGAATAAAGAAATTGGTGATGGGACACAAAAAAAGGCAAAAAAAAGGCATGTCACATATTAATGACATGTCACAAGAGTAGCCTATAAAGTCAGGAGACAGGTACTGTCGTTTCATCATGCGTTGTAACTCAGTACCTATAAGCCATTCGCTATGTGTCTGGCTGTGTGTACAGACTTGGCGTCCAGGCTGTCAGTGGAGAATCTGTGGCCCGGCTCTCCTGTGGGTCCCATTCTGTTTGTGTGACTTCTCCTGTGCACTTGTATCCGTATAGTGCACTTCCTCTCTCCCTCGGGCAGTACTTTAATACCCGGAGCAACTAAAGTGAGCCTCCCTCTCCTTGCCAACCAGGAGATGCTAACTGAAGCAGACTCTGCGAAGGTGGAGCACATTTTCTAACCCGGGTTTACATACTTTGAGTTTTGTTTGTTCTTACTTTTCATGTGATCTGTGAAATATGTTGGCTTCTGGAATTTGTAAAACTTACATTTGCTTCATGCTGTGCATCCATCGATGAGTGCTTTTTCCCTGTAAATATTTCTACCACAGTTTAAACTGCGGTGTTTGATTTAAGCCATCAATTTGTTGCAGTACAGAAAATAAACCATTCAGTGTACTTCTGTCCATCTATTAATAACTCTGATACCAGGCTTGCCAAAATGTCCATTAAAGACATACGCCTTGACTCATTGGTTCCAATAATAGAGAAAAGCACCGTTTCCCAGTAGCTGGAGATTTGATGTTGCTTTGGAAGAGACACAAAAAAGATCCCAACAAATGTTTACGTAGCTTCAGGCCTCTAGTGGCCCTCAGCAGCAGGCGGGGAGGGGTGTAAGCTGGCTCATAGTGAGAACATGGTACAGACGGATGAGACCGGGTAAGAGAGTGAAAGCCAAACTTTAAGTAATAAAGTTGCATATCAAGGGCATGAAGAAGAGAAGCAAACATAAAGCAAATCTCAGACTAAGCATAGTGTTAATAATTATACCCAAACTTTATAATCAGGTTCTCAGTAGCCCTGCCAGGAGGGGGATCAGATGAGGGAGCGGTTCTCACTGTCTGGCAGGAGGATCTGCCATGTGACCGTTTATTAAAAAAACGGCTCATTCCTGTCCTTCTGATCTGAGGTGAGTGTATTATGAGGTCCTGATACAGATAGCGCTGAGCAAAATTACGAACCTCAACCTACAGGCTGGAGGCCAAATCTGCAAATAAGTTAAAACAGAAAGTTATGGCTAAATAGCCACTTTTTCCTAAAAACTTACATGGATTCCACATCTTGTGCTTTATTACATTGGCCCTGGGCAAAAGTCCAACTCTTTAAGTGATAATTCTGTGAAGACAAATTTATGAAGGTTGTGTGAGTGGTAGGTCCAAGGTACGTTGCTATTATGTGATTTCCTTGGGTACAGTACAAAACTTGTTCTCCTTTAATATACGTGGATAAGAATAAAGCCCTCAGTTGAAACTAAAAAGCCTTCTAGGCCTCGGATGGAGGGAAGAACGGTGGGTTTTGCTGGGTATGCGTAGAAACTGAGCGTGAAGTCGAGAATTCAAGGAAACGCACGGCCCTGCTCTGGTAGCACCCCAGCCACACGTGGTTGTAAAGGACATTTACAGAGTCTGGGCACCGAAGGTCCACAGACCAGGTCTTCAAGCCCCAGGCAAACTCACCACAAGCCTTTCTCTTTCCAGGGCCTCGAGCTCATTGCTTTCTCCTACTGCTCCGTGCTCCTGTCTTTGTGATGCTTACTGTTCAGTTTTGTTTCTTGAAGGGAGATAGCAGAGAGCCCAAGTCATTTGTGGAAACCAATATTTACATTATCCTGCTTCCCATCTGGCTGTTCCTTGCCAGGAGTCCCTGGTTGCCTGGTGTAAGAAAACATCATAATTGTCTCATTAATATTTGGTCCTGGCCTCCCTGCTAATCAGTTTAGTATTGCTGAGAATTCAAAGGAAGAGAACAGAAATCTACTAAGAAGGAATAAATTAGTCCTCAGACTGTAGCTCCAGGAAGCTGCCCAGGGTCAAAAGTTCAGCTGCTGGTGAACTAGGAGTCCACGCAAGGTGTGGACTGACGTGCCGCGAGCATAGCTCCACGAGGTTACTGCACCTGAGCTCCAGGCTTCTGGGGGGAGAGACCAGGTGTCCAGTCCTGCCTTGTCTGCGGCAGGCTTTCACCTTTGTTGATTGTGTCAAATATAAGCACATTCTGAAGTGAATCATATTGTTTTCCCCTCGGTCCTCTCGGAATTCACTTACTGCTTCCCAGAATGTTTCCTGAGTGGAAAGATATCTGTGCTGGATATACCCAAATATGCTGTTGTAACTCGGAAGATAAATTCCTGATCTACTACTATTCCTGATCTACTACTACTGATCTACAACTCTCTATCACTTAGAGAGTTGATGCTGTTATTATTTTTAAAGCCATTGGTAAACACTATAATGGACGTGCTTGCCAAGTGCTGAGGTATGGTTTTGAACACTCATCAAGTGCTCTGAGTTACATGTGTGACTATCAGGGATGAACCGATGCCGGCACAAAAACTACCTGTAACAGAGGTAAATGAGAACCCAGAGAAATAACAGTTGTAAGTTCTAAATCAAAGCCAGTGTTTTTGGTTACGAGGACTTCGAAGTACATTCTAGAACAATTGTGACACTTGCAATATAAGCCATCTCAGAAAGGGGATTCTTTTCTACTGGGCTTATTACAAGACAGATGGTCTTGCGCAAATATTCCTATCAGCGATAAATTCTCTAAATTAGTACAGCAAATATTGACAGAGCGTGCTCTCTATGCCCTGTCCCCGCCCCCAGACCCTGTTCCTGTGGTCTCTCTAATGAAAGAAAAATGGAGGTCTCATCACTTAAAGCTCTTTTTGGACTTTGTGTATGTGAAGATACAAATTCCGGGAATAGCTTGTCAAGACAACAGTGCACTGAAGTCTTATGTGATGACTCTAAATCCTGAACCGGAGTTAAATCAGAATAATATGTTGCCATAGTTCTCTGCATTATTCATGGGAACTAGATGGCTGGGTACACAGAGGAACTCTGACTCAGCACTTTCAGTCTGGGCAATAATTGGAACCACTCTGGCTTTGCTTTTGTCATAATCGCTATCTGTAAAATTATAAGAGCTGTTATTTATTTGTAAAAAAAAAAAAATACCGTAGCACAACTGTCATTTTAAAAATCTAATTAAAATGTGTTCTGATTCTGAGACTTGATTATTTTGTTTACCATCTGGAAGGAAGTGACATGCAGAACTATTATCATCATTTTTTTGTTCCTGATTGTCAGCTCATCCCCAATATGCTGGGGTCACAGAGGGCCTGGTCACTTGGTAGCGTAGCAACCCTCAGGAAATCTCTTTGAACAGTCATTTATTTTCTAGAAGGAAAAGTAAGCAATATCCTAAGCAAAACGTGCCATTTCTACTCTTCCTTGAATTTGGAAATGTCAGCGCTAATGGAGAGTAGTTAGGAATGGAAATACAGCGCGCTGAGTTGGAAACAATGCGCACAGCAGCTGCTTCTGTTCGCTGTTGTTCCCATACTAAGAAAATGTCCTGCGCTCAAAGTCACTGGTTTTCTGCGGGAAATTCTTTGATACATGAAGGGCCCTGGAGATGATGTGGGCTGTACGTTACTCGTTGGAAAATTCTCTAAGCCATTTATTTCCCTTTTCCATCCATGCATTGTTTCATCATAGTCTTTTTTAGATCAACAACGGATCCAGGAAGCTATTTTCTAATACAATGAGGAAAGAACATTGACTTTCTGGTTTCCAACTGGTGAGAATGTCGCTCAGACGAAGTAGATAACTTGTAGAGAACTCGGTAAGTACCTTTTGACTTTTCATGGTGACATTGTTGACCAGACATTTTAGGGTCTAGCATCTAAAACACTGGTTTATTTTGAAGTAATCAGCAAATAGAGAATCAGACCTCATATCTTCTTTTATGGCATACTTTCCAGGCCTTTGACCAATTCTGTCATCAATACTTTGTAGGTTCTTTTTTCTATCCTTCTGGATCTTTTGCTGTTCACTCAACTTCTCTTTTTTGGCTTTTTTATTCCCCGCTCTGAATTTGCTCTCTAGGCAATCTCGGCTACTCTTATCACTAACCATACTGAATGATCCGAAAACCGTAACTAGCTTTAACATTTTCCTGTGGTTCCAACCTACAGAATAACAAGGGTAATTAATAGTTACGTGTTCTTTACCAAGCTGGGTGTTAAACCATGACAATTTAACTCTAAAGGGAGTTCAACCACAGAGACTGCCTGTCACCCTATGCTAAACATCTTGATATCCCACAGGCCTCGAAAGGCCAGTGTACACATCTGCTTCCTCCTTGCCAGTTAATTCATGCGTTCAACCAGTAAGCTCTATAGCAAGCATCACTGAGAGCCGGATTGCAGCCTATGCACAAAGGGTAAAGTGTTGAGCAAAACCGTAGTGGTCCCTGTATTCATAGAATTTATTATTTAGAGGCTCTCCCTAATGACATTATCATGCCAACAGATAATTCCAGGCTGGACTAAGTGCTAAGAGGGGCAAATGCCACCTGCTATGAGAGCATCCAACAGAACTGCCTTCTTTGATGAGCAGAGGCAGAGACTGCAGGGACTGACACATTGCTAACTAAGCTGAGATCCAAACAATGAGCAGAGGATGACTTCCAGACAGAAATCACAGCCTATGCAAAGGCCCTGTGGTGGAGGGACTCTAGCATATTAGACTGACTGGAAAGAAGACTGGCGTATGTGGGAAAGTGATTAGAGTTGCAGAAGGAGACTAGGTAAGCAAGGACCGGACCATATAGGGCCTTCTAAGTTTTTTAGGTATTTTTCTCTTTTCCTATGATGAATGAAAGGGCTTTACAGAGGTTTAATCACTGTAGTGAAAGAATAAAATTTATGCTTGAAAATCTCACTCTGGCTGCTGTAGTGAGACTGTGGTAGAGGGGACTCATGAAAACCAGCGAGGAGGATATTTCCATGGTCTTGGAGAGATGATAGTATTAGCTCTTGTTACTGTTGTTTCAAAAAGAGTGGTAGTCTTGGATATAGCGGTGAAAAATACCCAAGTCTCCCTTACCATTCAAATTGGAAATCTTCGAGTCATTTTAGTTTCATTCTTTTGCCTGCGTCTCTTGCTCAATTATTCTCCTGTTGATTTTACTTGAACAAAAAAATCTTTTCCCACCTTTGCATTTGTTTTTCACATTTGTCTTTAAGTCTGTCCACCCTCTGTCCTGGACTTGTCTCCTCCTCCTTAAGGACATTGTAACTGTTTCTCACCTGCCCAGTCTGGGCCCGCCACCAGCACATCCACATGACCCCCTGGCTCTCCGTGGCATGCCTTCAGGCCAGCCATCTCTTGAGGAGTACCCTAGCTCTGATCTGTTTTCTAGCTGCATTACTCAAATGTAGACAGGAAGGGGAAGGATGAAGCTCCGTGAAATGCCCACTGCTGAGAGGGGTGTGGGAGAAGAGAACCATGAAGGGTATTGAGGAGAAGTTGCCAGACAGATAGGACAAACCAGGGGAGGGCATCTTTGGACAGAAACCTGGAAAGAGTGAGTTTCAAAAAAATGGATTGGTGTTTCAGGATGCTTAGGGTATAATCCCAGTGGTGGAATTGCTAGGTCAAAGAGCAGTTTGATTTTTAGTTTTTTGAGGAAATTCCATACTGTTTTCCATAGTGGCTGCACTAGTCTGCAATCCCACCAACAATGTACTAGGGTCCCCTTTCCTCCACAACCTCGCCAGCACTTGTTGTTTGTTGATTTGTTTATGATGGCCATTCTGATGGATATGAAGTGGTATATCATTGTGGTTTTAATTTGCATCTCTTTGATGGCTAGTGATGCTGAGAATTGTTTCATATGTCTCTGGGCCCTCTGTATGTCCTCCTTGGAGAAGTGTCTGTTCAGGTTCTTTGCCCATTTTTTAATTGGATTGTTTGTCTTCTTGGAGTGGAGTCTTGTGAGTTCTTCATATATTTTGGAGATCAAAACCTTGTCTGAAGTATCATTGGCAAATACGTTTTCCCATATGGAAAAGAACCTATGCACCCCAATGTTCATAGCAGCACAATTTACAATAGCCAAGTACTGGAAGCAACCTAGGTGCCCATCAGTAAATGAATGGATCAAAAAACTACGGTACATTTACACAATAGAATTCTATGCAAAAGAAAGAAAGAAGGAGCTCTTGCCCTTTGTGACAGCATGGATGGAACTGGAGAGCATTATGCTAAGTGAAATAAGCCAGGCTCAGAGAAACAAATACCATATGATCTCATCTGTAAGTGTAACCTAAGCAACAAAACAAATAACCAAGCAAAATATAACCAGAGACATTGAAATAAAGAATAAACTGACCGTAACCAGAGAGGAGGAGGGGACAACTGGGGAAAGAAAGGGAAGGGTCATTAAGGAACATGTATAATGGACCCATGGACAAAGCCAAAGTGGGTAGGATTGAGGATGGGATGGTGGTGGGTGGGGCAGGGGAGAATGGTGGGGGGGAAATGGAGATAACTGTACTTGAACAACAATAAAAAATAAAAATAAAAAACATGGATTGGTCACCACGTATCAATTGTGATGATATTGTGTTGTCAGCTCAGCAGAGCGCTCTCTGATTGGGGACCACCCCTTTGGTCCCCTGTGCAGGTACAGTGGTTCTGCTATCCCAGTGTCCTGCCTGCCTGCAGCAACAAGGGTGGGTGTGAAGCTTGAGCCCCACGAGTCAGAGCATGGCCCTTCCCTCTGCACAAGGATTAATCCCAATTGGTAGGAACGTGATGGAAGCAGGGCCTGAATTCTTGTACAGGAGAGTGGTTTTCCAAATTGTGTTGCTCCTGTTTGGGTTTCGTTTTTTTTTTTAAAGCAAAAAAAGGCAACTACAGGCATATAACCCAGCTGTGCATCTATAACTGGGTGACAGGATCTAGATCCTAGAGTTTACCATTTGGAAATTAACCTTGTTTTTCTAGCTAGATCTGAGGTTGAAACTGATGAATCAGTGGTGGGGGGAGCATTTTGAGATGAATAGTATTGACTCAGGTCATTCATTCTGTTATCTGGGACACCACATGTAAGAGAGAGATGTTACAGCAGTATTAGCACTTTGGAACGGGAATGTTGTAATAGAAAAAAGAGATGGTTCATTAAAAAGATATCATTTTCAGATCTAACGAAAATCTAGGGTTCTTCATACAAAATTATGATACTCAATCCATAAGATTGTCTCTCAGTTTCAGACTGTTTCACTGAATATCGCCTGTAATGAAAGAATTTGTCTGTTCTTGATACGTGATCAGTGGGATTTAGGATAATTCATATCCTAATATTTCATAAATGGGACTTTTATAATTCTTTTCTCTAAGGGAAAATCTTGCAGTCATTCTTATTGAACCTTCTTTTTAATCTGTGTTATTGAATCTTAATCTGCTTCTTTTTAACTATTAACCTGAACTGTGAAGAGAATCCTAGATTCTAGATTAGAAAGACTGTTAGAGACTCCTATATTAATATTTGAATCATATTCTTTTACAAATGAAGAAAATGAGGCTGAATCATCCAAGGTCATTCGGTTGGAGGCATCTCAGGACTTTTTCTAGTTTTCAGCTCGGAAACATGTTCATCTTGCCCTGCTGGTCTGGGATTATCCCTTCTTAACCATCAAAGAGCTATCCATCAAAGGAAGCACAACTAGCCTTTGGCTTAAAATGACCGGAATGGCTTTATTATTAAATGCTGCAAGCTATAAGGTTAAGTAGAGATTCACATCAATAATGTGATTAGTGCTTTTTGTGACCATGTGCTTTGTATCTTCCCAGTTTGGATGCGAACATAGTCCCTGACAGCGAAGGAGACCCTGCTCTTTGTAACTGCTGCGCAACAGCTGTGCGGCGTCACCCCGCCTCTTGAAAGTTCATGCGGTGGAGCAAACCACCGAAATAGCGTTAACTGCCCTTGGTTTATGAGAATTATTTTTGACTGATTCTGCATTTGACCAAGATTAGTAACACTTCATAGTTCAGATTTCTGAGCTGACTCTGCCATTTTTACAAGCCCTCTCATGAATGGCCTGCCCTCTCCTATCTGTAGCTCATTAATAATGGGATTATGAAGAACTATCTGATAAATCTAGTGTAATTCGGTGCGCCCCTGCAGTATTCCCGAAGCATGTGCCAGGAACTCTAGAGGACACATTAAAGCACGCCTTCAGATGCCTGACAGTTGTTTCCAGCTCAAGAGACTTCACGGAAGGGAGAGTCCACAAGGTAGGCGCCTGCGGAGCTTTCAGCGCATTTAATTCTCTGGTGCAGGCACTGCGGCCGCAGTTGGTAGCTGATCCAAACACACCGTGACGTGACGAAATTGGAAAGCGCTACCATGCGCCACATGTGAGCGCTGTCGGATCACAGAGGAAGTTCTCCTGCGCAGCCTCAGTCCCCCTTTTGTGAAGGGCGTGTTAGGAGAGCTGTTGGAAGACATCGCCCCATTGTCAGCCTCTTCCGAGATGGTCAAGGCCAAGGTCCAGCCTTTCCTGATGACCCGTGCCCAGTGACTGATAAAATATAGTAGTATAAAGTACAGTAAAAAGGTCTGTTTATCTTGGTTCAACTCAGGACAACTGACGGTTCGTTCTAGCTTCAGATTCCTCCCTGGCGTTGGCCAAGGCTCTTTTTGGGCGGTCACTTTGTGTTGTGGTCGTATTTGTTTCTGCTCCCTCCCTTCCCCAAATATTGATCCCAAGGATGCTCCTAAATAAACAGCTTTCACACAAAACTTTATCTCCAAGTCTGATTCCCAAGAAACTCAACCCGGGACATAAACATTTGGCTTTTTCCTATTAGCCAACATGGGTTGTCCAATATCATCATCATCTATTTGTGTATTGGGCAACGCAGTAAGAGAAAAATACATGTTAAAAAGTCAACCTCTTTGTTTTTTTCAGGAGGGTAGAAAGTAGTGCAGAAGCAGGAAGGATGGAGGACACAGGGGCTGCGCCCCTGTATGTTATTAAAGCAGGGATCCCCTCTACACCAGTTGGGGTGGGAGGGGTCTTGGTCAGCTTGCAACTGGTTGCAAGCTCACTGCAGGAGCCAGGGACTCTAAACAGTGATGAATGGAAATAATGTCTCCAGTTTTGTTCCAGCTCGTTACTGGGGAAGTCAGGTAGGTGTGGTGGCACAAGCAGAAAAGAGACCTGCAGTTTAGGTTCTCCCTGGCACTGCCACTGAGATGCCTTGACTGGTGGTACCGGACTGGAGGGGGAGGCAGTTAAAATTTGCGCATTCCAAGCTTCCAGTTCTCTCACACGTTTATTGTTGTTAGTAAACGGGGATTTTTATCGTGGGTACTTCTGTTGGCATCCAGTGCTGGGCGTTCAGGAAAGGCGAGGAGGAGGCAGGAGTTTCCAAAGGACACAGGATGCTTTGGGATGTCTTTTCACTTGGAGTTACACCCCGATAAGTGCATTGCTCACTTGGGTGAGGAAGAAAACTTCCATGAAAGAAAATCTTTTTGTGAACTATTTTGGACCTCAGAAGAGACTTGAATCCAACCCCAAACCTCAACTAATCAACGTAGTTTTTGGGGTCTGTCATTTTTAGAAGGAAAAGAGGAAGTATTAGCAACATAAACAATGAAGAAATCTGTTCAATTTCTCACTTTGCCCCGGACCCAGTAGATGTTCACTGCAGTGTCTTTGACGACTTTGCCCCTACTGGTCCGAGCTGTGAAATGTACTGAGTTCACAGCCGTCCCCATCCTGGGAGATAAAATCTCTGTGTTTAAGATGACAGCCCCGACTCAGGTCAGAGCTCCAAGTAGCGAAGACTGGTTCAGTTGTTTACAAGAGAGACATCAGTTTATAACCATGAGCAGATGAGACAAAATAGTTTCTGATTTATTCTCTCATTAGCTAGAAACTTCAGTTAACAAGCAAAGTCTGCACACTGAGGGGCCTTGTTAAATTTTCATTTACCAGGTCTTTATTTTTATTAACCTGAGGGGCAGAGCCGCTTTTGAAAGAGCTCTTTCCTTGGGAGCCACTTCAGGTCTAAAAGAAAGGACCAAAGAAATGCCCTTCTTAAGGGAAAAAGTCTATCTTCTTTGGCTGAATGACCTAAGGTGGGTCGGAAACACAAATAGTAAAATATCACCTAGAAGCAGAGAGAGCAGAACAAGGAAACAGCGCTTTCTTTACGAAATGAACTTTTGCAAACCATCGGGTGGAGGGTAAGGAAAGGCATTCAGCTCGGGAACAAGGTGTTTGACATTTAGTATTGGGAACTACATCTACACAGAGGCTCTCTAAACTGGGGCCACACACACAGAGGGGCAAAAGGAGGTTTACAGCGGTGAGTGTGCAAAACGCAGCTTGTTCTTGTATTCTTATTTATTACTGTGTCATTTTCCATACAAACAACTGTCAATTCACTATCGCCCCACCCTGTGTGTGTATGTGTATATGTTTTTATATATTTATATCTCCTCTCTAAATGGAGAAACCTCAAATATAGCAATAATCACTGCAGTAATTTATTTAACACAGATTCTTATTTTCCATGATTTTGTTTGGCTTTTAAAATGTTACGATTTTTTTTTTGGAAAAATATATGTGTAAATATATTATTTAATGCTACAATTTTAGAATTATTATTCTCATTGTAACCACGAGGAAAGTAGAGGATCAAAAAGCTCACGGTTACCAAGATCACATTTTTCCACTGGTAAAGGAGTTGTGGATATAAGTCTTCTCCTGACCTCACGGACTTTTCCAGCACCTTCCTCACACGTGTTAGTCGTGGGGGTGATTTTCAGCTCACCTGTGGAGCAGGCACATCGCTACCGAGGTTCTTTCCCTTCTGCAGACGTGGGATCCAGGAAGGTGAATTTCTGGAATTGCTTCAGCTCACAAAACACCTTGATTAGGAACGAACTGCCGTCTCACTTTCTCCTTCCAGAAGGGGAGTAGATTTCCTCCGTTTTTCAGAGCTTGATCAGATGGGGAATGCCAGAAGGTGGTAAATCTTCCTGCTTTTCCTAGGTGTGAAACACACTGACAGCTAACACATGTTGATGCTCTTTTGGGGAATTTCTTGCACGCTCTGCAATTCCAGCCCCCAGCAGTTCACATCTTGTTTTACTTTCCTGAGTTTGTTTTAGCACAGTCACACCAATTAAACGCGCTAATAGCAGGACACTCAAGGGAATGCAATACACGTTAGAGGTATTTCCCCGCAATCTCATGTGCCGGTGGGCAAGAGGCATGCAGTTCTTTTGTTATGGTGTCTAGGAAGAAACTATCCCATGGAAATGATGTTTCATGTAACTTGTTGAGCAGAATCCTATCATCCTCCTCATCCTAGGCAACACGGGCCACTCCGGATTCCAGTCACTGTGCTGGAATACTCTGCTAGACAACGCATCTTGATTCATAGCAGAGTTCTGTGAATAGCTTATTGGAGTTTCTGATGCCACTTTGGAAGTATCATCTGCAGCCATGTAGCTTCATTACGTAAATATCTCCAAATGTTGGTACACTGCCACCTAACTAACCCAAACCTGCCCTGACAACTCCCAACCAAACCTATTCTCACAGATCTGGTAATTATAACGCTGCTTTTGTAGTTGAGAAGGGGCTGCGCTAACATCTTACCTTTAATTCTCCTCATCTCTTTTTTTAGGTGATCGAATACTGTGCTTTGTTGCTTCTGCCTTCTTAATATTTCTCTAATGCTGTATTTTCCAAATTCAGTGAGTGGAATATTACTGGGTTGGCCAAAAAGTTTGTTTAGTTTTTCCTGTGAAATAAGACATTTTTCATTTTCACCACTAACTTTATTGATTTGGATATTTTGAGTATGTCAGCCATCTCCTGTGTGGCATAACTCTTTGTTCTCAACTAACGTCTCAATTTGATCGCTAGCAACTTCAACTGGTCTACCTGATCGTGTAGCATCATTCAGCACGCAACTTCGCAAACCACTTTTCACACGCTCGATCAATCACAGCACACTACACACATCTTTTTGTGTGTGTTTCATTTGTGTTTTTACCTTTCTGAAATAATAAAGCATAACATGCTGAAAAATTTGCTTATTTTCTTCATCTTCAATATTAAAATGGCAACACAAAAATTCACCAATTTTGATAAGTTTTTAAAAATGCACACTGATATGACAGCTATCACAGTACAATCTAACAAAATTGTTTCAAATGAAGTTAAAGACAACTAAGTGCTGGGAGAGGCATCTTATTGAACAAAACTAAATGAACCTTTTGGCCAACTCAGTAGCACAGTATTGATCTTTACAGGCTTTCCATGGGCTCAAGTGAATTTTGAAAATAGTTTATTAAAAAATTATAAACATGGTTCTTGTCAGGTTTTTAATACATTTTAGTGCATTTCAAATGTTTCAAAGGAGAATTTAATGTATTTCTAAAGTTTACTTGATCAAAAAACATCCTGCAATTCACCAACTATATAAATATTAATAAATTAATATTAATAATAACAATACTAATGAATATTCAAAGATGTTTGCTATTAAATACTAGGGAAATACTGTTTGAATCCACTTTCTTCATTTTCTTGACACTTTTCTATCAGCTCAAATCGTCTTGCTGAAGATTCCTGCCGTGAATGAGGACAGCTGTCCTCTCCAGCCCCTCATATCTAAACACAGCCTCTCCACCATTAACACTGGTCTCTTTCCCTCTGTATGAAGATCAGGTTAATTTCTTCCTGAAAGCCATTTAATTTTGGTCTCCGTGTCTCTAGAATCAACCGCCTCTATAATAAACTCTTTTGTATGCTGTTCAAAGTCATCGATGATCGAGCCACCACACGCTTCCTATCTCATCTCTGCATAAATTTCTGGTCTTTGCTGGTGGTTATCCATCATTTGGAGCAATCTTCTGTTCCTTTTTAACATCCACCTCTAGCATTTGTAGCAAGAATGCTCTGGAGCTGATGGGAATTGCCAATACCAGTACCAATGTGAATTGCCTTCTCTATGTCTAAGCATAGAAGATGGCATTAATTTTGAGAAGCTACCTCACTAGGTATACGTTACAAAAGAAAATCAAAATCAAGTGTGAGAAAACAATCACACATAATCCTAGCACCTTAAAATGACCCTGACTTCAAATTTGCCATCTATCTTCATGGTCACACATATCAACGCCTCTGTTTGCCTGTATCTATTTATATCCATACATGCACACACATTACGTACCGCACAATACATACCACACACACAAAGATCATGCTCTATTGTTTTCTTAGGTGATGAATACTTCCTGTGGAAAAAATAAATTCTAAAGGGAGATCGGAACATTGCACTGAATTTAATGAAATTCCTTTAAATTGATAAACCTAAAGGCCTGCAAGTGAGTTAAAAATGCACAAAAGAGGGAGTGGCTTTGTAACAACACGTGTAGGAAGAATTTATGTGTTTTAGTTCATCGGAAGCAGTGTATGTTCAAAAGTGTAAAAGTCTTATGTGATTGCCAGAAAGTTAACGGCATGTCAGCATCCCTGGAAACATGGTATCTGATGAAACAGAAATGTTTCTGTCACTCCAGTGTGCTGTGTCAAAACACGGATACAATAATGTGTTTAATTCTGGATCCCAACACTTCAAGAAATATGACCCAAATTGGAGTTTATTCTAGTTTCTAAGGGACTGTCATGTACAAGTGACATTTAGGCTTGCTGCTAGTGTTCTCCAAAAATATAAATTGAACAAATACATGAAAAATAAAAGATCTCAGTTTTTTAGTTTAATATACCAACTATACCATCGAAATGTAACCCTGTAACTTATTTTAATATAAGTCATATTTAGCTTTATATCAAATATAAAAACCAATAACACATTTCTTCCCCAAAATATTATTAAAGACATTTCAAAATATTATTTTCTGTATTTATTAATTTTTAAAATTAATATCTGAAACATACGTAGAGTTTTTCAAAATGGTTGTGCCAGTTTACACTTGCTCTGCTCCGAAAGCACACTCCTGTTGCTCCAACATTGCCGAAGTTGGTATTGACAGCCTCTTTTTAGCCATTCAGGGAAGCATGCACTAGTATCTGAAAGTGGTTATAATTTGCATTTCTCTGAGTGTTTTTTCATATGTTTATGGCCTGTTTGGATTTCCTCTTTTTTTGAAGGGCCCACTGAAATCTCTCCCCCATTTTTTCCTTAATGACTGTATTTTCCTTATTAATTTGAAGTAGCCTTTTATATATTCTGAATATTGTGGGAGACCCTTCTGTGTGGCATGGGCCCAACTCCCACCTGGAGGTGCACAGGACCCACGCCCACAGATAGGTTCTCTTGTGGGGAATCAGGTTTGCAACATACCTAAGCCGCTTTGAGTCTTGCTTTTGCTGAAACTCCCTTACCCTGGATTGGGATGGCAAGTGCTTATTGTAACTTCCTAAAACCCATGCTAAACCTTGCAAAGACCAGTGTAACCAGTTCAACCACTTTTCCCTTTGCATTTGCTAACGTCCTTCTTCTGTGATGTGATTAGCGGCATTGGCCCCTTTGCTGTCTATAAAAGGTAACCACCTATAGCAAACCTGTGCATAGTGAGTGAGGACCATCATGTAATGGGACCAGAAACAAAATAAAAGCCTGTTGTGATGGAGGCTATGGCTTTTGCTCCCCTTGAGAGTAAAGCCATGCTGTCCTTTTTCCTCCACCAGACTCGGCAGTCTGTGTAAGTGTTTTATTTCATCCATAAAGATGTGGACACTGTGGGCCGGTGTCTGCATCAGAATACGAAAGCTTGCCCAGTTAGAGAATTGAAACATCACTTTGCACTCTGTAGGTTGCATTTTTTGTGTCTTTATGCAGTCTTTCCAGGACCAGAAGTCCTAGAATTTAATGTGAGCATGTGGACAGTCATCTCCTTTACAGACAGCGCCATCTGTGTCCTGGTTCAAAAATATTTGTCTATCCCAAAGACACAAAGATGTTTCCTCATAATAAGTTTTGGAAGTTGTACTGTTTTGTCTTTCCTTTTCATGAGTGTCTGGCATTGAGAAACGTCTTTCCTAGAGGCAGTGGACATAACGAACCTTGGCCCCTGTGTCTGCTCTGTCACAGCTTTTGGCCTCCCTGGGTGGGCCAATAATTGCCCCCCTGTGGCCTGTGTTCTGTACCAACCTGAGATCTACTTACAGGGTTCAGCGCAAATAATGCGCCCTTTTTTTAAATTACAAAATCTTTTATTGCAAAATCATAAGCATGTAATTCTGTAACATAACAATATCGCACTCAAGCACACCATTTGACACATTAGGTGAAATGTTCAAATTAAACTATAAATTATCACACCCATGTTATTGCCCTGCCCACCACATGGAAGCAGGCCCTCCTTCTGCCGGGCCCTGTATTTCCCTCTGGTGATTGATCTGATCTCTTTTCATTATAAACGTAATAACCAACCCTCCACACAAACAGGGTACTGGCAGTTGCTAGGCGAAGAGCCTTATCTGCGCAACAATTGGGGCAGGATGTTCCTGGTTTAGGGTTGCTCATTGTAAACGAATCTACAATTTATGGACGTGTGGGGCATGGCTCCTGGGAGAAGGTCACATAACCCAGGAAACTTACCAGGTTATAAAATGACAAGGCTTCATAACTGTGTGAAGTGACCTATAATATCTCATGTATCAATTGGGACCAGAGAATGTCCTGGCCTGCTGCTCTGGGAAGGAAGGACTCGGGGCCACAAAGGCTGTTTCAGGCCTTTTCCAGCTTCGCGGGGGCCTCTTGGTTGCTTGTCTGCTTGACATTATTAGCAAAGCTCAATGAAGAGTAAGAGTTCTGATTTATGTGAGTTGGAATTGACAGTCGCTTACTTTGTATTAGGTCAGGGTATTGCAAATAATTTGTTAGGTTTATTGCTAGGTACGTGGTATTTTTGTTGCAGGTGGGCCCAGGTAACTAGGTTCTTGGTGACTGTGGACAAAGAATTGAACCAAACACACAGAGAGTTCATAGCAGGGAGAGAGCAGGTTTATTAAGCGATAGTACATTCCACAGAACGTGGGAGCAGGCCAACTCTGAGCAGAGATTGACCTCAGGGGCTGGAGGGATTCTATTCTTATGGGGTGGATATTTCCCGGCTAGTTTTGGCAGGGTTTTATTGTGTATGTACAAGTATTTGTATTACTTTAAATCTACTGCACATGTGGGCTCCCATAATTTTCCTTGATTGGCCACTGGGAAAGGGGGGGGGTCCCTGAATGTTAAGTTATTTTAATGCTATTATAATGAAGCAGGGGTCATGTAGCATCTTCTGCACAGGTGCATTCATGGTTCACCATGATTCAGCGCTTTCCCAGAAAGTGGGAATAACCGTCTTGGAACAGGGTCTGTCCTGTGTGGCTGTCCTTTGTCATAGCCCTGGGGCACCTCCAGAGTGTCTTCCTTCCTGACTGTCTCCTGCCTCATTTTCATGCTATTTTGAATATAATTTCTAAATCCTTATTTTCTAACTTTGTTGCTGGTGTATAGAATTATAGTTGATTTACTTTGTATCCACCAGCTTTCAAAGTTTTGATTATTCATTCTAAAAGTTACTGTATATTTTTTCAATGTCCTACATCTACAACCATGTTATACTCAAACTTTAGAGTTTTATTTCTTGTTTTCCATTATTTATGTCTTTGATTACTTTGTCTTTTGATTATTTTGCACTAATTATGAGCTCCAGTACTAATTATTAGGAGCGCCCCAATTTCAGAAGAAAAGCATCGAGTATTTCACCCCTAATTATTATGTTAGCTGTAGGATCTTTTGCAATACTCTGCACCAGATTGATAGTTTTTTATCATTTCTTACTAGTTTAATTTTTTAAAATCAGAAATGGATGTGAAATTTTGCCAAGTTTTTTTTCCCCGCAACTAGTGAAGTGATTTTTCTTCTTTATTCTATTATTGCTATTTGGATATTGACACAAAAGTTAAAATTTATTGAAAAAAACCCTTTTCGATGGCAGTATAACTTAACCCCCGGAAGTGTGGCATTACGAGACGTACAACACCATTGAAGTTGTACTGTTATTATCATCGCCACCGTAACTACTCAGTAAAACAGACCTTGTAACTTTTGGGCGGAAGCCGGGAAGAAGTCCAGGTAGCTGAGCAGCAGCATCAGATTCTGCTGGTTCCGTCTCTACTGTTAGTGGTCTCTGGTTGGCTACAAAGAACAACATTTGTTTTTAGTCCGAGGCTTCTAAGGTACAAGTAACCCTTTAGTCATGTTTACAGCCTTCCATAAAATGAGAGGAGCAAGTTTGTTATGGATGTGGAAATGAAAGCTTGGAAAGCTGAAGTGGTGGGGAGGGAGCCACCCTTCTGGTCAGGGGCGTGGGGTCACCGTGGCAGCTCACAGCTCCGATCCACCCCAAACCGGAGCACACCGAAAGTGGGAAGCCTTGAGATCTGCAGCAAGACAGGGGATTTCCTGTGAGGCCTTTTCACGTATAGTCATTTAGAAAAGCATGATGAAAACAAGTGTTCTATGAGAACTCTAGGAGAAGGACAGGGTTGTTGTTTTTTTTTTTTTTAAGGGTCTGATATTCCCTCTGCCTTTAGCGTGGCATCAGGGCAAGCTCCAAGCAGCACTGTGAGGTCCCTGGTTTCTTTTTTCGTATGTTTAGACAATGACATTATCATGGTCCTGACAAGTCCCTTCAAATCACCCCTGAATGGAGATTAAATTGCTCTCATTTTGACTCCTTCTCCAGCTGGGGAATCGGGGGAAAGACGCCCCCAGAGACACAGCGTTCTCCAGCACCAGTACATCTCTGACCCTTCGTGATCTCCGCAGTCATTCTCGGTAGTTGGGACTCTGTCCCCTGAGTCAGCAGGGTGTCCTACAGGGAGAGCGGGAGAGGCTTCCTGCCTTCATCGCTCATGTCACCCGAGGGTCTGGGCCCCTGATGGGGCCTCATCTCTGAGAATCTGTCCTGCCAGTCAAGCTTTGGGCGCAGGGGCAAAGAGGCAGGGCTGGCACGCGGCAAAACTGCTGTTCCCTTCTGTCATGGCCTGAACTGTGTCCCCCAAATTCATGTGTTAAAGCCCTGGCCCTGGTGCCTGGGCATGTGGCTGTTCTTGAGACAGGGCCGTTAAAAAGGTGACTAAGTTGAAGTGAGGCCTTTGCGTGGACCCCAATCCAGGCCAGCTGGTGCCCTTGTGAGATGGGGAAACTTGGACACAGAGGGACACCAGGGTGGTGCACGCAAAGCAGAAAGACCATGTGAGGACAAGCTGAGGGGAAGCATCCGAGAGCCAAGGAAACATGCCTGAGAAGGAGCCAAACATGCCAACACCTTGATCTTGGACTTCCAGAGTCCACGGTCTGTGGTATTTTGCTATGACAGCCCTAACACAGTCATATACCCTCGGACCTCATTCCCTGCGTATTTCACTCTGTTAGTTCATAAATTTCTCCCTCTCCCTCCATTGCTCCCTGTCTTCCTCACTTTCTCCCTCCCTCCCTCTTTCCAGGGAGGTTAGGAAAGCACCTCCCCCGTGATGCTCTGCCCCAGGGGTCAGAGCCATCAGCACCCGCTCCCTCTCGATGCCTGCTGCACTCCTGGAAGCTTCCCTGCTGCCCTGTCCGCTGCACGCTGCAGATGGACCCACCCTGGGGACTGCCGTGGGCCTGTGGTGCTTTCTTCTCATGTGAAGCCTCTGGTCTTGCTTCTCACCTGCTGGAGAGGTCAAGTTCTTTCATCTCTTCCCACCTGCTGCACAGGGCAGAATTCACCCCACCTGTGCTGGTGGAAGAGGAGGATTTAGGATGGAGGCTCCAGAGTCACAGAATTCCTCCTTTTCACCGCTGGGGTTTCAGTCCCACCTTCTTTCTCCAAGGCGTGACTTGAAAATGCCAGCCCTGCATTTGTCCAGGTCCGAAGAAACCAACTGTAAGCTACCTGTTTGTTTGTTTTTCAGCCCCAAGAGTGAGGTTGGGAGGTAGGGGTCGGCGGGGGAGGGGGGTGACCATCACCCTACCATCACTGCTTACTGGACAAACTTCAGTCACTGCCCATAACTTCCAACTCAGACAATTTTCTGGGCACCTGAAGAATGCCCCATTCCTTTGACTCCCAGCAGCAGCCCAGGACTCTCCCCCGGTACTGCAGGGCCGTGAAGTCACGACCTCGCACGGTGCTTGAATCCCAGTGCGGAAGAGCTGCCACCGAGCCCTTGATCGGTTCTGGGCTGATGGATGATTTCATACAACGTGCCATCAAATGCACATGTAACCTCTGTTATTTTTCCATCAGGGGTTTAACTTGGTCAGGGGTCTTAGGATGGATCTCTGTGTTAAGGTAACCTCAGGGGTCCACAGGACTGCGAAAGCTCTGTCCTTTCGGTGGTGCTGTGTGACCCAGGGTCTGTTTTCACGAAGCTGACCCTGACAGAAACACACAGTGGATGGAGCTTGGTATTCAGGTATTACCACGTATGTGTCAAATCATTATAACAAAGACTGTAAATATCTTTTTGGTATTTGTTATTTCTAAATATTTCCCATGAATCGCCCAATGATCCTTTCATGGACTTTAGTTGAATTGAAAAAAAAAGAAAGACTGTATTTTATTACCAGTGCCCTTTGATATAAATGCAGGCCTGTTACCAAGATGAAGAGTTTGTCTGAAAAAGTCATTCTGGGAGAGGCTGACTCATTTTTTTAATAAGAATTTTTAGGGTATTTTCCATTTTTCAAGTTTCTGTTTGGTTTTCTTTTAATCAGTCTCTGCTTTCAAAACAACTGACCCTGATTGGATTTTATAGAGATTTTTTTAAAAGGATGTGTATTTGTTAATCTCTTATTTTCTTATTTGTATGATCAACTACAGATTCCAAATTATTTTTCAACCAAACCAAGCACTGACTGTGCAGCCCTGAACATTATTTTATTTTCCCACAGTGGTTCTGAGCATATGCAGCTTATTTAAATAAAACTAACAGCCATGATTTGAGTGTAGCAAAGGGTGTTGTGAAACTTTCAGGAGGTTGTCAGGATTTTGGGTATTGTGTTTGGAGGTAGCTTCAAATGTAATACCTGCTTATTTAACCAAACTTGGGATCAGAACCATAGGCCTCATTTGTGTGTCTGTGGTCTCTGTTTTGTGGTTTGATTCCAAACATAAATGATTACTTTAATATGGGTATAATAAACCATGTGATAAATATAAAATAGATTGAAATATTTCAGCCTCAGTCATTCCTCAAATTGTCCTTTTCAAGAAGTGCGTCGCTTTCCTTTCCTTCTAAAAAGGAGGCGGAAGCTGGGACGGAGAAGGCCAGCAGAGGAGGACACTTAGGGTGGCTGCGTTTTCTTGGTAAGCCCTGCTCTTTCCCAATCTCCAAGTGTCCGCTAGTTCAGGGTTGAGCAATCCCTTAGGGGAAGGAGCTCAGAGAGGATCAGAAAAGGGGTGGCCCCTTCCCCTCCCTGAACTGGAACTGATCCCTCCAGAGAGTGTGTTAGATTGAGTGACTCCAGAAAAGTACTTGTTAAGCAGCCAGCTGCTCTCTGTTGAGTCTTGTAAGATGGGGAGAGGTGTTACCTGAACGGGGTTCCTTCTGCATCTCACAGGGGTTATGAATGGGGAGGGAGTAAGGAGGAGAGGCAGGGGAAGGGACTGCTAGGTGCTTCTAGTCTGACCCCAAACCGCAGAGGCTCAGGTTTCCAGCATGCCACCGTCCCTTCGGCTTGGCCAGCCACAGCCCTTGTCTAAGAATGTCATCCGGATTCTCCATTTCTTCACTGCAATAGCAGAGTCCGGGTACGTTCACACCATCTCTGGTTTTCTCTGCTGCCTGCCTGGCTCGTATCTCTACCGACTTCTAGCATGCTCTTTCCCAGACTTTAATTCTGACTCCAAATTCTTACCAGTTTTCCCCTCCTCATTGTTCTGGGTTTTGTTTTTTTGCAGCATTCATCACTTCGTAGGGCAGTCTCACAAAAGACTTTGTGGGGGACTTTGGAAGCTGGCAGCAAGAATCCTAACCCAGGAAGAGTGTGTCTCCTGGTTACATGACGGCAGACGAGAGGTCTCCCGCTAGTTGTGTGGCATTCATACAGACCAAACGGATTAAAAAGTGTCGGGCCACTGAGCTGGGCCGATTTTGGTGGCTTTTAAAATGGTTTGATCCATGTTCAGGGAGCCCCTCTATCTTAACAAAAGGAAACAGGGAGAGTGTGAGTTTATGTTTTGTGTTTACATACAGATTTTATTTTTTAATGTTGAAATAGGACTCCTTGAAAGTTCCCATGGAAGGACTGTGTCATCTAAATACACCTTCGGTGCTTAGTACTATGAAAAAAACAAACAAGCAAGAAAGTATCAATTTTAGGTAAGATATTTGAATACTTGTCAAAAGTAGAAATAAACAGCGACCGACTTGACATAATTTAGGAGGAATTGTTCATCAAAAGTCCCTAAATGAAGACCTGGGTTGCCTTCTGGCTGGTTTGGGGTAAATTTCCCCATCCTTTCCATCCCTAACCATAAAACAAGGGCTGCAGGGAGAGCCCAAAGCACTTATTTTTTTTCTAAGGTTTGAGAAGTAAAATCTCGTGATTCTGGGACAGTTTTGTGAAAAGCACCACCTTCATTGGCTGGCCCCTATAACTACAATTCCACATTGAGAGATTGTTTTGCAAAGCTTAACTTGAAGATATTTTTCTCTGGGGAAGGACAAAAAATTATTTCAGTATGAGCTATTAACCACTTAGCAAAAGATTAATTTACCAGACTGCTAGCTGAGGAATTCGGCAAGGTAGTAAGGCTTGTGAGAGTATTGGTGTCCTTTCATAAGGGACGTCAGCGGGGGTCATTCCCCCGTGGTAACCTGGACCTCAAGGTTGTGGGTGCTAAGGGAGGTGTGGGAGGCTGGGAGATGTGATGGCCCCAAGGCCACGTTTCCTTTACTGTTATTATTATTTTTTTTTAAAGCCAACTGGTGCTGGAAGAAAATGGCTCTTTCTCTTAATGTTCTGAGATGACGGTGTGGCTTAGATGACTCAGTTCAAAAGTACGATGATCAGTTTCCACATGGTTTATCTTACCTCCTGGAAGGGTGGTACTTGTGTACCAGCCTTCCAGAGCGCAGATGAGGACTTGGAGATGTGTGCTATAAACCCAGTTAAGGAAGGAAGCAAAGACGCTTACATTTCTGCAGTATGGTCTGTAGGTGCCCCAGATTGGAGATTTGAATCCCATCAAAGGGGCTGAAAAGAAAATATTAATTGAGACAGATAAGCGTATTGGGTAGCACCAGAAAGTGCAGGACAACTCAAAGTGATGCTTCAGTGGGAAGGAATGCTTAGGTGGGGGGGTCACATAGCAGAAGAGCCTGGGTCTGGTTTCAGATCGACTGGAAATGGCACCTGGCTCTGTCCCCCACCGTGCATCTGGGCAGGCTGCGGGCCCTGCGTGAGTCCGTTCCCCTCTGTGAGATTGGGGTCACCTTCTACCTCCTCGAGTTGGGGATGAAGTGAAACGGCGTGTAAAAGCTGAGGCAGCCCTCCTTCCCAACAGAGCGTTTGTTATTCGTGTCATTACAGGAAGCCCCTGTCTTTAGGCGAATACATCAAATTTTAAAAATAATAAAAAACGCTTCCCCATTGTACTGGGTTAGGAAGAAACTAACTCTACAAGATTGGCTTTGCTGGTTCTAGTTTGCTCTCCTTGCCCCCTTGCCCCGCCTTGGAAGAAACGAGCCAAGAGCAGGACTTGCCAATGTCCGGTGTTCACACAGAAAGTTCCCGGGAAGGGTCAGAGCTGGAAAGTTTCCGGAAAGGTCCGGAAGATGTTTCGCCATCTCAGCAGGATCCCGTGAGCACAGGATTCTCCCTTCCTTTATACTCACTCATGAAGAACAAAATACGGTCTACCATCCAGTAGATAGAAAATTCTGTCTTGTGACATTTAACTTGAAGCAGTTCTATTTTAGGCTGTGCACTGTTCAGTATGAGTGAGTCACATGTGACATGCTATGACAATACATGACTTTTCATGTGTATCTTGTGGTGACTTCCTGTGCTTTGCAAAGTTTTTTGGAAACAGAATACTTAAGTGGCACTTTCTAAAGTTCCTTGTATCTTAGACAGAAACTAGATTGTGGCTTCCTATACTTAGGAAGCAATTTACCCTACTCAAAATTAATTCATGCCAAGTGTTACCGATTCATTGCTAATAGGACAGATGATTTGCACAGTGAGATTTTACTGCCTGGCTCACATGATTTTAGCATGCTTTGGTGTGGAGTAAGCTTTCCAAGGCTGGAGGATTTGGCAAGGAAAAAGGTTGACATTTGCATTTTAGGTGCCCTCTCTCCCAGGCCTCTCCAGGGATGAGGGACAGGGTTGGTACACTGACAGATGTTTTGTTACTAAGTGACCATCACATTCCAGAATTCTTCTTACTCAGGCTCATAGCACTGCATCTGATTAGTTGTACTTACCCCTTTCAGCGGGTAAATTTCCCGTTGACCACATCATCACAGACCTGGGGAGGAACTGGGTGTCCTCAGCTGCATGTGGAACACAGAGCATGCTAACAAAGAGGCAGGACATGGAAGTGGATCTTCTACCAGTTTAAATTTCAGCCTGGGTTGGCACCAGGGGCTCGTCTACAATTCAAGACCCCCCTGCAGATGTAATTAAGTGAAGGAGCTTGCTTATCCTGGATTATTCAGTTGAACCCAAAATGCAATCACATCTCCTTAAAGGAAAGGCAGTGAGAAGGCACCCGGAGGAGAGGGCTTGGCTGAGAGGCAGAGGATGGGGAGGTGCAGCTGTAATTCGGTGATTGCCTAGAGACACGAGAAGCTCGAGGACATAGAGGAGGACTCTGGTCCAGCGCCTTGGAAGGGAGTGTGGCCCCGCCAGCACCTCGGTTTGAGTCTTTTGGCTTCCACAACTGTGAGAGAATAGATTTTTGTTGTTTAAAGTCTCCCAGTTTGTGGATGTTTGGTGTAGGGACTGCCGGAAACTACTACAGCTTCCTCTTCACTTCCTCTTTGCCCCATTTCAGCTCTTCCATCCAGTAGTGCACTTGCCTGTTTATGCCCCGTCATCAAAATATTGCTCTCTCTTGACATTGCTCTCTCTTGTCCTGTCTCTCTTTGTCTCTCTCATTGTTACATTGTCACCATGAGAAATCAAATGCCAATGATTAATGCATATGGTTGTGACTGAAATTTTGTAAGTTGATTTGACTGTTAAGCCAACTAACCACATTTTAAAGTTTAATGGGTATACAAATCACTTGGGAATTTTGTTAAAAGTGCAGATTCTTGAGCTGCACCTTAAGGCATTTCTGATTTGAGTGGTCTGGGATGGGACCTGGGAACCTGCTTGTTAAACAAGAACCTGAGGGATTCTTGTATAGGAGGCCATCCGTCTGTACTTTGGAAGACGTGAAAGTAAGGCACGACTCCCTTAGTCTGCGGGCCAGCGCTCATGTGGATTTGAGGGATGGGTTGTCAGCCCAAAGCCCGTGACCATCCGTAAGTAGACTCTGCGGAATGCTGAGCCCAGGCCTCTGTCTGTGAGCATATAGGTAACATCGAAAGGATTTTGTTAGATTGAACAATGCACCGTGGGCAACGCAAGGAAACTTAGCTGTTTCCTTAACGCGGAGTTGAAACCCAAGAGTTGCCCACATGCCATGGTCTGGCACATACGTTATTGCCACCTCCTGGGAGACAAGACTTGGCACAGTTGCCGGGCCGCGTTCTCACACACTCAGTCAGTGTGGGGCTCTGCCTCATGGCCGTGCACAGGGGAATGGGGGAGTGGAGGGATGGCTTTGTCAGTTTTGCCCCCCCGCAGTGCACTCCCCTCCCACCCTTTGTTTAGGAATGCTACGCACAGTCCAGAGGGAAGCTTGGTGGGGAGCTCTGAATGGGCCCCGGCCAGAAGCAGTTCCAGCACACTGCTGTCCGTCCGCCTCTGCAGGCCGGGGGGGTTTTTGAGGCAACTTGGTTTTGCAGTCTGTCGCCCAAGGTCACCCAGCCAGAAGGGGGTCCTGCTCACTCCCTGACTGGCCGTTAATGCTACCACATCTGAGATAAGAAGTGGAACCTGAAGAGGACAGTCACACTGTTCCTAGAGGAGGGTATTGTTTGCTCCGTGGCTGGGATGAGGAGTGGAGAGCCATCTTTTTTGGGGAGGTGGCCTTTTTCTTGGATGACAGGAGGAAGTGGTCTCTCATGAGTTAGAGATGCTGGCTTGTTAGGCCAGTCTCCTATAAGGACCCCATCACACCCTGTCTGTACTCCAGCTGACACTGCCTTTGTCTCCTTCCTGTGTCTGCACAGCACCCCTCGGGCTTTCGCTTTGGATCCTTGATCTTTATTTACCCTGTTCTTTAGCCATTTTGCATGCACTGATGAAACTGTTCCTCTAGGCCCCGAGTTATGCCTTTCACACCAAGAGTAGGTACCCAGCAAGTTCTATTTATTTATTTGCTTTTCCATCACCATTTATTCCCCCATACCCTCCGCCACCTCCACCCATGCCCATGCCCCCACAATCACCACACCGTTGTCCGTGTCCGTGAGTTCTTCTCTGTCCTTTTTTTTTTTGCTTGATCCCTTCACCCCCACAACCCTCCCCTTAGCTGTCATCTGCTCTCCATCTATGAGTCTGTCTGTATTTTCCTTGTTCAGTTTGCTCATTGGATTCCCCGTATGAGTGAAATCATATGGTACTTGTCTTTCTCTGACTGGCTTATTTCACTTAGCATAGTGTTCTCCAGGACTTCACCAATATCTACGTAACAGATCAAATATTGTGGGCTTCTCTCTTCCCTGGATTCTTAGTGAACCTAATGACCTTGTCGCTTACTGTTCAGTGCCTGCCTACTTTGTGTGTGGGAGCCTTGCTGATCCAGCTCTTTGCACATGGTAGGCTTTGCGAGGATAAGTTTGCAGATTTTTACTTTTCTCCCTCTGATCATGAGACTTAAACAAATCCAAGAAAAATAGGCAGAGCAGCAAAGACTGTTATTGTAATTAGCAAGCTGGAAAGGAGAAAGATTTCTAAAAAGACCACTTGTTCGGGATAGGTTGTGAAAATCAGCCACTCCTGAAGCTACTGTCCATATACCCAGAACTAAATCTAACTATCCTTTGTCTGTTTTTTCTTACTTTTTAAAAACATGTCTTTTTATTTTAAGAGGGGAAAATCCTTTTATTAAACTTGTACATTTTACTCTCTTCCTTTCGGAATCCTAATTTAAAAGAAAACAAAAAAAACCCTTTTGTTTCTGCTTACTCTCCTTGGCTGATTTTTATTGAAAAGATGAAAGGAAGAGATTGCAAAATAAAAAAGAAAAAATAATAGCTGCATACAAATAACTGTGACAAGACAGAGCTCCTGGCATTCTGGGTCCTTCGGAAGAAACGCACCATGGAAATGTTATAAACAGTAGGCGTTCTCCTCCCTGCCCTCTCTCAAATTCTTTGCAGTTCAGGATATGGTAATGAAGATTTCAGAGTTGTAGTGCAGCATTTAATTTTTGACAATAATTTTTAATTAGGGAGATTTCTTTGTTTCATGCGGTCTGTCTAGTCAGTAACTCACATGTGGCAAGCCTGGTGTCCTTGGACCTGGTAATGGGGAGTAGGAGTAAGAACTGGACGAATCCCATCTGACACAGTGGTCTGATGTCAGCCCCACACCCTTGTTCTTGAAATTCAGAGAAAAGTTAAATTGGTACCAGGATAGGCTCACGTAAAACATTTGCTCCCTGGACGTGACCGTTCAGTGGTTCTTTTGATGTTCAGCACTGAATACTGGAGTAAACAGCACCGAGAGCCTCCCTGAGGACACCCCTGGACAGGGTGATGGATGAAGTGGGAGCTGCCCGATGTCCGGGAGT
This sequence comes from Anoura caudifer, assembly GCA_004027475.1. Classification (NCBI taxonomy): domain Eukaryota; kingdom Metazoa; phylum Chordata; class Mammalia; order Chiroptera; family Phyllostomidae; genus Anoura; species Anoura caudifer. The sequence continues at coordinate 324,758 of PVKU01000828.1, read as the reverse complement.
CCGCGCCACAGGCTCTGGGACTGCAGTCCCCACATCCATGCCCCTGGTCTGTTCACCGGTTACCCGCAGGGCTCTGACTCGGGAGGTGCAGCCCCCCCGATGCGGAGGCGTCTTCCCCTTGAGCAGAGGTTGGACAGTTCACCAACAGGTTTAACCTTGGTGTGCGTGCATGTCGGAATGTGTGCGTGGTTTAAAAATAATAAGTGCCAACGACACTGTGCTTGAGATCTTTGGAGTGAAGTAGCTGCAGAGTTAAAAAAAAAAAAAAAAGAAAGAAAGATAAAATGCCGGAGCTGAAAATGTCCTCAGAGCTCTTCCCGACCCCTGTCCCCATCCCCAGCTGCTCATTAGAGCTTTCACAAAAGGATGTCAGGAAAGAGGAAATGATTTGTGTGAGACCCCACAGTTTTCTGCCACTTCTTGTTTGGATCCCCAGTGAAATCTCATTAACTTTCACTCACTGCTGTACCTTTGCTGTTACTTTTTCAAAACAAGCGAGTACAGAAGGCTAAGAATTGTTCTGAAGAGTGAAAGTGAAAATTAGTTGCCTAAGAAAGTTTCATTTATTAGGAAGAGCCCACGTAGAAGTGGCAAGGATGCTCTTTATTGCAAGCAACAGCTCCAAAAAGGGGTTAATATCTAAAATATGTAAAGAATTCATATAACTACCTCACACAAACAAACAATCCAATTGAAAAATGGGCAGAGGACCCAAACAGACAGCTCTCCCGAGAAGACACACTAATTGCCAACAGACATTTGAAAAGATGTTCAACCTCACTAGCTATTAGGGGAGTGCAGATCAAAACTACAATGAGATACCACCTCACACATGTTAGAATGACTACTATTAATAAAACCAGTAATAAGTGTCGGAGAGGTTGTGGAGAAAAAGGAACCCTCACTCATTGCTGGTGGGAATGTACACTAGAAAATAGTATGGTGCTTCCTTAAAAAATTAAGAAATAGAATTATCATATGACCCAGCAATCCCTCTTCTGGGTATCTACCTGAAAAAAACTCAAAAACATTTATTCACAAATATATATGCACCCTATATTCATTGCAGCATTATTCACATGGCCAAGACATGAACACAACTAAAGTGTTCTTTGATAGAGCACTGGACGAAGAAGATGTGGCACACGTATGCAATGGAGTACTAATCAGCCGTACGAAGAGAAGATGGAACACTGCCATTTGTGACAACATGGATGGAGCTGAGAATACTGTGCTAAGTGAAATAAGTCAGGCAACGTTCAGAACCATATGATTTCACTCATGTGTGGGATATAAAACTGAAACTCACAGAGTCAGAGAACAGTATGGAGGTTGTCCAAGGGAAGGGGGAAGGGGCCTACTAAAAGGTAAAGGGGGCCCCATGTGTGGTGACAGAGGATGAGTTAACTTTGGGTGGTGGGCACAATGCAATATGCAGATCATGTATCGTGGATTTGTACCCTTGAAACCTATATGATCCAATGAACCAATGTCACCCCAATCAATTCAATAATAAGAAATAGTGCTCTTTAGCTGGTTGTGCTGAACCCCCACCCCACCCCACCCAGCAGCACGACAGCAGTGGCTGCTGGTAGAGACCGTCTATACAGCACCACGGGGAGTGGTGCTCTTTGATGACATCCCAATGCTTGTTCGCACCTACCAAGGTAGCTGGAGCTTTCTTTTTTCCCCCAAGGGTCAGAAATATTCACTCCATTTAAGATTATTATTTATTTTTAGATTGGCCACTGCATGTCTGAGACTAGATAGCAGGAGTGCTTTCATAAAAAGGTGAACCTGTCTTGTGACACAGGGAGGGATTCTGACTGCTTTCTTGACGAGTGTGAACCAAGAGTGAAAGGAGGGAGGAGTCCACCAGAAAAGCAGTCCATTCCTTGGGCTTCCTTAAGTGCTTTGCTCAGTCTTTGGGGCCTTTGACAATTCTTTTCATGCTAAATGTGAGAAAATAAGAATAGTCTTCCAGAGCTGAGAACAAACGATCTTTTCCAAAACATTAGATTATGCACGCTGACTGGGGTTCAAAGCAGTTCTTAATGGGAACTAGTTGGATGATAAAGCTCCCTAGAGATATTTTGGATTATGGAATGAAGAACGTTTTGCCTCCAAAAAAATCTAACTGAATTTCTACTTGAAGTTGAACTCAAGGTCAAGATAAGCCAGCATCATCCTAGAATAAGTTAGTTTACTTCCTCAGTCAGCTTCTGTCTGAAATGCTTTGAATAACTTCATAATAGCATATAATCAGTAAATAGTTACTTTAGGAATGCTAAAAGATTTGGGGGACATGAAGTTTCTTGAAAGAAATTTAGGAAATTAGTAGAATCAAGTCCTTTCATTTTTAAAGAACCGTAATACTACTATTAATTGGTAGGAAGAAAAAAACTGTGTAGAAGAAGCATGCTTAAATTTGAAAAATTTTAGTGTGATGGCAGAAGATGAATTAAATTAATTTTGACAAAGGAAACAGGAGAAATTGCAACACATGAGACCACATTATGCTTCTAGGATTACAGGGCACAGAGTACAGCAAGCATCTGGGAATACCTTCCAGTAAGAGTTCATGGGAAGTTTGTATGCAAAGCGATTGAAACTTTAATAGAAAAACTCTCATTTACTTGGCACTTGCTGTGGACCAAGCTACCGAGCGCTTAAGGGTTAAGGGTTTTACAAACGATACCTAATTTAATTCTTAAAATAACCCAATGAATTAGGTGTTTTTACTTCTATTTTACAGATTAAAAAAAAGGTTTAGAAAGGTTAAATAACGTCTAAAGTCTTAGAGCTAGTAAGTGTTGGAACTAGAATTTTAGCCCATATCTGCCAAACCCCAAACCTTTTATTTTAACCACTGGGTTGCTATTTCTACATTATTTCCTTAAACTCAATCAAAATATCTATCAGAAATCTTTGTAAATATGGGAAATGAAAGCAATTCTCCTTTTAAATTTGTATGGGTTAAGTTTAATAGTTATTAATCAAAACACTGTAAGCCTGAAATAAGACTGAGATTTAAAATCAATATTTAAATCCCATGGAATTTCACATGTTATATACAAAAATATGCACAGATTACTCTTAAAAATGTCCACCTTCATTTTACCATTTTCTACTAAAGCATATTTCTATGAGATAACTGTTTTAAACTATGGTGTGCTTTTCATGTAGATTGCATTTGCTAGAGTAAGCATATTTATACTGGATTAGCATTCCATTGGGTTCAAATATTTGCTTTTGTTTCAGTGGCCACCTGTTAGTCATATTAGAACTCTGTTTTTGACATTTCCTATTTGACGAGCCCATTATTTGGCACCTAATTTCTTAGAGCAAGCAGTTCAAGAACTGACTGTGACTTGGGTAGTTCTTCTGAACAAATGAGGTTATTATGTTTCTGCAGTTGGCTCAACGTGAAGCTTATATTTTATTTATAAGGTGGCAGTTGACATGAGCTGTGTAATAAATGTCAGTGCGATGAGAAAACTGCCACCTGAAACACATGGGCCAGAAATCACAGCGAGGCCCTGCTTTTATACGGCCCAGGAAGACATACCTGGAGCCACCGGGCTCACATTTGGCTCAGGTGGCAGCGTTTCTGGTTCACTATGAAAACCGAGACAGTCCTAACACACTACCCGTTCTTTACAGAACCATTTACAAAAATGGATATGCAAACTCCTTGCATATTTAAGCACATTGGTAGGCAGACACTCAAGTATATCATAGAGGAGTAAATGTTAGAAAGATGGATTGAGGATGCGGGGGGTCCAAAGGTGCAGGGGGCTGAGTTTGCTAGCAGGTACTGGGGAGAGGATCACCAAAAGGAGGTCCTATTTGTTTGGGGTTGAAGGCTTTGGCAGAATGCATCAAGAGAACAAGGCCTCCACGAGGCAGGAAAATTAGTTTTTGAGAAACTTGAATAGATATCTACTTTTGCTTTTAGTTTTTAAAAAAGATTTTATTTATTTATTTTTAGAAAGAGGAAGGGAGGGAGAAAGAGAGGGAGAGAAACATCAACATCAATGTATGGTTGCCTCTCATGTGTCCTCTACTGGGGACCTGGCCCACAAACCAGGAATGTGCCTTGACTGGGAATCGAACTGGTGACCCTTTGGATCTCAGGTTGGCACTCAATCCACTGAGCCGCACCAGCCAGGGCTATTTTAAGTTTTCTAGTGAACATTAATCTTTATTTGTCTTTAACATGCAGAGAATATTTTCGTGTTTTCCCCACTTTCCCCATCAAATGCATGTTGGGAACACCCAGGCCTTGGCTCTCAGGTCTCTGTCATTCCATAGATGTTCCAGGTACCAGGGAATCAAATGATCACCAGGTAATGTGAACAATCTGCAAAAAAAGGTGACATTGTCTCTCTGCTTGTGCTCATTTTAGGACAAAAAAGAACATGCTAGGGAACTGACCTCAGAAGTCAGCAAAATTCAAGTGAATTGATAGTAAATCTGTTGACAACAACGTAGCTCTCTGCTAGCTTGCTGACCATCTCTTTAGTCATTTCATATTCCAAACCAAGCCGCCTCCCTAGATTATAATCAATTTGTGCCAAACTCAGTAATTTACCCTCTTCTGAACCTCAATGCATTTTCAGGGATCATAGCAAAGAAGCTAGAGTGTGGGCACTAGGTTATGATCTTTGCTAGGCTTAGCATCAAAGCCGAGTGATGACTTTATAACTTGTTACACCATCATTGACCAGGATGATCTTGTGGGCCCACTAAACTCTGCTCCTTGATGAGCAGGGCACACTAAATTCTGGACTATGATTTAAAGGGGAAATTACTGTTGTCTAATTGGCCATGAACTTCATTTTTCTTTTAGAAATCTAAAGGAGCATTATATTACTTAGAGGAACAGCAGGCAGTTAGGATAGCCTATGTAATAAACTTGGAATTTTCTAAGATAGAGGAAGAAACATTTTTCTGTTGGACTCTCCCTGGTGGGACCACGCTGAGAGATTTTTGGAAGCCATTGAGATTTACCTTACAACTGTGATTCTTTACTTTTTTTCATACTGTGTTACATATGCTTACGTATGAAATACTGTCATGGGTAAATGCAAATTTGGATGACTGAATCACTACTTGGCTAAAATAGATTTTTGATCATGCCCAAATCATGTGTTCTAGTCTCTTTTTTTTCTAAACTCCTTTGCTATGCACCTGTCTATGTAACATCCCAAATGAGGTGAACTAAATGTCAAATAGTAGAGATTGTGTTCTTTGCCCCCCTAGTGTTTCCGGTCTAGCTTACCATGGGCAAAGGTAAAGATCTAGGACGCCTGCTCACTGATGTGATAGTGGGGTGGGGTGCGGACTGAGGGGAGGCACACTAGTCAGCACGTGTCTTTTGCTGGCCATCAACGTTCTTGAGAGCCTGAAACATGAGGTGCAATTTTATTGAGATAAGACTCTGGCAGGTGAATGCATCATCGCATGTATTTACATATGAAGTAAAGCAGAACAGAAAAAATCGAAAACCACTGCGATGTCTGGTTCTATTTTGCTTGCTTGTTTGTTACGTTGATTAGGTTCCAGTTAAAAATATAACCAAAGACACTGAAATTGAGAACAGGCTGACAGTGACCAGAGGGGAGAGGGAGGGGAAAATGGGGGAAAGGGTGAAGGGTTTGCAGGAACGATTATGAAGGACACATGGACAATAACAAGGGGGTGGGGGCTGGAATAGGGAAAGGACGTGGGGAGGGCTGGGGGGAAAGGCAGAAAACTGTACTTGAACAACAATAAAAATGTTAAAAAAAATAAATAAAATCTAAAACAAAACAAAAAAACCCCGACTACGAACCAAGTTATCTTTTAAAAAGATCATGAGCTCAGTGAAGAATGTCATGAGGTATTAAAGCAAACCATATCTTGCTGAGTTTGCAACAGCCTGGCCTGGCCTATCTTTGGGAATAAACTGTTAATGGGTCGGACTCAATCTCCAGTGCCAACAGGTAGAAAACAACTTAATTTTAGGGCTTTCTGAAAAATAGAAGGGATGTTAGAATTGTCCACAAAAATCACCTTAGAATTTAAACCTTCTTTTTACTTTTAGCAAATAGAAACACAAGTTTTTGTAAGTTGGTATCTCAAAATATATGTTTTTTTTTCCTGAGTTCTTTGTCATTTATAATTTTTGAGTTTTAAAAGATGAAATAGGTAGTTTTGGTAGTTTTTGTTGTGTTTTCAGTCACTGTCAGGACAAGCTAACTTTCCTCCTTCGATGTAGATGCATGTTTATTATGAGGCCTGGACCAGTGTATCGCATCAATGTTAAGAGAATGGGGCTGAAGTGTCCTGAAACCTGAAGCACTGTAATTGTTGCTTCACCAGGATCACGAATAGACGTTTAATATAGAGCGTGCAGTGTGATTTATCGAATTGTTTTGGAATTTCTGCCAAAACCCAAAGCTGAGAGAAACAGATGAAGGACCCTCCTTAATTCTCTGTGCCGTGGGCTATCTCTGCAATTCGTTAGGTGGTCGGCTCCAGGACACCCTCCAGCTTCCACCAGAGAACTCTGGAGTTTGTTACGGAAGCGTGGGGATGGAAAGGGTGTTTCCAGGACCCAGGCACCCTCAGCATGCAGGTATTTTCCTTAGTTTTGGGGGTTCATAAATTCTCAGTTTATTCAAAGTGGCAGCGGTGTCCCAGGTCATTAAACGACATAGTTTTGAGTTCATTTTCTTTGCTTACCTCTCTCCTCAGACTCTTGCCCTTCCTTCCCTAGGACTTCAGGCTTTACCTGCCACTTGGAGTGAAGGTTTCGCTGCTTTTCCAGCTTCTGAATTGATAGATGTTTCTTTACAAAGGTTAGCATATCTTTCCAGGCAAAATTCTGCAGCCTCTCTTCACCCTGCAGTCCCCACACCTTCCAAAAATGACGGTGCACATGCACCTTCCGACTAGAATATGTGTGTGAGGCCGTGAAAGCAGCCAGTGGGCAAAAGTTCCTCTTGGGGTTTCAGTTCCTCCGTACATGGTCTGTTTTTTGCACTTTGGCCATAGGAAGTACCAAATCAGACTGTTTTCCAGTAAACTGTAATTTCGCAGAATTATCCAACAACTATACAGTTTTAAAAGTCATGTGCTTAATTGCATTCTTGTGGTTGATGATCGTTTGACAACATGAGCACATTCTTCGGCCATCTGTCTTCCTGGCATGCCTCCACCATGAAGTCATGTTTGCCATGCCACGCAACTCACCCAGGTAAAAGGAAAACACGGGACACACCAAGCGAGGATGGGAAGACAGGAATTTAATGCTGATTCTGTCAGAGATTCCTAATCTTTTTGATCTTCTCCAAGCCAAATAGCATTTGGTATCTGAATTTTTCAAAAAGTACAAGTATCAAAGACTCGTACACGTGGGAGGTTGTAAGATGACTGTACATGTAACTTTTTCCAATCATAGGTGGTTCATAAATTGCAATAAAATACATCATGGGGTGTGTTTTCCTGAAATAGGAGCATTTATTTGATGAACTGAACCGTGTAGAGGGCATTGCAAGAGACAATGAGGATACGTGGCAAGCGTCATTGTGGTCCCATAAAGGTTTGGTGGATGCACACAAAAATTGCAGCTCTTGTTAACAACAGCAACAACAAAGCACAGGCTGTAATAAAGAGTAAAAAGTGTTTACTCGAGCAAAGGAGGGACCGCGGCCTTGGGCACAGATTCAGGTAGCAACCTACATTGTGCTCCAGGGAGAACAAAGAAAGACAAGGCTTACTGAGGCTGCCTGTGTTGTCCTCAGTCCAGTATTCTTTATGCAAATGAAGGATTCTCTCCAAGTTAATAGAGACTGGTTGAGCCAAGCCCCATATGCAAAAGAAGGATGCTGGTTGGCAAAACAAGTTGGCTCCTTTGAAAGTAAGTAACAGGTAGTCTGGTTGTCCTGGTGAGGAGATGCTAAAGTTCAGGCACAGCTGAGAAGTTCAAAAGCTCCTGGGAACATGCTGGGTGGACTGCATGTAAGGCAAACTTCTTCACGGCCTCGTGGCTCCATTTGAAATAGTTTCCTCCACATAAATGGCTCCACCTTGGCAATCGCAGTTCCCACTCTTAAATAATTATTTTTGTTTTCTGTGAAACTCATCATATGATGGCTTTGTCTCAGGACAGGGCAGGGAGGTCAACAAGAGAAGGTACTGGCAAGATAAATTGCAGATGAATTTTCAATGTAAATATGAAAGGTAAACCGACAAAATTCTAAAATACAGCGTATGACATAATTTCATGAATTTGTAATAGGAGAATAGTTAAGTAAAAAAAAAGCACTATCTTTAATAGACAAGACTGATAAATTTGTCCTCATTAACAAGGAGAACTTCTTTTAGTCAAGAGACATCAGTAAGTGTAAAATCAGAAGATATTTGCAGCACATGTAACTGAGAGAACATCATACCCAATACATACACCGTTTCTGAGTATACTGTAGGGGACCCTGAGAAGAGGATCTGAATGTAAATAGTTGATTTGTAGAATGTAAATAGTTTATTTTCTTGACCTAAGAAGCGCTGGTCAGGGGCTGAGACAGGGAAGGGAAGACAGGCGACACAGGGCCGTTGATGAGCGGGTTATTGCGGTTTTGGTCTACTACCATCCTCATTTTTTCATGTGAGTCAAAGCAGGAAGACTGAGTGGGTTGCTGCATCAGTAACTCTTGTAATTCAGAATTCTGCTAGTCTGTCTTCATGCAAAGCAAGCACAAGTAAAATGGGATAAAGATCAAGAAGGAGGAAAAGAAAGAGGAAAAGAGAAAAGCAAATATTTCCTTTTGGGAAATCAAAGTAGTGGGTGAAAATATCTTGGCTGCTTGGTAGAGGCAAGAAGCTTTAAAAGGTGATGTGGAATTTATTGTCTTAAATTTATTTTTAATTATTAACCACAATCATACCTTTGGAATAACATTACTTTTTGGCATCAAGCAATTTTAATAACTGTCTCTAGATTTGGGGAAAAAGTTTCTCCTAGATACTACCATTATCATAAACCATTTTGCTGTGAATGTTATAGCTTGTTATAACGTTGAATAGATGTGCTCACAAGTCCCAGACCTCCAACTAGTAATACATGGTTATTGTCTGCCACCCTAGACTCATACTTCCTGCCACCTCAGAGGCTTCTTACAAGGATTTTTATTACATGTAGTCAAATATCATAAAACATAGTAGGTATTAAATATTAGGCAGTTAAAACATGGAGCATTAAAGGGCCATCAATCAGCAGATAAGGACAAACCTAGACATAAATAGGGTGGTTTTCTAACGCACTGTTATAAAGATGCAGTCAACTAGCAAGGGGGGTCCAGAGCGTATTCATTTCCTCTTGAAGCAGTTACAATCTTCCATTCTTGTGTCAAGTCGCAGTGACACTGGGCTGATGCAAAGCTGCAGCCGTGGGTGTCTGACGCTTTGCCTTGTGACTCAAGTCCAAAGTCTAATGTCAGTTTAGCTAATGGACACAAGCAAAGGCCCATTAACATTTATTAAAGGGACTCTCATGAATCAGGCAGTGATCTCCAACTTGTTGAAATAACTTCATAAAAGGAATTCTTGGAAAAGTATTGGTTTGATCTGCCATTGTTTCAACGCCCTAGGGAGCTGAATTCCACCGACATCAATGCTGAAACAAAAGCGTGAAGGATGTTTGAGTCATGTCGGGGCACCATTAGCCAGTTCAGGAAACTGGCTAATCTGAGTCGAAGCACAATGCAAAGATTAGCCATTCCAAAATGCACTTCCCAGGGGCCCGAGAGCCCGGCTGGGTTGCCATGACACTCTCACTGCTGTGAAATGCTGTCCTACCGAAAAGAACTGACGCAAAAAGCAGGATGCTGTATCCAACCCTCTCAGAGCTGAACACGCTGAATAAATCAGTAGCACCTCGCTGTCCAAACAGCTTTGGACAAGTTGTCCAAAACGCAACTTGTTTTTAAAATAGTTTACTTTTACAAAGTTGTCAGGAAGTCAAGGCAGGATTTGTGGTCAGAATGCGGGGGGAGAGATGTCAGGTCTAGTTCTTGAGATCTAATCCGACCAGGTGACCGACAGACTGTTCATTTCTGATAAGCTTTAGTTTCCATTGGGAGTAAGGTTGTATTATATAACGTTTAAGATCTCCACTAGCTCTCAAATTTTATTAAAATGTGTGACATGAATCACAGTATTTGACTGACTTTGCCTTCAGAATGACCATCTCATGCGGTTCACCCTGAATTCTACTTCTGAGACAATTTATGGCTTCCTGTAAAAACCTTTTTTAGAGACTTTTTGACTTGGAAGAGTGAATATCCTAATGTATGATTACAAATGTTTTCAAAATATTCCATTGAGGCTTTGGTATATGCACTTTGTAAGGTTATTTTTAAGGCGGGGGGGGGGGACATAATCAATTAAACAAACTATTTAATTGACTTCATCAAGCAATTGGATCAAAAGCCACTGTGTACTTCACAGTGTACCCATCACAAAATATCTGACCCACAGTTAGGCCCTAAAAAACACGAGTACAACGAGTCTCACATTAAACAGATTATATATGCACTTATTACATCACTTCAGAAGGTGTATGTTTTGTTGTTCTAGTTAAAATAAGCAAACAAACCTTTTTATATGACGAGATTGTTTTTCTGAATGGACTAAGGATTGACAAGTATTTTGATATGTATTCATGAGATTCTTATTTTTATCAATTTATTGCAATTGGCCGTCCTCGACAGTGTTTCAGGAGCAGCGGATTTGATTGGAGTCTGTCCTTTCTGCCCATTTAAAATAGTCCTACTTCATCAGATTAAATTCATAAGCTTCTTGTGCTTCCCCTGTAAACCTGTTTAAAAACGTGTCTTTTCAAGGATTGGGGATAGGCAATTCACTTAGTTTCTAAAGCCTTGGTTTGATTTAGTTGTGGAAAAATGCGACTTGTAAGTATTCTTGCGATCCAAACTTTATCCTCAGAGTCCAAATCACTAACCCCACACTCTGGTTGGACAATGAGGACTGACACTTACCAACCCTCCCTCCCTCACAAAAAACCTACTGTCTCCGTTACTAAGAAAGTCTTTGAATCCCCCATGTTAAAATTCTTACCTTGCCATTTCCACTAATGCAGAAAAATTGTCTGATTCTTACTCAATCCTAGTCAACCCCTTCCTTTCACTACTTCTCCATTGAAAGACCCACTTTACACAAAACTTCTAAATCTTGATAAATATTGATCTCACCTTATCTCCCTGCAAGCCCCTGACAAGACACTGTCCAAGCTCTGTGGCCATGGTGTTCTCCATTGGGCTTTAAGCAATAAAGTCAGCCTTGACTTATCAACAGGTTGTGCTGGTGATCTTTGGAGAGCTGGCATTCAACAGCTTACTCCCCAAATTTGCCACCACGATTAGGATTATGTGTGGAATTTTCCTGACTTCAATCTGAAAAGCCATAAAAAGCAACCAGAGGTTTGAAATCTTGTCATTGTAAACCACGATTTCACTTATTCATCTTTATTTTGCATGATTATTAAGAATAAGTGACTTTGGTAGACTTTATATTCCTTTATTCAACAAATAGTGAGTATCTGATTTGAGGCAAACTTTTTCCAGATTTGGGGGATGCAGTGGTGAGTGAGGGGACATGTCTCTTGCCCTTATGGTGCTTGCGTGACAGGGGATTGAGCTGGACTGTGATCACGTGCAAGACCGCTACAGCTTATGGGAAGGATGTGAAAAGTGGGAACCTAGCAAGGGCCACTTAGGATCCCATGGGCAAGATGAGGGAGGCTTGTTGAGGAGGAAATGCTTTGACTGGGGCCTGAAGGAGGGTGACCGGTCGTCCATTGAAGAGTCAAAGGGCAATCTTTTCAACTAGAGAGGGAGATGAGAGGGGGGCAGGTTCATTCAAGGAACAAAGGAATTTAGCATGGCTAAAGTACCAGGGGTAGGGAGTGGAGAGAAATGCAAATACTTTGAGATTATTTTCAAGATTAACTGACATGTGCAAAGTGACAAGAAACTTGAATTCCTTGATGCACGTATTCCCAGTTGGGATTAAACAAGGAAGGGCTCCTCTGTTTTGCTTTTAAACTTCAGTTTTCGTACTGCAAACAAGAATCCTTCCGTGACCTAATTAGTGTCATGATTTTTTCATTTTTGTGCTTTCTGATGGTGGCTTTTCTCTTTAAAGTGGCCCTCCAAGACTATACTTTCAGGGACCATTTCTGCAGTTGGTTAAAATGGCCCTTGAGTGCCGTGCTAACCCGCTGTCTATTGTTCCTGAGCATGAGAAGACGATGTGTACTATGTTTTTCTTCCCTATACAAACATACCTTTGATAAAGTTTAATTTATGAATAAGGTATAGTAAGAGATTAACAACAACTCATAGTAAAAGAGAACAATTACAACAGTATGCCATAATCAAAGGTGTATGAATGGCTTGGGAGCCATTGTAAGGAAAATGAGGGTGACTTGAACACAGCGCTGTGACCCTGAGATGGTCAGTCTGACAACCCAGAGGGCTACCAGGTGCGTAGCCAGTGGGCAGTGGATGCTGTGTGCACGCGCTGGACCAAAGGCTGCTTCACATCTGGGTGGGAGGGCGAGAGATTTAATCAAGTTATTCATAACAATGCACGACTTAACACTTGTGAATTGTTTATTACTGTGATTTTCCATTTAATATTTTTGGAGCATGGTTAACCGAAGGTAACTGAAACTGCAGAAAGCAAATTTGTAAATAAGGAGGTGATACTGTATAACATATTATATGACATTCACTATACTAGTAGACGGATAGTGATTCTGGAAACAGAAAGGAGGGTGTCTAACTAGCAATATCCATATCTAATCTATGTCTGTATATCTGTATCTGTGACCAGCTGTATCTATACGTATGTCTCCTTTTAGATCTGTGGTATGTCGTGTGCAATGTTCCTCGTTGGTGAAATATAAGCACAGATTCCTGTAACATCAAAAGCCACTGAGATACCCAAGCACTAGGGTAGACTTAGTATAAATCTTAGCCAGGTCCCCATTTTCATGTGCATTTATATTTCAGTTTTTAGAAACTTAGATTCTTCAGTGTCCTGCTTTATTCTTCCCACACTGTATCTTCCCGCCGACTGTATCGGAGTGCACACTGCTGCCTCCCATACCACAGGGATTTTCGCCTCTGCGAACGACTCATGTCATGCCCTCTACCTACAATGCTTTGCTTCCTTAGCAGGCACAGACTATCGCTGCCTGAAGCATTCCCTAATTCCCACTCGGCACCTCCAGACGCTGCAGCATCCCCTTCTTTAACTACTGACTGCAGTCTGCTCTTTGTGCTGCAGAATCTGATGGTTTGGGCGCTTGTCTCACTCCTTTTGTATTCCCCACCTTGCCTGACCTGGTGCCTTCCACATCTTCAGTGGGCTTATAGAAGTACTTCATTCAGTGGGTCTCGACAACTTTAAGTCAAAAACTTTAAAATGTGGTTAAAACATTCTCTCAGGAAAAAAAGCAACTTGGAATTCCTCCTATATTTTTTATAGCTCTCGCCCCCATCACTACTACCTCCCTAAACCCATGAGTCTTTGTTAAAAACATCTGACTTACTCCAGATCCCTCAGAGTGACCATGAGAAGTTGAATCCCACAGAATCCAAGTAACTTGTCCCAGATTAATGGAAAAGGGAGGTTGAAGTTTTGATTTGCGGGCTGACGTTCTTTCTTCGAGAATGCCTTAACTTGGAGCCTAAGAATACATTCCTGCTATTTCCAGTTGGAGAGACAAGCACCTCAGGGGAAGTTTACGCACACTCAGCACAGATTAGAGTGCTGGTGGGCATTGCTGGCATCAGCAGGGAAGCAGGGCTGTGAGAGCCAGAGCAGACAGCAGGGGACAGGGAGGGTGGGTGCTGTGCCCAGCCAAGTGCTCCGGGAGATGCAGAGGCCAGTCACCGCAGGGAATCTGCATGTGCTCTCCGGAGGCACCCGGGGTCTCACTGGTCTAGCCGGTTTACCCCATAGTAGGATGTCAGGTAAAGCCACGAGTTGCAGCATTTTGGGATGCAGAATACTTTTTTTTAACCTCAAATGTGGACTCATTTTTACTTCCTTTAGAGGGGACTTTTAAACGCCGTACAACTGGTGCCTCTGTAGAAATATGATAAAGATCAGTTCTCTGGACACATTCATATTGCAAGATGCCCTGAGACTTCCAGGGGAACCAGCCCTTGTGCGATATGTTTAAAGACAAATGTCCCTAAGCCTTGTATCAAGGGTTGTGGAACGCTGGCCTGGGCTTTTCTGCTCTTAAGACGATAGCAAGACCGGGTTCACTATTCTTCCTCCACCTTGATTGTCAGGCAACCCTCGATTCTTGCTCCCACACGGATTCTAATAGAGATCACGTGTGTCTACCCTTTTCGGCTCCTAATCTGAGTATGCGGCCTCTTCTTGTCCGTGTCTTCCTGGTAGCGGTCCAGAAAGACACCAGCCTCAGGTTTCACAGACACACAGCGTGTTCTGTAGTAGCTTTTACCTCGGCTTTAACGATGTATTTTGTATATCGTTACAAAGTATTTATAAAAATGTTGACTTAAATTCATGTATTCATTTACGTCGGTACTAGCTTAATCAGGTCAGGCAGAATGCTTCTGATTGTTTAGAAAGACTGGATTTAAGAAAGTCTTAAATTTTATATTCCATTTTTTTATTAGGAGAAAGTTTTAGTCAAAACATTTAGGTTCTTTAGTGTTCTTTGTTATAGTGATTCAAAATTTGAGTGTTACGGGTGACTGAACTTTAATTGTGATAAAATAATATTGGGTATATTTTATGACCTTTTTTCTTTTTTTCAAGATTTTATTTATTTTATCTTTAGAGGGGAAGGGAAGGAGAGAGGGAGAGAAATATCAATGTGTGGTTGCCTCTCATGCGTCCCCTGCTGGAAACTGGCCTGCAACCCAGGCATGTGCCCCGAACCACGATCCTTTGGTTTGCAGGCCTGCACTCAATCCACTGAGCTACACCAGCCAGGGCAATATAACCTTTTTTTCTTATTTATTGACATTTATTAAAGCTTCATACAAAATCTCCCCTTCTGAAGCAAAATATGCAATATTTTAGTTTTTGTTAGATTGAGGAAAAATATATTTATTTCTTATAGCCTTGAAATTGAAATTGTTTTACATAATGTACTAGTTTCACTAAATTGCGGTAAAATCAGTTCATCTTAAGAAAAGACTAAGATTTTATGCTTAATAATAGAAAAATGAAAACAGAAGTCATTAATAGCAAAGAAACTCTTCAATATTAACATTTATATAGTCTATAAGATGTCAATAAATCAGATAAACTATTTGAACTTGGCAAAATAAAATTCCATAAGTATAGAGAATGTTCATCCTTTAAGAGGTTAATATTAAAACATTTGGAATTCATGCTTATTTGTTTGCTTACATATTTATTTATTTCTATCTCAAATTTCCAAAAAGAATTGAAGCGGCTTAAAGAAATACATCCCTGTAGAAATATGGCAAAGATAGGAAGCAGAGTAAAGGGAGGAAAACAAACGCTTCTTGCAATGACTTCCTGCTTCCAAACACCAAGTTCTCTTCACGAGGCCTCTCAGGGAGAAGTTCTACCTCAGACCTTAGCACCCTCCCTGAACCGTGGGTATATTTTACTGTGATTTGTGTGACTTTTTGCTTTGGCAGCTGGAAAATTTAGGCCTGAATTTGCAGCCTATTTCTATGACATGGAGAAGAACTTACAGCATGCATTTCTAAGCCCGGTTTAAACTGTATTTAGACTCATCTTACTATTCCACCCTTGTATGGGCTTATTGACCATCCCTACATATGTTTAGATTTTTTGCCTACTTTTGTATCAGGTTGTTTGTTTTCCGATTCTTGAGTTTCAGTTCTTGTGTACTCTGGATTTAAGAACTTTGTCAGAAATATGATTTGCAAATATTTTCTCTCTGTGGCTTTTCTTCTTATTCTCTTAGCATTATCTGTTGCAGAGCAAAAGTTTTAAAAAAATTAAGTAATTTTTATTTATTCATTTTTTATAGATTGTGCTTTTCGTGTCATATTTAAAAATGTTTGCCTAACCAAAGTTCACAAAGATTTTCTCCTGTGTTTTCTTCTAGAAGGACGTGATTTTACGTGTTTAGATTGAAGTCTACGGTACAGTGAGAGTTTATTTCTGTAAAAGTGTGAGGGAGGAGCGTTCAAGGCCTAACCTCATTTAATCATGAGCAAGGCAAGGACTGGGCTTCAGAACAGTGTGCTGGTGCGCTGAGGCCGCAGGGCTGAGGTTTGCAGCCCTGGGCTGGGACTGGCCCCTGGCAGGGCAGTGCTGGGCGGTCCTGGTCTCCTGCACCCCGTTGTATCCTATTGTCACATAAGCGGTTTTCAGTCTGAATTTTTCCCCTAATTCTGTCTCTGCTCTCTTTCTGGGCAGACACACCTTGGTTCGGTCCGGGGTTTGGGGAAACCTATGTTCTTTGCGCCTGTATTGAGGCAGAGATCGTTGATACCTGGCCTGGCAGTTAGAGGCACACGTATGGTTGTGTCAAGCGACACTTTGTTGATCAGGTATTGACGCGATAGTGCTGTCTAGCAAACCAATGTCAAAGCCAGTGACTGATAACAATGGTGTTCCTTCTTAGGCTCAAGGCTCTGGGGATCAGCTGGACTTTGGCTCATCTGGATTTTATTCCGCTGGGCAGTTCTGCTTCAGGCTGCAGGTTGGGCTATGGGTTAGGTTCAGTTATGTTCTTCAGATGTTTTCTTTTGGAGCCTTGGCTTCAAGTAGTGGCTGGTTAGGACACGCTGTACCCATGGCTGGTCACTCTGACTCATATAAACATACGTGTGGACTTTGCTTACATCACATCTCCCAAAAGTCTGTTGGCCGAAGCAGGTGGTATGGCCAAGCCTAACACCACTGGGGCAGGGAAGGGTACCCTCACCAGAGGACAAAGAAGAGACACAATGCATTTTTATTGGACAATAAATAATCTAAACTACTATACATTCTCAGCAACTTAATCAAATTTACACAACTCTGAAACTAGAATTCTGCATTCCTCTTTGAGAAAACCGGTGCCTTCCCACGTGTAGCATTGGTCTGATGGGTCATAAGGCATGTTGCTTACTGAAGACTGAAGCATTACACAGTTGTTCCAACAGTTTTTCTTTGATTCATTGCCTACCCACTCACTTCAAAATAGTGACTAAGCAGATGTCCTGAGGCAGTGTAAGTAAGAGCTCAATCCTGAAATCAGGGGTCCCTGAAAACCAGCCTTATGTACGCACCGAACTTCCGCAGGCTGCCTGCTCCCAGTTTAGCTGCTGCAACGTGTATATAATTTAGTTTGGGAGTCATTATTTCTTTGGAGAGTTTACACTCTTCCCAGAGCAGATGAAGATGGTATTTAATCCAGCAAATTAAATGCAAGTAAAAACTAATAGATTGCAGAGCTGAAAGGAATTTAAACCACTATCATCACTTCAAATATCAGAAACCTGATAGAAACCAGAAAGATTAAATCATTTTCTGAAGAGCAGAAGAAGCTGGTAAAATATTTAAGTCTAGAATTAAGAGTTTTTTATACTAGTGGTCAGAAATTGAAAAGAGCACTCACAAAATTTATTGATGGGGAGTTCTACACACTTAGTTATTTTTCCAAGGGGAATAAACTACAGAGCAGGTAAGGCAGCTGCCTGTACTGACAGAAGGTTTCATAGTGCAAAGGTAGAAGGAATATGTCTGGACGTTGAGATGCATCATGAGTCTCAGGACCTTTCCCTGAGTGGGGATATTGCTAGTCTGTAGCCATACTTCTTTATCTTAAGGCTAAACTGGTTCTTTTGTCATGACAGTGATATAGAGGCATTGAGATTTGCAGTGTTCTGTTGTAAGGAAGCCGATACATGCTCCTGGCCGTGTGGCCATCTTGTCTTTCAGGATATTTGTGATTAGGCTAGGGGGCTATTACTCTCATTGTAATATAGCCAACACGTTCTTTCTTCCCTGCTGTCTAACTATAGGCCCTATAAGAAGAGACTAGGGAACAAAATCCAGAGTAATGTGGCTCTAAGAAAAACCAAGTGGTGAGGCTGCTGAGCTACCCTGTTTCAGCTGAATTGAACTTCAGTCTGAACAATTCCAGTCCAATCAGAAGCATACAGATAAAATGAGTACTGAAGTCCACAGGGCGAAAAAGCGAAAGCAATAAAGGTGCTTCACACACTTTGGGGGGCTCTACAGTATTGGTCAAATGTCATGGTAAGTGATTGATTCATTCTTGTCATTGACCATTTGCAATCTGCTTTTTAAAAAGGAGTCATTCAGATCGTGTTTCCAGTGCTCCATTTGCTAAAGAGAAAACTGTGTGGCCGTTGATGACTGTGCACGTAATTTAGTCCTTTTTCTTTAACTTGTTTTAATATTTTCACTTTATAAATTAGAACTCACAAATTTAGTTTTCTCCTTCATTCATCTGAATTTAAAAATTCTTATACTTATACATTGTAATCAGAGAGAGGTTGTGCATTAGATTAAAATGGTCTTAAGAAACATTTATTCCCTTTACATATCTTGTTGCCTGTGTTGTTTATATCTTGAATTGGTGAGTTGCTTATCATTGGAACTGTTATATCTTTTACAAGTGATCTTTTAAATGTTTTGTGATCATTGGTTGACTATGCCTGGTAAGTCTTTGGTAGATGGATTTGCATGGAGCTGATGTGCACCCCAGACTCAATGAATGGCTGCTCACTTGTTCAAAGGAATTGTCTTAGCAAACGTAATTGAGGGTTTAATCAAAGTTTGACTTGGTAAATCAAAAAGACTTCTAAAATGGTATGAACTTTAAATGATTTCCCAGAAGACCAGAGAGACGTGGAATTGTACGAATGAAAGGAACCAGATGATAGCCTCAATTAAAACACCAGAAACAAAACAAAATGCAAGAAATTAGTGTGATTGTAACTTCCAACAAAAGATTTATTTGACTGACAACTGCAATGTAACTCCCATTCACCAATTGTATGCCGTCTTTAACTATCTTGCGAATACCACCTAAATGTAGTGTTGGTCGAAGTTGCTTGGGGACATGTGAGTACAAACCACAGGATGATTTAGTTATATTTATATATGAGGCTTAACCCGTGCCAGCAGGGCTCCAGGGTTTACCAGAAATGTTCTGGATATTTCATAGTTTTTGGCTACTCTAATTTTAAAAAGTTTCGCTTTCAGCCCGGGATAGGCACTGTTTCATGCCCGTTTTAAATACTTTTAACTCCATCATCATGATTTTCTACCCAACTAAAGGACACATTCTGTGGCCACCAGCAGGTAAGCACCGCGTGGTTTTGCAGAAGTAGAACACTGGGAGGGAAACGGGGTACTTAGCCTGGCATTTCCTGTCTCCAAGTGTCTGAGTTAGAACTCAAAAGGTTAAGCTAGAGGTCACTTGAGGTTAAATATCTTAGCACAAAACTCAGCCTAAAAGGCAGTATGTACCCAAAGAAGCCTAGGGAAGTGTTTGCACTGTTCCCTTTAAGATGTAAGGTTAGTACATTAAATCCCAAAGGCCACGAAGTTTGGACAACAGCACAGCATTTTCTGCAGGGGGTTAACACCACCAGGGAACCTCCAAGGCACAGAAGAATCAGAGTCTGATCAGGGCTAATGACGTTACTTGTAAGTTCTTAACAGCTAAAATCTATTGATCAACTTCCCTCTGTCTGTGTCTGAGAACTGTCCTTGGGCTTTAGCTCTCAGTTTTCTAAAAGCACCCGGGGAACTCACCAGAAGCGATGCCGTTCTTCAGGCAGGGGTGAAGAGGGGAAACCGCCTTCCGCGCGCACCCACAGCTGCAGAGCTCACCTGTGACTGGCTGCCTCGGATTCAATAGGCCTCTGCGGAGGCTTTTATTTCCCCTCAGAATTCTGTGACAATACTCTTCATACAACTCTTTGCCATAATGAAAGGAATGTTTTATATTCTGTGCTGTCCAAGAGGGTAGCCACTTGTCACATATGGCTATTAGCTGGGAACTGAATTTTAAATTATGTTTAATTTTAATTATTTTAAGTAATTTTTAAAAAGTCCATATTTGCTAATGGTTATTATTTGGAAATGTGTAGATTTTTATAACATCTTGACTTCCATATGACCCTGACCGAAACTTCAATGAATATCCTTTAGGCTGGTACATTGTGCTTTACATTAAACACTAGTGAGATGACAAGATTTATGAAATGATTTGGTCACTCATGTGGCAGGAATATTTCTTTGGGAAGCAGAGCCTTACCAAATAAAGAGGTCTGCAAGAATAGATCTCAAAAATCAGTTCATTAATTGAACTTTTATCGAGAGGTCACTAGGCATGGTACGTGGGCTATGTGTTAGCAACACACAGATGAGCTATTTCTGTTCTTGATAAACTCACAGTCTAGTGGGAAGAAGGAGACAAATAAAAATATATTTAAATGCTGGCTGAGTTGCTCAGGTGGTTAAAGCATCCTCCTGACATGCAAAGGTTGTGGGTTCGATCCCCAGTTAGGGCACGAATATGAATCAACCAATGAATGTCTAAATAAGTGGAACAACAAACTGAAATAATTTGTCTTCCTCTTTCTCTCTAAAATCAATTATAAAAAAGAATATATTTAAAATTTAATATGATAAGCTCTCGAATGGAGGGATGAACTATAGCTAAGGTACCATCAGTGACTTTCATGAGGTAGGCTGTTCAAATAATCCTTTGCTTAATTGTCAGCACTTTGGAGACAAAGGATTATGATGCAGGATTTTAGGTAAAATGAGGGATACAAAGATGAATGAGAAAATCTCTGGACTAAACTGACTCTTTTGTCCTCCCCCAGGTACAAACACATTTTAAAAATAGCCGTGTGTGTCTCTTTCACTCCCTAGCTCTAAGGGAAACTAGTGTCAGCCATTGGGTCCTTTGGGATTGAGCATCTTTTCTTAAAGAGCAGTTTATCAGTGCCCCAGCTCAATGTCTTTCTTGGCTTTTAACCTGAGTGGGTCCTGTGTTAGGTCTTGTGAACTATTTTCCCACTGGTAAGTGAAGTTTCCAGCAAGAGGACAGCTGTGAGGATGGGCAGGACAGAATGAACACTGTGTAGCTGATGCTTTGGTGCGTGGCAACCTATCCCCAAGCTCACCTCTGCAGTGCCCGGCCACCCCCCTACCCCCACCCCATCCTGATGACACTGTAGGCTCAGGGTCTGCCTCACGTTTCCACTCTAGAGCATTTTTTGAATCCATGCGGCACACACTCAGCACCTGACAGCATGCTAATGTCCCTAAAAATGGCAGACAGAAGTCAGTGTCTAAATGCCCTAGTGCTGATCCTCTGAATGGACTTTTTGGAAAAATATTTTGTTCATTTTTCCAAGGTGCTAGGAGGTTTTCAAAAAAAAAAACCCACAAATTAAACCAAAACAAACCTGAAAAATAAAAAACAAAAGCAGAGAGGATTTCCATGGATTATAGCAGCACCCTTGACAATGCATTCTTAACGTGATTTTTCCTCTCTGATTCCTCAGTCCTAGTTTTTGTTTTTTGAGGTCACCTTGAAAATAAACTATCCATACTCAAGCCATTTTCTTTGAGTTGAAGAGGTTGTAAGTTTAAGCTCTAGTTAACAGTAAACTTTGTTTTCCACAGTGGCTACACGAGTCTGCATTTCCACCAACAGTGTACTAGGGTTCCCTTTTCTCTACAACCTCTCCAGTACTTGTTTGTTGTGGGGTGGGAGGCTCTGCCTGCAGAGCCTGCCCCCGCCGTCCACTGAGGATGAGAATAAATCTACCAAGAGGTGATCTGCTTGGAGAGGAGAAGGGCCTTGAGCCTGTTCCTCAGTGGGCTTTTATTGGATTTAATTTGCATTGGAATACAGCGGGTAAAGTTCATCAATCACTGTCAGGCAGTAATGATCAACCAATAGGTAACATTCAAAGAACTATGAGGGCTTATTCTGAATCAGGGTCAGATAGCCAAAGGGCCATAAAACTTTGGGGAACAAACTCATTTTATGCTTGGACCCTTATCATTTAAATTGAGGGCATTCTTAGCAAAGCAGGTTTCACAGGATTTTATGCATTCTTTCTTGGGCCTGATTGCCTCGGAAACCACCCACTCCAGCACAGAGCCACACCCGCCTCCGGCATTGATTTATGCATAAGTCAGGTGGGGGATGCAGGCAGCTAAGAGATTAGGAGACTTTTTACAGATAGAATGAGGACTCAGACTATGACAAAGCCAAAGGGTAAGGGTCTATCACCCCTGTTTTATAGTCCCCTAAATCCTTCCTTGATGGCCCCTCTGCAATCATGCCTGTCTTAGGTTGTCCCTCCCTTGAGGAATCTTACCCATCATGGGCTAAACAGTCATCTGCCAGGGGCCAAGCAGGGTGAAGTAAAGGGGGCAGAGGCTGCACCCCTGGTGGGAGGATAAGCTTTGTCTCCTTAGTGGCTTATGGTCCCAAGGTCTTTTTACTCTGCCTTAGCCCTGGGATGTTACAGCTTCTGAAAACAGGCAGGTTGTTTCCCAACACTTGTTGTTTGTTGCTTTGCTCATGATGGCCATTCTAACCAGTGTGAAGTGGTATCTCATTGTGGTTTTAATTTGCATCTCTCTGATGGCTAGTGATGCTGAGCATCAATTCTTATGTCTCTGGGCCCTCTGTATGTCCTCCTTGGAGAAGCATCTGTTCAGGTCCTTTGTCCATTTTTTAATTGGGTTGTTTCTATTCCTGGAGTAGGGTCATGGGAGTTCTTTATATATTTTTGAAATCAAACCCTTGTCCAAGGTATTATTTGCAAATATATTTTCCTATATGGGTGATTCACTTTTCGTTTTACTGCTGTTTTCTTTAGCTGTGAAGAAGCTTTTTAATTTGATGTAGTCCCATTTGCTTATTCTTTCCTTTATATCAGTGAAAATATTGCTGCATGAAATATCTGCAATTTTCCTGCCTGTGTTCTCCTCTAGGACTTTTATGGTGTCACAATTTATATTAAGTCTTTTATCCATCTTGAGTTTACTTTTGTGTATGGTGTAAGTAGGTCATTCAGTTTCATTTTTTTTGCATGTAGCTGTCCAGATCTCCCAACACCATTTGTTAAAGAGGCTATTTTTGCTCCATTTTGTTATGCTTCTGCCTCCTTTTTCAAATGTTAATTGACTGTAGAGACATGGATTTCTGGGCTTTCTATTCTGTTCCATCAGTCTATGTATCTGTTCTTATTTCAGTACCAGACTGTTTTGACGACAGTGGCCTTATAATATAGTTGGATATTAGGTATTATGTTCTCTTCTACTTTATTCTTTCTCAAAATTGCGGACACTATTTGGGGTCATTTATGATTCCATATAAATTTTTGAAATGTTTATTCTATATCTGTGAAATATGCCATTGATATTTTAATAGGGATTGCATTGAATCTATAAATTGCTTTGGGTAGTATGGACATTTTGATGATGTTAATTCTTGTAATCCATGCACATTGTATATGCTTCCATTTTTTGTGTCTTCCCTAATTTCTTTCTTCATGTTGTGTAGTTTTCTGAGTACAGGTCTTTTACCTCCTTGGTTATGTTTATTCCTAGGTATGTTATTTTTCTTGTTGCTATAGCAAGTGGCAGCTTTTTCTTAATTTCTGTTTCTGATACTTTGTTGTTGGTATACAAAAGTGCCTTCAATTTCTGAATTTTATGTGGAGCCTTTAAATTCAGTATTAGCAAAAGTGTGCAATAGGCTAATAATGGTCTACTGAGTACATCCATACCCTAATCCCTGGAACCTGTGAGGATGTTACTGTACATGACCAAGGGGATTTAGCAGATCTAATGAAAGTTACAGACCTTAGAATATGGAGATTATCTTGGGTGATTCAATGGAGACTAATCTAATCACATAAATCTTTAAGAGCATAAACTTTCTCCGGTGGATGCAGGGAAGTAATATGACAGAACGGAAAATCAGGAGATTCTGGCATGAGAAAAATTCCGTGTGCTGTTGCTAGTTCTGAGATGTAGGGACCCATGTGCAAGGACCAGAGAAACATCTGGGAGCTGAGGGTGGCCCCCAGCTGACAGCCCACAAGGAAATAGCCCTCAGTTCTACAGCTGAAGAGACTGGATTCTGCTGGCGACCAAGGTGAGCTCAGAAGCAGATTCTTGCCTCATGTCCCCAGTAAGGGCCAAGCCCCGGGCATGAGTGAAATGTCAGCTCAGTGAGGCCTGTGCTGGACTTCCAACCTGCAGAACCATTCAATAACAAGTGGAGGTTGCTGTGAGCTGGTAATTTGTAGGGATTTGTTATGGCAACAATAGAAAACTAATGCAGAGTGTGAGATGCACACCTCTTCAGGTTTTAGAGAGTAGATGCAGGAGCAAATCCAGCAGCTGGTAGTAGGCGGAAATCCTCTTAGGGTGCCAACATTTGAGGGGTGTAGGCAGCCCAAGGTGTCCGTCCACATGTTCCTATCCATCCAAGGATTTCAGTGCACACAGAAAACAGCTCGAGGGATGACTGTAGAAGGAACTTGTGCACCATGCAGTGCAAGGCCAGGCTTCTGAAATGAGCAGGCTGCTTGGAGCCTCGTTTATACTGGCCTCTGGCCTCCTCATTGGTTCAGGAGCATTTCAGGCCAGCCCAGCCCTCAGGCCCCTACAAGGAAATTGAGAGCAGCTGGGAAGGGGATGCACAAAGAAAGCGCTGACACTTAGGTCGTAAAACAGGGTAGGGACAGAATACAGTGCACTGAACAAGCATCAAGTTCATCAGTTCACACCCGAAAAGGCAGGGTCGCAGCGTGAAAACAGACTCATCACAAGGATGTAAATCAAGAGACAGACAGAAAACATTCAATAAAATAAAGTAAAAACAAAAAAGCTCCACCCTCTATTAAAGCAGCAGGTGATTCAAATTAGAGCTACAACACACATGTTTCTCAGAGACGTGAGAATTACTCTCTATTAATGCACCTTGAGCTTAATGGAACATCAGCAAAGCTGTTCTGTCCGCAGATTCAGATCAGGCTGGAGTTTGTCTCTCCTGGGTGGCAGGGGGACTTGGAAATTTCTATTGCAGTGGTCCTACTGTGGGCAGAGCAATGAAGACAAATGAGGCAACACTGCTTCTGTTTGCAATGCCTCTCCTGAAAACTTGGTTTGCTGTTATCTCATGGATGTTGTGCCTCTTGTAACCGCCATATTGCCTCAGTGGGCCACCAAGATGCTCAAAACGACGTATCAACCTAACAGTGAGGTTTTCATTCCTCGGCCTGGTGTTATCTTCCTAATGCAATTTTGATATTGTGCTGATTTCTTCATCTGTTGATTTCTATTCTGTTGAATTTTGTGCATTTGGCCACCAGTTGAAGGTGCCTTTTCTAATGAGACTAAAAAGGAAAGAGTAAAGGAAA
Organism: Anoura caudifer; assembly: GCA_004027475.1. Taxonomy (NCBI): domain Eukaryota; kingdom Metazoa; phylum Chordata; class Mammalia; order Chiroptera; family Phyllostomidae; genus Anoura; species Anoura caudifer. The sequence goes on along the minus strand of PVKU01000828.1, from coordinate 299,271 downwards.
GACAGAAAAGAATGAAAAATATGCAAGCATTTATTTCCCGAACAGACGGCTGGGCACAACCTTAGTCTGTATACATGTGTGCTTCTTTGGAGATAGCAAACCAGAAAGTTTGAGTGAATTCATTCCCAGATGCACGGCTTTTTGTAAATGTTAAGCGTCATCGACTGGACGGAAATTCCAATTATGGCATTTCTACTCCTTTGGGGGACTGAATTCTTGTTTGCTTTTCTGGTAGAAAGTCTTGCTTGACACAGCAACTGCCTACATTGGCTTTCTTCCCGTGTTCTTCTGCATTTTGAAAGCACTCACAGTTCTGTAGCAAATCAGGCATGCCATACATTCTCATGGGTTGAGATGGAGTCCTTTTCTTGACCAAAAATGTTGAGTATACTCGACATATAATATTGTATAAACTTAAGGTATAAAACGTGTTCATTTGATACTTTATATATTGTAATGTGTGGCACTGTAGCAATAAGTAGCACCTTTATCATGCTATATAATTCTCCTTTGTGTTGAGTGGTTGAAATAAAGTTGTAGTCTCTTAGCAAGTTTGAGAATTATAATAAAATATTGCCTTGGGGGCATTAACTCTCTAGGGCTTATTTACTCTTGTTGCAAATTTGCTCCTTCTGTTGTTTTGAAGTAACAGAAGTGACACATGGTAACTCTAGTGAAAAGAGCGATAACTTTCCTCTTACAATGTTTTATAGTTGATGAAATACTTTCAAATATATTATTTTGTTTGATTCAAACATGCTTAGAATTAAATGTATTAAACAATTTATAAATCTTCATCAAAGCCAATGAAATTTCCAGCCTAATATGTTGTCTAGCAAACCTGAAATTCCATTTTTTCTCATTTTCCTTCTCTTTTGCATCTTTGTCTTTTATACTTTTTCATTCACTCATTAATTTACTTATTCCTTTATTTCTTCTTTCAATTTTTTCAGGTAGAGTTACTGTGTTGTAAAATGCAAGAAGCCATGTTCCTCTATCTCTTTCACTTCCTGCTTCATGAATTGGGACGAAGGTCAGAGCAGAAATCTGTTCACTGTTTTCTCCACTTGATGTGGCTGCATGGCCTGGGCTCCTGTCCTGTCGCAGGCCAAAGGACTGCATCTCAGAGGGCCCAGGTGGACACGGCAGTTCAGGAGCAAATGCATGTTTTGTTTTGTTTTGTTCTGTTTTGTTTTTTGCTTGTTTGTTTGTTGCTGTTTATCTCAGTAATTCCCCTCTCGTCCTGCTGATTTGCATCAGGGCAGCTTGCATCCAAAATGCAAGAATGAGATAGAACTCTCAGTTAACTTGGGAGGAGAAAGCGGGGAAAGAGCAAAACATTTCCACAGGGTCTCCTACTGAACACTAACAACACTTGCCAGAAAAACTTTGCCTTTAGAAGGGCACTGACTTCCTAGTGACTTAGGAGGATGCTATTTTGAGATGGTGAGTGGTAACCCTTCCCACACTTCCTTGTGTCTTGTGGCCCTTCTCCATAACCCAGAGACTACGGAATTCCACAATTATGCCTCAGGGACTAAATTATACAACAGAAGGCAAAGAATATAAAAGGGTTAGAACATGGCTTGAGGAAATCAAACGAACCTGAGTGAATGATGTAAGACCAAAGACAGGAAAGAATATATAATTGGGCCCAGAGTAGAGAGATGGTCCCTGGCTGGGAAGGATGGACATTAAAATCAGAGTCAGCTACATGATGCTAGGTCACCGATATGAGACCTCATGGACTTCTCTGCCTTGGATTGAATCCAATGTTAACAAAGTGGATAGAAAACACACAAAACAAAAATCTTACTAGATTTAGGATGATCTGCAAGAGATGTATATGTGTCCTGCTTTCTAAACAAAGTCAGGGAGATGGTAAGACTTGCAGAGTTTTTACCTACACAGAATGCCATTAAAACACTAAAAAACATAGGTGTCTAGGTATACAAACTTAAGGAAACTCTAGAATTTACTCAGGCCCTGCCAGTTTAGGAAATAGCCAAGTGCTTTCAGTACTCCTGGGAGGGTTCCAAGGTCACTGAGCTAGAACCGAACCTGGGAAGACCTTGGGCTGGAATGGGGAGGATGCAACTGAGCTGTGCAGACCGATGACCAAAGGAGTCAATGCCAGTCTGGGTAGCTGCTGAAGACTGAGGAGTGGATTTCCATCCCCGTCCCCATCTTGCAAGTGTCAAAGTCAGCCCTTCTCCCCTCATTTGGGAAGCAGTTTCAGGGAAGGGGATTTGAGACCCTGGATTTGAATGAGATGCCTCAGGATTGATTAGTTGAGTTTCTACCACAGAGTAGAATGTGAGTGTTTAAAAAATGTTACATTTCTTGTATCCTGAGTTTTGTAGGGTCAATGCCAAAACCATCTCATGTGCAAAGAAAAAAAACCATTTAAAGCTGTGGTTCCAGACTTCCCCCTTAAATGGCTGAATGAGTGCATGAGTTTCTCTCTCCATTCTTCCAAAGGCAAAGAGAAAATATACCTCTTGCAGTTTTAGAGTCAAAACTTGCAGTTTTGATTGCCACAGTCTCCTCTCTTATGAACTTCAGAGTGTAGTGAGTTGTTCAGAGCTCATGGGATGAAAAACTGCACTGTAAGTCAATGATACAACTGTTTTCTTGGTAACTGGTACATTGGAGGGTGGCTTAAATTCATCATGCTTGAGGTGTAAGGGAAGGTGAGGTCTAGGAAGTGTCGTCTAAACCTGGAATGTGAATAAGACTCGTCCTGGTAAGAGTGGGGGTATTGGGAGTGAGACGGCATCCCTGGTAGAGAGCACGGTTTGTGCAGAGACCTTAGAAGTACAACTGTGTGTGTAATTTAGTCTGACAGGAGATTGGGATGCAAGACAGTAAGAGATAAGGCTAGGAAAGCAAGCAGGAGCAAAATAAGGAAGCCCTTGTAATTCCATGCTAAGGAGGCTGGTTTTATCTGGAGGGCTGGAGGAGCCTCTTAAGCATTTTCAGCAGGGGACTATCTCAGTCTTTAAAGCAGGTGAAAGGCATCCAGCCTGCAAGTTAGGGAGACCCTTTAGGGCAGGGGTCCCCACCCCTGGGCTGTAGACCGGTACCGGTCCTTGGCCTGTTGGGAACCAGGCTACACAGCAGGCGAGTGGTGGGAGAGCGAGCAAAGCTTGGATGGCCTTACTGCCTGAGCTCTACCTTCTGTCTGTCCCCCCTCCCATGGAAAACTGTCTTCCACGAAACTGATTCCTGGTGCCAAAAAGGTTGGGGACCACTGCTTCAGGGGCCATTGCAATCATCTGGGAAAGCCATTCCTGATGCCTGAACTAGGAAACTAACAGTAGTAATAAAGAGACATTATAGATCTATGAGACACTCAGATCCTTTGATATAATAAATCGCTTTGGTGAATTAATAATCCAGATCTTTTCTACATCATTTCTTGATCCGACAGGTTTCTTCCTTTTGATGTTGCTCCTAGAGCTTTTCTTTCTCCCTCAAGTTTTTTGGAGTTTGTGTTCACAGCCAATACGTGCTGCCTCTGGTTTCATAGCAGAGGACCTCTGTGCTTCCCAAACCCAGATCTGCTACCCTGAGAAGACAGGCATCTATTCGTTGGTCTGACAGAAAGAATTCTGTCATATACATTCATATATATGTATATATACTGTTCATATATATAGACTGTACATCTATGAGCAGCTAAAGATTCTTCTATATTTTTGCAGGTTATATGTATTGGGTCCCAGAAACTAAATATTGTCATAAATGTTCCTGGAAACAGATAACACTGAAAATCCACATACTTGGCAACAGCAGAAAGTGCAGTTTACTCATCCTGTCCTGATGTCCTTAGAAAGAGAAGAGAAACGGAAGGGAGTAAGCCTCCGGGGTGGGAGGGAGTTCGTTGTTGCTCAGCAACATGACTCAGAAGCAGAGTTAAGAGTTCCAAAATGCACCTGTGACTTAACTGTGAGCATGACATAGGGGCCCAGGGGAGAGAAAAGGAAGGAGAAAATCAAGCCTCTGGTCCAGTATTTAATCAAATGCTGTTTTCCAATGGAACATATAAAATACATCCAGGATCTCAAAGTGTAACAATAAAGAAGTCAAAATCACCTGAATTGCATGGTTGGGATATAAATAAGAAATTACCCAAATCACATGGCAGGGTTGACATTTCCCCCTATTTAGTGAATAGGGTGTGTATTGAGTGAATGATGCGTGTTTATGCCCTGATTGAGGGGCACTTCATCTAAAGATTTCAGGGAAATGACCATGCTGGGAATTACTGGACACGTGTTCTCTCAGCTGCTTGAAACCACACTGAGCTGGTGAGACTGAACCACCCTAATACCTACTTGATAATCAGGAGACCTCATGCAACAGATGCGCTGGCAAAGGGAGGTTGTCTATCAGTCAGCGAGCTGTGGATGGGCAGGGACATCCCAACTGCAACAAGGTAATAGCCGCGTGTGCACATTAAAGCCTCCGCAGGATGACTGGGAAGCAGGGCAAGTGGTTACTTTGTATTTTGTGGTCAGCTCTGTGTGGCTAATGCAGAAAACACCTTTATGCTTCAAATCAATTATTCAAAGTCCTTGTGAGATGCATTAAACCACTCTCCTGCCTTTGACGCCTGTGGATTTAACACAGAGGACTGTAATGTAGAAGCTTAGTGGGCCAGACGAAATGTGTCCCTGTCCCCAGATTCATGCTGGGACCAGCTTTGTTTATGAATCTTTTCCTGCAGTCGGGTGTTCTCACTTCCTGATCGCCCCCCCCACCGCCCTTGTAAGAAGTAGGGTACTAAAAATACTGCTAGTGGTAAAGGATCCAGCAGGTCAGTTTCTGTTGATTGAGATTTTAGCTTCCCAAAGTATATTTTGAATGCTTGCAAGTTATAGCTCTGGCTTGTAAGGTTGGTTTTTAAATTTTTTTATTATTTTATTTTATTAGTTTTAAACTCTCTGGCTTGCAGTTAGTGTAAAAGTTCACCAGTTTTAGGCTAGTAACTTGGCTATATTCTCTTAGATTCAGCTACCATATTTCCCAGAGGGGATAAAAAGAATTAAAAGCAGCATGGTTGTCTATGTGATTATATTTAAAAAATAATATTATGACACTTTATTAAAATACCTAAGTATAAACATCAAAGGAGGCTGTACTTAAAACGGGGCAAATTGAAAGCAAGATTTAGAGAAGTACTACAACTGATGACTTGCTCGCTAAATGGCAATTTTCAAAAGTGGTATGTGATTGAATCCCCTTTCCCCCTGAGGCTTGAGCAGAAACAGCATATTGTAATGTATTTCCTGGTAGTGAAAGCCGGGGGGAGGACATAGTTAAGTCAAATATGAAACACGATCATGTGTCGTTTTGGCTTCTAAAGCCCTAATAATTTAATTATGATACACACAGGGTCTGGCAGAAGTAACGTCTGCTTGAGTATGGTTGGTAGGGTAATAGTATGGGAATAATAATTTACAGTTTTAATTGGAACGCTTCACCTGGCATGCCATATGGTGCATCTGAGTGTCACATCGTTACGTTGCAGAATGACATGTTTAAGAGTGTGTAGTAAAACAGGGGCGTTATTTATGCCGCGCCCTGTATTTTTATTCCTGCTTGTTCCCCGGTGCCTAGTGACTGCTCACCAGAGGGCACAGCCCAACGTCCCTCCAGAAACATCCTTCTCGGGTGGTGCTGTCCTTTTCTGTTCAAATCCCTTTAACTACTTCCTAACTGACAATATCTGCCTGGAGTTCTATTTTCCCAAGGCCAGTTCTCTGCTGGTTGTTGCTAATTAACAAACAAAAACAACAGACTTTTGGGGCCTCCCAAAGATAGTGATACTGAATTAAAGAATGAGAACCGAGGCTGAGGCAGAAGGGAACCGGAGGGCCGTGGGTGCGCGCAGCATCCATTATTCCAGCTCTGTGTATGTTGCCGACTCTTCCCAGCTCTCCCCACGCCATTTCCATGAGGAAACGATTAGAAAAACAATTGTAACTCTAAAGCGAATGTTTTTCCGATTGTTGACAAAATCCGTCTTTCTTAATGAGGATACATTTGAAGTCCCCAAGTCTGTTTGTTCTGGAGTCCCAAGTGAAAACAGACTTAGGGGGTGGGTGGAGGCGGCTCATCTGGGACCAAAGGGAAGGTGTCAGAACCGGCCACTGAAGCTGGCGAACAGGCTCCGGGCGACGCCTCCCCGGAGGGAGAAAACGGAGGACAGCCTTCTATAAAAAGACGGAAGAGTGAAGAGGCGTTTTGGAGGTTTTCCCAAGTGAGAACCCTGGCCAGTTTACGTCATCCCTTTGCAATTTCAACAGCACCATTAAAGAGAGGTGATTCACCATGAAATAACAGCACTGCTGGCATCCCTGGTTCTGTGGGATACCTGAGGAATTAGGCACAGGGTAGGAGGCCCTGGGAGAAGGAATTTCCAAGGGAAGTGGTTCCCCACAGCCACAGGGTGAGTGCTGGGAAAGGGCTGGAGGGACACCTGGCTGGCCGGCCCCTCCTCTCCCTTGGTGAACTGCCCTTTGTCCTTCAGGTCTCTGCATCTTCCAGGGGGCCATTCTCCGCTGCCGGCCCTAGGATCGGTACTTGGGCCAGGTGTTCCCGCGGCATCCTGAGCTCACAGGTACTCTAACTCCTTGTAGTCTACACGTCACTGTGTTTGCCTCCACCAGCCGTGTGTGTGCTCCTGATGATACGGGATGCGCCCTTGTTCACCATCTGTCTCCAGCAAAGATCGCAGTGCCTGCCCCGTAGTAGATGCTTAGGTAAATGCTTGTTGAGTGAACTGCTGCTGAAACAAATACTGTGCCCTGAAACATATACACCCCCCCCCAAAGCTGACTGTAGTATTAAAAATTACAGTGAAAACCATGGGCCCAACACGGATTTGGGCTATAGCTCTGATGGGTTTGGGAGGGTAGTCAAATCAAGAATAAAACAGAGCTGAAAGGTAGCATGAAGTGGCGTTGGGCAGTCTTCAACTCTGACAGGCACTTAGGTGGGGGACTTCTGGACCAGTGGGAGTCCTGCCCTGTTCTCCTCTCACATCCTGACCACTGAGCTCTTTCTTTTTAATGTCAGCTTGGAGACTTTACCTCTGCATGGGCAGCATGGTGGAGAAGAAAAGTTGTAACGGCCGTCATTCCTGGGATTTGCAGTCAGGAGACAGCCAGTGCCCGGGAAGCAGGGCCTGTGGGGGTGCGGTATTTTCTGTGCGCGCACACAAGAAAGTGCCCTATTCCGCATCTGGCCCGCGTGCAGAGTGGCACACCTGACAGTCAGGTCAGGAGAGGGCGGCATTGCAGGCTGACAGGGACATGGGCAGAGAGACTGTTCATAAACCCTGTTTGCTTTTCACCTCAGCGGACGGCGAGGTTGCTTTTTACAGTCTCCCGTAGTTCGCTGCAGCATCTGACTGCGCGCCGGTGGACAGAGAGTGGGCAAAGGAATGCACCTGCCTGGAGACCCGGCCACCCACCCCCTGCATGTCGCCTGCCCTTTCTCTGTTTCCTTGTTTGCTGGCCACATTCAGAAGCTCCGGTGAAGGATGTCAAGACCCTAAAAAAACCGAGGAACTAGGTGGAGGAGCCTGGAGCGCCTTCAGGCTGTGAGCAGCAGACACCTTTTCACTTTCCAGAACGTCCCTGGACTGCGCTACGGGGGAAACTAATCCTGTGTTGTGTTGTCAGTGCGGATTCATCACAGCAGTCAGCCCACCGTCAAGAGTAGACATACCATGCTAGGCTGTTCCTACGTTGAAAGAACCTACACACCCCTAGGTTCACTGCAGCATTATTTCCAATAGCCACGCTATGGAAGCAACGCCCGTGTCCATCAGTAGACAGGTGAATAAAAAAGCTGTGGGGCATTTACACAATGGGGTGCTACTCGGCTATAAAAGAGGAGGAAATCTTACCCTTTGTAACAGCGTGGATGAACCTGGAGAGTGTTACGCTAAGTGAAATAAGCCAGTCAGAGAAGATGAATGCCAAATGATTTCGCTCATCTATGGAATCTAAAGAACAGTACAAATGGATGAGCAAAGCAGAAACAGACTCGTGGACACAAACAGCAGACTGGTGGTTTGCGGAGGGCAGTGGGGTTGGGGGACAGGGTGGAAGAGGCGACGGGATAGAGAAGTGCAGACTGTTAATTACGGAACAGCCATGGGGACATAAAGCACAACATAGGAAATACAGTCAACAGTATTAAGTAATTAAATAAATAAACAAAATAGTGGGCTCAAAGAAACAAACTCTGGGGTCTGGTTATCTATTGTTTGATAAAGTTTGTGACGTAGTGCCTCAAATATCTGTGGTTTAAAACACAAGCGTGTTTATTATATCATGATGTCGTGTCACTTTGGTCTAGAGTCAAAGACAGCTTAGCTTTTATGCCTGGCGCCTGGGAGCTGTGGCTGGAAGGCTGGGCTCCGGTGACATGACTGGGATGGCTGGGGCCTGCAGCATCCGGGATCTGACGGGATTCTTCTCTCTTTCAGCGTGGCCTCTCCACAGGGCTAGCTTGGGTCTCTTCATAGCCTGTCAACCTCAGTACTGTCTGATTTCTTACACGGTGGCTCAGGACTCAAAGAGACAAGGACACTGCCAGTCCTCACGAGCCCAGGCCCAGAACTGGCGTAGCGGTGCTCGGCCAGTGCAGCCCCAGTGCAGCTCAGAGGCGAGGGAGAGCGGAACAGGCCCAGCCTCTTGATGGGGAAAATGTCAAGTAATTGGTGATCATTTCAATCTACTACATTTGGATGGATAGTTCTGTATTTAAGGGTGAGTAAACAAACAAAAATAGACAAATAAGTATGAGGGCTGTCCTGAAGGTACCCAGCCATGTAGTATGAAGAGTAGAGACATCTACCAAAGAAGATATAAGAACATTGCACACAGGGCAATGATGCCTCAGTCCCCTTCAAAGTAGGCACCTTGGGACCTCACGCAGTTCTCCTAGTCACCATCAACTGCCCCATCGTTTTCCTGAATCTCAAAAACAGTGTGAAATCCCTTCCCTTTCAAAAGTGATTTTAGTTTTGGGAAAAGCTGTAAGTCACAGGGCACCAAATCTGAGCTGTAGCAGGCTCAGCCACCTGGGTGATTTGGTGTTTCGCAAAAAATGTCTGCATGAGACATGATGCATGAGTGAGTACTTTGTCATGATGAAGCTGCCAATCACCAGTTGCCCACGGCTGTGACCTTCTGAATCATCCGAATGGTTTATGTGTGAGAATGGTCAAGCTTGACATAAAATTTGATGCAGATTCGTTGCTCTACTCGCTCAGTCATTTGAATGTGATGGCCACACAATACACATGCCCACTCAACAGCATCTACTGCCCTCACTGGCTAGTACAGTGAAGTCCTCATTGTTCATGCATGTGCATTCCAGTCCACTCTCCTTGGCTGCCAAGTTACATCAATATGGTGCAAACGGTTCCTGGTATATTAACAATGGCTGGAATTTTTCCAGACAGATCTCATATACAGATAAATAGGTCAGTCATCTCCTTTCAAGTCAAACTTAACGTAGTTTGTTTCTGAGAACTTCAGGGCAAGTTCTCCCTTGATTCCAAAAGTTTCAGCTTGTGTAAGAACAATTGAGTTTTCCTTTCTCCCTCTGCAACCCCCTTTCCATTCATTTCTCTTTCTCTCCCCCACCCCATACACACACACACCACCCAAAATACCAAAATCTAGCTTAATACACCATCTGTTCCTTTATTATTCACTGGTAGACTATAAAAAACTCTCAAACTCATATGTTGCTAATAACTTAAATGTCTGTTTTTTTATATGGCGACAATATTCTTTGCCCCATGAACCTTTCCTGATGAATGATGAAATGATTCTATTATTCCATTATTGAAAGGATTGTACAATAGGGCCTGGCAGCAGTTAAAACAATGAAGGCATGCTTGAAACATTCTCATTACCCACTCACAGGAACAGATGACTGGCCAAGTTGTCCAGACTAAGGCCCTTCTATCATGTAAACATCATAAATAAAGTTAATTTGACTATGAAATAGCATCCATGGTAATGAAAGTTAAGAATGAATAAACATAACAGCTACCTAGATTTGGACATTCTCTACAGATTGTGTATGTCCCTGGCTGATTCAGCTCCCACATTTTTTGTTTTTGTTTTTGTTTTTTTTCGAGTCCTTCAGTTTAAACACTGATGTGCTAATTTGTGCCTTGAACTCTACTAAAAGCACTTGAAGGAATGTATCATTCCTTCAGATGTTGTGTTTGAGTACATAAACTTTTGTGTTTTCTAATGGTTTGTAAATGTTTGCATTTTGGTTTTCCATGTAAACCTTTTGTGAAAGGTGAGGGTTTTTGTAAATTTTCAACATTTGTCATAATTCTGGGCTTTCAATAACACTGCTGAATAATTGAGGATCAAGAGAGCAAGTTTCTAGTTGCAAGTTCTTGTAAAACATGTATTTGGAGTATTATTAAAATGAAACCGGAGGATATCCATGTATTTTAATTTCCCATGTTATTTTTATTCTCAAAGAAGTAGTGTGGTTTGAAGGTCAAAGGCTGAGTCCTGGAGCCCATTTGAGGTTGTGTATCAGCTCCACCATTTCCTAGACATGCAACCACTGAACCTCAACATTTTCATCTTTAAAACGGGAATGACAACAGTAACTACCTAACTACCTAGTAAGTTGTGCAGACCAGCTGGCTAAGTGCATGTGAAGAGTTTAGAAGAGTGCCCAGCACATGAGGGGGACCCCAAAACACCTAGAATTTATTTTTTAAAAAAATTGTATTTTTATTTTAACATGTTTAAACTTCAGTCACCTTCAAAGTACTCTCCTTTTGATGCAATACACCTCTCAAGACGCTGTTTCTGCTTCTCAGAACAGTTTTGGAACTTGTCAATCTTGATGACTTTTAGTGCTTCTGTCAATTTTTTGTTTCACTTCTTCTGAATTAGCAAAGCATTTCCATTTGAGGACTTTTTTCATCTGGGGAAACAAAAAAAATGTCACTTGGAGTGAGATATGGTGAATAGGGAGCACAAGGCATGCCATTTTTGGTCAAACACTGCTAAACAGTGTGGTGCGGGCAGGTGCACTCATAAATCACCCACCATGAAGTGGGCAAATGCATTGAAAGTCTTCAAAAGAAATTCACCGAAGCCAAATGCAGCCTCTCACAACGATGCCAGTTGGCACACTGATGCAGATGGGTTCCTAGAACACTCACCTAGTAGGGGAAGCCTGTACTACAAGGAACCCACTCTCCAGAAGATAATTCTGGTTTATTTTGGGTCCCCCCCTTGTACATAAAGTATTGGGTTGGCCAAAAAGTTTGTTTTTCCCCCATAAGATGGCTCTGGTAGCACTTAGTTGTCTTTAACATCATTCTAAGCAATTTTGTTACATTGTTTTGTGACAGCTGTTACATCAGCATGCATTTAAAAATATCAAAAATGGTGAGTAGCCATTTTAATATTGAAGGTGGAAGAAACTATGCAACATTTTTGGTATATTACGCTTTATTATTTCAAGAAAGGTAAAAACACAACAAAGATTGTTGTGTTTTTAACACAACAATGCAAACAAAGATTTGTGCAGTGCATGGAAAAGGTGCTGTGACTGATTGAACATGTCAAAAGTGGTTTGCAAAGTTTTGTGCTGGAGATTTCTCGCTGGACGATGCTCCATGGTTGGTTAGACCAGTTGAATTTGATAGCAATCAAATTGAGACATTAATTGAGAAAAATCAACTTTCTACCACATGGAGGATAGCTGACATAATCAAAATTTCCAAATCAGTAAAGTTATTGGTGAAAATGAAAATTGTGTCTTTCGTTTTATGGTAAAAATAAACATATTTTTTAGCCAACCCAATACTTGTGATAAACAGAAAAATGCCCACCCCAAAAGATGTCAGTGTTCTAATCTGTGGAACCTGTTAATATGCTATTTTACATGGCAAAAGGGACATTGCAGATGCAATTAAATTATGCATATTTAGATAAGGAAGATCATTCTGAACTTTCCATGTGGGCCCCATGTGAACTTTCCATGTGGGGAGATCATTCTGAACTTTTCCATGTGGACCACAAGCATCCTTAGAAGTGCAAGAGTGAGGCAGGGGAGTCAGAAACAGAGAAGGAGATGTGGCAGGGGCATGCAGGGGCAGGAGGAGTGCAGGCAGCATCTAGAAGCCGGAAAAGGCAAGGAAAGGGGTCCCCCCAGAGCCTCCAGAAGGAGCGCAGCCCTACTGACACCTGGACTTAGCCCAGGGAGACCCGTCGCGGACTTCTGACCGCCAGAACTGAAAGACAATACATCTGTGGTGCTTTAAGCTACTAAATTTGTAGTGATCTGTCACAGTAGCATGAGGAACAATAAATTTCACTATTAATGTCTTTCACAACTATAAACAACTGTGAAAGGTCTACCTGACTAAGACACGTGCAAGGACTAAGTGAGAACAGATTACAAGGCACCTCGTCCTAACAACACTTTGAAGACTACAGTTGCTCATAGTCAGGGAAAAAGAGCCGACAATGATTATAATTAATGTTCCAGCTCCCTGCTTTACTTTTGAAAAATAGATGTTTGGAAAAATAAATGAAACATATAAAGTTCCCTCAGTTTTCACATTTAAGCAGGGAGTGGCCATTAGTGGTTATGCTGTTCCAATATTTTCCCCTCTTGCTGAGAACCTTTTTCCCACGAGAACCCAGAGGCACCCAAGTCACATGGCGTTCTTCCTGTAATATTTTGTCCTGCACAAACAATAGGATGCCAAGTAGCCAGCCTTAGCATGACAAGCAATAACACACTCCTACAATATTATTTTTGGTGAACTGGACCCATGAAATTAGGAGTTTGGAAAGAACCACATGCCTAAGAATCATCCTGTTTATCCTCTCTTTTCAGAGCATTTGTCTCCACATTGCTGTAGACACGCCAGATATAATGATTTCTGTAAAAGTCAGTGCTACAATGTTCTTCAGGAAAATTCTGTGTTTCCTCCACTCTCCCTACTTCCATCTACTCACGTAAAGTAACTCTTCTTAGGTAGAGCGAACTGAACCTCGCCTGAATGCTGCAAAGACTTAAACATAATTATCTCACTGATCTTATCACAGTTTCCTCCTTGTCTGTCCTCAAAAAAGAAATGACATTGCAGTCGTTCTCCCTGTTCTGTTGTGGACACACATGCTGGGCTCCAGGAAGAGGGAGGTGACATGGCAGGTAGTTGATGGAAATTTTTGCTTCACTGCCTGATACTAACTAGTGGGATTTAATCTAGCCTTTGATTGTAGGTTTTTCTTCATTTTTTTCCAGCAGTAACTGTGATCATCTGGATGATGTTTCCGCTCTCTCTATACACATATGTATGTATACATACACACAGACATGTGTTTATTTCTAATAATGCTTCTATCTCTTCCCCTGAAAATGCTTCAAGCTAAAAATTCATGGCCTGGAAAGCCATCAGTGGGCTGACATCAGAGGGCTCAGTAGCCAATTGAATAGGCTTCCATTAACTGGAGCATCAAAATAGGTTATAAATAAAATGGCTTAGATACATAGATGCTTTTAAATCCATTCATGATGATATTTAAAAAAAAACTGGTTACTATTGAAGGATGCTGGTGAACCAATGTAGTATTTTGAAACTTGTAAAAAAAAAAAAAGGAAAGGAATCATTCATTTTTCCTGTTTTTTTTTTTTTTTTCATATATGAACAGGGAAAGCCTGTTCACAGTGTAGCCAAATAGTGATAAGAGGAATCCTCTTTTTAGAGAAGTATTCTGGTTAGTAAATGAAGAAATGATGAAATTGCAATACTGTCATTTGCAACCCCCAATTAAATAATGGGTCTGGGCAATGGCTGCTGATGACTGTTAACATCTATCGCAAAGCAGCAATTTTCAAGTGGTGTGCTGCAAGAATTTTTAAAACATGCAATACCTGACTATTTAATCAGGGGTTCTGACCTCCTTTCTCTTAGATTGCCAAATAAAGATGGCAGCAGCCAATACAACAGTAGCCATGTCATGTGAATGCCCTGTCCTGAACCAAAACAGACCATATGATAGAGTTGCATCTTATGGGTTGCATCACGTCCCATGTAAGGTTGCATCTGATTGGTTAACTCTTGGTACCCAAAATCCTTATACATAAGAATAGGCACCTGGTTTTTTTTAAAAAGTCACTTTGGAGCATAAAGGATAGGTAATTACTATTATTATTTTTCTTTTGTAAGTCACTCAAAACTATACCTATTTTTTGGTCAGATCAGCAAAAGGTATAATATATTTTTGGGTGTGCCACAGAATTTTAGTAGTTAGTTTACATGTGCCACGAGATGAAAAAGGTTGAAAATTGCTGTTGTACAGGGAAAGACAATTCATTAGGGAAGTACATGTCCTTTAGGAGTCTCTCTGGTCACTGCTTTTCGATTGTACTACTTATAACACAAACACAGGATTTCCTGCAATGAGGATGAAAAACCGTGAACATAAAGATCTGTAAAGGATCCCATATTGCATTTCCCAGATATTATTAATTTGAGTTTTGGAACAGTTTCTAATCAAGTTGGAAGCAACAGAATTCTCCTGGGTTCAGGATATCAGACCGCCTGCACTCGGTGTCTTCAAGGACATTGAAATGCGCTCAGGAGATGATGATAGCGCATCGGTGCTTCTTTGTGTCTTCTTTTCTCATCATCTGCTCACATAAAATGAAGGCTTGTAGACCAAGAAGAGTAATGAGTCATCTTGTGGTTGTCAGTTCAAACAAGTACATGGTAGACAGTAGCTGTGAGATACTCCAGCGCCAGGTCAGTTAATCGAGTGGGGTTGCCGGGTGTTGGACCGAACTGACCCATGGAAGTCCCGGATCTCAGAGCCTTCGTTGAAGCAGCCCTGCCACCTCAGACTGGACAGAAAAGCTCTCTCTGTGGTTAGTCGATGGGAATGTTCCAGACTAAGTGGCTCAGCCCCACAGCCTCTTCCCCGTTTGCTTTCCTCCTGCAGCAGGGTCGTCCCTGATTTAGTAACTCGCTGAAGACTTACCGTATGCCAGCGGCTTCAAAGACAGAAAAAAATATGGTCTTGGACCTGGAGGATCGTTCAGTCATCGCGAGGGCAGCTGTCCGAGACAGAAGGGTCACAGGTCAGGAGCAGTGTCTGCAGGTCCATGGAATTGGTAGAATGACTCATGTGCCTAAATGTATGGAGAGAGTACTTAACACTTAGGGTCTGAATAATAAAAACATACAAAGTATTTTTTCCGTGAAGGATGAATTATTCTGCTCAATTTTGCTGTAGACCTAAAACTGCTCTAAAAAATAGTCTATTAAGAAATTTAAAAATTAAGACAATTATAATCTGCAGAGAAAAAGAAAACTGGGCAAAAGTAGGTTTACGACTGTGAGTAAGCAAAACACAGGGTTTATTCTGGTATTATTTATTAATTATTGTCATGCTTTTCCTACAAACAACTGTAAACCTGCTTTTGCTCCATCCTGTTTGCAAGGAAGGAACGGTAATTACCAGGTGCCGTCTGGCTTGGCGGGGTTAGCATTTCCGTGTCCACGGTAACGTAGAAAGTGACTACTTATCTCTCCAAAATGGAAAACTAAGTAAAAGGAATAAATTGGAAAGATGGAGAGACAAGAAATACGGGCCTGCATTGTAGGGAAAATTGCAGTCCTATCAAACACCTCTTGAACCTTGCGTAATGAGATTTTGAAAGCATCTTTATCATGCTCTCCGTGCGCTGCTTCTGCGAGTTTGCGTTCTCTGTGGACGTGCTGCTGTTAACTAGAATTGTAATGTGTTTCACATGTGGGCATATACCGGCGATGTTAGTAAAAACTCGAGCTGCCACCAATCACGCCTTCTGAGGTTTTTGACTAGGTGAGTATGGTGGAAAACTTTGAAAAGAAGTGATAACATTTAGATAAGACTGACTACCCAAAAGCAAGTTACTAAGTACTAATATTACTACTATTTTCCAAGACACTTATTATGTAGGGGAGGTAATTTCCCTTACTAACAGAGAAGTCTGGGTCTGTGCATAAATAACGATAACACTGTAAAACATGATAATGGCAACACTATGCGAGAGGTCTCACAGAGCACCCTGGAACATCAGGGGAGGGGGAGGACCTAACGATAAGGGAAGATTCGATGAACAGGTGGCCTTTGCCTGCCGTTTGCTCCCCCTCAGGGGCTGCAGACAGCTTCACACTCACGGCCACACCTTAGTGACGGTGCTGGCTTTCGGTGATCTTCCTTCTCTCCCTGGCTGCTTTCCGTCTGTTTTGCTTTTGGCGTTTCACCATTTCACATAATGTATCTAGAGACGGATTTCTTCCATTGTGCAGTTTGTCCTTTCTGAATCCACAACCCAAGTTCTTCATCAGTTCAAAAACATGCGGTCATCACCAATTCAAATACAGTTTTTTTTATTGCTGACCTGTAGAAGTCCAAGAGATGTATTTCAGTCTTTTCAGTTATATCTTTCATGCCTTAGGTTTATAGTTTCACTTTGTCTCTCTTGGTTGCCTTGTAGGATTTTCCTTTCAGTTCACTAACTGTATCCATTTGTTACTGCAACGTAAGACAGCCCAAACTCAGTGGCTGACAACAATAAGCGTGTTATTGCAGGACCGACCCTTCTGGTCTTGATTTGGCTCACTTCTGTGTCTATAGGCAGCTGGGGGTTGATCACACAGCTTTGCTGAGCTTTAACTGGCATCAGCCAAAATGTCTGGGGCCTCTGCTGGGATAACTCAGCTCTGCTCCGGTGGCCTGTCATCCTTTAGCAGGCTAGCCTTGGAGGCCCCATGGCGGCGACAGTGTTACATAGAACGAGCAGAAGCACACAAGCCTTGTGGAGGCCCAGGCTAAAACTAGGCTTCGTTAGCACTTTTGAAAGCCCTGGGCACTCTTACCACTGTGGACCTTGCCCCATAAAAATGCATTAAAAATTATATTTTACAACTGTTTTGGCATAAGGATGAGTGTCATCCAGCTTCTATTAATTTATATTCATTATTGTATTCAACATTATTCTCCTTTTAGAAGAGATTGAGATTGAAACCTTTTTGTGACCACTTGGCATCGTGACCACCATGCCTGATGTCCGAGTCGGACCCGCGCACCATCGTTTCTGTCCCGTGCTATTGGCCGCAGCGAGGCAGGAAGCAGGCCCAGACTGCGAGGCCGGGGAGATCGCCTCCCCCACTTGGTGGGAAGACCTGAAAAACTGCAATGCAAAGAGTGTGATTACGTGGGCTGGGGCGGGGGGGGGGATGAAGAATTGAGTCCAATTCTTAATTGATTTACCGCATCAATCCTCTCTTCCTGTATATTTAATCTATTTAGTTCATCTGCTGTTTTTGTTTCTTGCTTGATTTTTTTGCTCAGGTTTTTATTTTCTTCTTTGTTTCTCCAAACATTTAAAACGTACTTACATTGTTTTGATTCTAATAATTATAATGCCTAACATGCTTACGAATCTAATTGTGTTGTTTTTGTTTCTGCTAAGCCTTGCTCTTGGGGACTTTTTTGGTATGGTTGGAAACTTTGGTTTGATGGCATGTTCTGTTTACCTTTGCCTTTGCCAGACGCCCAGGATATTAAACTCAGAACCATGTGAAGTTTACTTTTTGTTTTGGAGTTGTTGTTTTTTCCCACACATTGATCAAATGTAATTCAACTGCCAATCTACAAGGATGAAGCTCACCCTTAGGAGAGATGTTTTCTCTCATCTGGTGCTGAGAAAGAGAGTTGATTTCCTTTGCCACCACCCCGTTGTTTCTGAAGTAAGTAATTTTTCCTTTGGCTTACACAGAGGGCCAAGGTTCTATTCTTTGTCTTTTCCCCTGAAAGATCTTTGTAAAACAAAGCACTAAGTTTTTGCTATTAATAAACGGCCCTGAGTTATCCCATTTTTTCCTGAACTTGCCCACCAATGCCGTTTTCTTCTTCTCCTCCACCTCCTCCTACTTCTTTCCCTTCTCCTCCTTTTCCCTGTGAGTTTGGCCTTCTGTTTAAAAAAAGTGTGTTATATTCTACCTACCATTTTCGGGTAGTCTGTTACTGGGTAGCTTTTAAAATATATAGTTACTGCAATGCTACAGAGGGAAGCCAGCTTTACCTGCTTTAAAACACGCAACAACTAAAGATCAGTGAACAAATTGAACAGTAGGAAGTATGCTAGAGACCCGAGTAAGTTGTTGCTGGGAACTTAGGCTAAAACTCTCCAGGACTTCTTTGCAGACTTTGATATCACTCCTCCCTGCTGCCCTTTAATCTCCCTACACACATCAGGGCGGTCGGCGTTCCCTTGTTCAGCGTGCCTCCCACAGCTCCAGCTCCGCCGCTTCCCCTGCGCCTGGTGTTTTTAGACACATTAGACCCCATCCAGTCTTATCTGGCCTTCATCTTGTGCTTGTAGGATTTTGTTTTACTCTACTTTGATAAAAGATTGAAAATAAAAATTGCCTCTGGTGGACAATGGATTAATGTGTATCTAGAGGGAAAGATAAGGGTGTAGGTCCTTTTTCTGACATTTAATTATACGAGACTCCAAGGTTATAATTTATATCCTCAAAGTTTTAGCTTTCTTATTTTACCATAAGACCTTTTCTGTCTGTTACAAAGGTTATAGTATATAATATATATGGGTACTTTGTGAATTCTGATGTGTTAAGTAGGAAGAAGATAGTATTACCATTTACTACCACTTATTTCAATTTAACAGATACAGATATAAAAGCAATGACCAAAAACACAACAAAATACGACCCTTACTTTCAAGGTTCTCACTGGGCGGTGGAGAAGGTAAGACGGAAACCCGCCTGTGGCCAGTCGTAGGGTAGGTGTGTCCTGGAGGTGGAGAATGAGTTCAAGGTCACGTTGCCTCCTGGGGAGGGGCGGACATAAGAACAAAGTCCCTCCGGCAAAGGAGAGAGTTGCTGGGCAGACCTAATTTGAGAAAAGCATGATAGGTTTAACAAAGAGTTTGTGGAAAAACAATGTCTTAAAGCTGGTGTCAAAGAATGAAACAGAGACCCCCGAGCAAAACTCAAAAGCAGAAATCCCGGTATAAACCTTTCACTTGCCAGGGAAGAGAGCACCTGGCAGTGAAGAAATTCAAGTCACTGAGCCATTTGCTGAAGAAGAAAGTCAGGTGTTTTTTTAAAATTAACATTCTAGAGTTCAGAATCACACTGAGCAGAGAAAACTGGCACTGTGAGAAAACAGGATGAGTCCATGGGTCTCTGTACTCCTGGTTAAGGCTGACCCAGTTTTCATTTTTCAGGAAAATGTATCCCTTTAGCCTCCATGAAGATCGGGCATCCAGGTCACTGAACGTTCAGGGAGAGTTCAGCGTCCAGAGGCAGCTGAGATGAAAACCAGCAGGCGGTTCCGATGTGTCCTGGGCATGTACTGCTGGAGGTGGGGCACTTCATCCACATTTGCTTGAGGCAGATGCTACATGCACAGGAGTGGGAACCATGGCCCCAGTCTCTGTCTTACGGCCCACGGGTGTTCTGTGGACCAGAGTTCAGGCATTACCTGCGTTCTCGCTGGAGGTACAGATTCTTAGACCCCATACCAGTTCTAAGGAATCCAAATCTGCATTTTAGTAGGATCTTTGGGTTTTCCATGCGCGTGTTAAAAATTACAATTTTACAGTAAAGTTCTAGAATAGTCGTTCTTCCATTTACGTAGGTAACAGAATCAATTCAAGAGCCAGCGTCTTGGACTAGTTGGGACAGGACAGGGCCTAGACCCGGTTCTCCAGCAGATCCTGGTACCAGCCAAAGCTAAAGAAGCATTATTTTAGAACATACTTTTTCTATTCAGAATCCATACATTCAAAATCTGCACACATTAACGAGGTCTATTTAAAACCCTGGTTTTACTATAAAATCAAACCACAGTTTTAATAGGAATTTGCTGTTTACAATGACCGAGTAACAAGATTTGGCATCTAGATTTTGGTTACCTGCAGACACCTCTAACACATGTAAGGTCAATTTCTCCAAAAGAAAACCAAAATTAAAAAAAAAAGACTGCATCTGTGAGAACATTCCAATAAAGATAATCCACTAGAAATAATCCGCAGGTCTTTGAAAGTGGTGGAAAGTCAGCTGCGAGAACTGTGTACTGGAGCAGAGAGGGCAAAAGTTCAGCTTCTATTTAGGAGATTTCTCCATCTATTATATATCAAATCATTGTAATTCTTTCTGTGAAAAAATAAGGACTTCCTTTCTCAGTTAATAAAAATTGGCTTTTGTTCTCATGATTTCTTTTACAAAAAGGTAAATTTTGGTGTGTCATGCTTAAAATTCTAACAAAAAAAATGACAAACTTTCTTGCTACCACTTCTCACTAGGGTACCCTGATGTTGGCATCAGAAAGAGTGAGGTCATATGCTTTTAATAAACCCCAATGCCATCAGATAAAGGAAATTATTTGGTTATTTCCTTTACTGGATACAAAACCTTACACTTATTAGTCATTTAATTATGAGTTCAGAAATGAATTTGTGATGTGGAAGAATGATATTTATTAATAATTAGGGATATGAGCAATGCGCAAAATTTTCTAAGAGGTCCAACCCTTTTATTTCCTGCCTTGTAAATTCTTATGAAGGAAGCATGCTTTAGTAAGATAAGGGGGTTCAGCGTATTTGTAACTTCTCCCTGAGTAGTTTGAACACGAGACTGGCAACTGTTTTAAGAAATATACTTAGTCCTGTTTCATTATTATAATATACTCTGCTGGTTTTTCAAAGCATTGTTATAAAATCCTCAACTTGCTTGTCAAAGCATTACACAATGTGCCCCTCTCTAACCAAGACCTTCATTCTACACATGAGGAAATCATATAGCCCCAAAACCAGAGAAACTCAGCTGTTTGCAGGTTTGAGTCAAAAAAAGTTATTTTTAAACCTGGAACTAGTATAATGTTATATGTAAATTATATTTTTGATAAAAATGGTCTTTTGGCTTTTGATACAAATATCTTTCCAATACTTCCATTAGCATTTGGTTTGTATCTGAACAACACATATATGAAAAGAAATTAAATATTGTGAAGAAGAATAAAAAGCTTTGAACATGTCCCTACTTGTGGAATCAGTAATCCAGGTTAAGGCCTTTATCCTAAGGAAATGCTCAAGAATAGGTATAAATATGTCCGTCTAAGAATATTGCAGTGCTGTGAAATAAGAAAAATTCTGTAAGTCTGACCTTAGTTTAAGAAAAGTGAGTCACGTTAAAACTGGTGAGAAATGTGGACGAAAATCGAGACCATTGCCTTATGACTTCACATGTAAAAATTTCAGTAAGGTCTAAAGTAGCCATTAGTGATTTGGGGTCAGAATACTCATTCCGGAGAAGGTGAGGAGCTGCAGAGCCTGAGGACAGCAGGAGCAGGGAGAGGACTCCTTGGAACTTCGGGGGCTGTGCCTCTGGGTTTCATGAAGCCTTGGCCCTTGCAGGCTGTGGAGCAGTGTCTTCAAGGAAACCACTCTACGTCTCAGAGGATGAGCCGTCTCGTTAAGTATCTGGTTTATGTGAATATTAGTAAAATATTCAGAGCAAGTTAAATGTTCAAGTTAAGGCAAGAGAGGTAAATGTACACAATAATGAAATATTTACATCAGTATGTTTTAACCCACAAAACCTGCCTCTGATTTCAATTCTAAAACCTATTATATATCCAAACCAGTGAGATTTACTTGCCTTCATTGTTAGGTAACCTTGGCACTCAATGTGTTACGGGATCAGAGATTTAGAATTCTAACGTGTGATAGAAATCTGTCCAAAAACTCTTCATGAGCTCACCTTCTGCCTAAAACTTCCCTATCTGCTTTCTTATGCCTGAAATACCGCAGTCATATTTCCCTTAATAAGAGCTCTCCCATTTGAATAGTGGATTATTCAGTGTGAAGAAGTCTTACAAAGACATAAGGCTAGAGGAAGACAAAGGAGGAACGTGAAGGATGCAGTGTGGAGGAGCAGGGAGGGCCCCTGAACGCACAGGAGGAAGAGATGAGAGTAGGTAGGATCAGAAGACTGTGGGTGCAGCACGCTTCAACTCCCCTTATAGCTCCGGAGCAGCTTTTTTCTTAAAGTATCTATGAGTTAAAACTTGGAAATCTTGCTACTTACATAATGAAGCCAGAGCCCAATGGGGGACAGGTAATGACTTTGGCTTTAGTGGGATTCAGGAGTCATGGGAGAAATCAAGTATCATCCGCTAAAAACTGCGCCTATGGGTTCTCCCGGTTTGGTGGACAGCGGGCGGCAGCCCTGGAATTGCTGGAGCGCCCGTGTCCTGCGGTAGGTGACTGCGGGACGTGGGGACTCGTGCACATTTAGTGAGCCTGATCACAGTGAGGCAGCTGACGCCTCGGCTACTGTGTCTGCTCTGCGTGGGTCTGACAGCCCGAGGTGCGGATGTCGCAGTTCGGCTTTGACTTAATCTTTACCAGGCCGTTAGGTCAAAAGGGGCATGAAAAGAAAATAGTCGCCAAATACATCATTCTGGTTTAATTGCAACAGCCATGAAAGCCCATAATTATAATACAGAGGGAAATTCTAACAGTTTTGGGAAAAAATGATATATGGATGAAGAAGCTTCTTTGTTTAAAAAAGACATCACGAGGCTGAATGCTGTCATCTCCGCCAGGCTAGCATTTTAAAACTTTGTATATTCCACTAATAAATTGTGAAATAAATTGAGTGGGTTCCTACCAAAATTTTAAAAAATAAACTGGAATATATGGGAAAGCAGACTGCATTTTTATGCATTAAGAAGCACATACCACAGAAGTCACTGTACCACTATTTTTAACACTTTGATCACTGTTTCAGCACATCAGTTTGTCATGTGGTTTGCTTTATTTTTATAGCTTGGAAAAGAATATTTTTAAAAAGCATCACAGGTTTGCCAAACTGCCCAAGGACCCAGAGAAAGGTAGGAAGAAAGGAAGAAAGAAAGAGAGAAATCCACCCTGAGGAGGGCTATGAAACGTGAAGCAGTAGCTGTAACTTATTCTTTCTGTCTCCAGAACTCAGCCTAGTGCCCAATACAAGTTTGTTCTAAAAAATTGTTGTTCATGACTTGACTTCCTTCTATGAAAGTGATAAGCCTGAAGCAATAAACTGTAACTTAACGGAAAGGTTCAGCATCAGGTAGTGCTTGAATGAACTCTTATGAAATGAGTAAGGAGAGGATACAGCAATTTCAAGTACTCACTAATCTAAAGAGAACATGGCTATTGTAAAAAAAAAATCAGTCCTATGTGGATAAGGTTATGTGTGAAAGGCAGAACTTGGGAAAACAGGATACTATTTGCAAACATTTGGTTAGGAAGGGTTTCTTAATTGACATGCAAAAGATACTAGTAACAAAGAAGAAGTTGGGGAAATCTGATTATGATAAATCTAATAACTTATTTCCATCAAAAATATCTTCAAAGGGGACAAAAGCAAGCCATAATTAAAATTTTATTCATTCATCTTTAGAGGGGAAGGGAAGGAGAGAGGGAGAGAAATATCAATGTGTGGTTGCCTCTCGTGCGTCCCCTGCTGGGAACTGGCCTGCAACCCAGGCATGTGCCCTGACTGGGAATCGAACCTCGAACCTTTGGTTCACAGCCCCACACTCAATCCACTGAGCTACACCAGCCAGGGCCAAGCCATAATTTGGGGGACATTATTTTCAATACATATAACAAAAGGGTTAGTAACTAGAATATATAAATTCTACAAATCAATAAGAAAAAGAAAGTCAGCCAATATAAAAAAAATAGGTAATCTGTTTTCCCAAAGGTAAAGAGTGAATGAGCCTTGAATAGAAACTTCACGTAGGACTCACCCAGATGACTAATAAACAAATGAAAAGAAGCTGAAGCTCATTGGTAATTAGGGGAATGGAAATTAAGATCATAGTGAGATACCAATCTATATAACAAGATTGGCAAAAATTTAAAAATCTGGCAAAACCAATGGGAACTCTTACCCACTGTTGGTGAACATGTAAGCTAGTACAACCACTTTGGAAAATAGTTTGCCATTTTATTCGAGTTTCTGGGGGATAGGAGACTTGGAGTATTTCATGATTGGATGTGGGCAAGGGCTGGCAAAAATAGGGAATATTGGTAAAAATTACTAAGGTATCTAATTCACTTATGATGTAGAAAGCTGCAAAGAGTGTAATTCTCGATTTTAAACATGAAAAAAAAAGCCAGATAACCTACTAAATCATAAGCTTTCTTGAATGCAATTAAAAACCAAGGTCATAGGGGAACCCAGGAGCCTGAAATCTGAAGAAAGATAGTCATCTCCCAGCAGAAAGGGAATGTCAGCAGTTGCTTCCCTAAAGCATAGCATAGAAGAAGCAGTTACCAGACACCATGCCAGCACATGAGACCAATGCAGCTAAAATGTTTATGGATTGTTGAAAGCTGCATGTGATCTAATGTGAGAGAGTAAAACCCCTGGGCTGCAAGCTGAAGGGCATGTTCCGTGGATGCTCACAGAATGATCACTGGAAAGATTTGCGATGGGAGTGGGAAGTGCAGACAAAGCTCCCTTAGCGGCGTGGGCCTGGGGTGTGGAACGGCAGCCACTGTAGCGAAGCATGGAGCTCTCCCCACACCTACCCATCACCACTCACTCTGCTGCGAAACAGACACCCTAAACCGCCAAGGGGCGATCAGCAAATACTCCCTGCCTTGGCACACAGTTAAAGAGGATCGCTGCTGGTGGAAGGGAAAAGGCAAAAATCCAAACCACCCCAGAAACTCCTTCTTCAGGGGGTGGGGCAGGAATGCATCATACACCTAAACCATTGCAGATCACCCACTAGTGCAAGAAGGGCAGACTCACTAAGAAGGCCCCCACCCAAGACTCAGTCAGCATCTGAGCCTGGGCTGAACCAGGAGGCAGGGATGCGGGCTCCCTGACCCTCACTCCTGACTACCAGTGGAGCAAACACTGAGTGGCCAGTAACTGCTGCCCACGCCAGAGGGTCAAGGGCATGCAGGCAGAACCCTTGGAAGAAACTCAGAGGAAGAACCTGAAGCGGATAGTAGAAGAGTAATATGAATAAAACCTCTTTGGAAACCAACCCTCACCCCCTGGCAATGCAAAAGGAATCTGAAACTGGCTGTACGCTGAGGGGAACTATAGAGAAAGAGCAACAAAGTCAAGACCCAGCTCATCTTCTGTCTGGATCGAATCAACTCTCCCAATGAAAGACTAAGCAAAGGGCAATAGGGCCATTTCTAGGCATAAACACTGTCTACCTAGGCTCTACTGTCTTGCACACAATATATAGCTTTCAACCAACACCTACAGAGCACAAAGAAGCAAAAAACAAACAACAACAACAACAACAACAACAAAACAACACTGAAGTGGCAAAGCCATCAACCCAACCAAACTTAGATGTGACCCTGATTGGGAACTATACATGGGGAATTTAAAGTACTCATAGTCCATCTGGAAAAGGCTCTGTAGTGTAAAAAGTGGACAACATATATGAATAGGTGGGGAAGTTTAGCAAAGAAATGGATGCTCTAAGCAAAAATCAAATAGAAAGGCTGGAAATGAAGACCATGATAACAAGGATGAAGAATGCCTTCAATGCACACTGCTGATGGAAGAATCAGTAAACTTGATGATAAGTCATTAGAAGTTATGCAAAATGACACACAAAATTTTTTTAAAAAGTGAAGAAAATGGAACATAGAATCCAAGATCTCTAGGTCAGTATCAAATGGTCTAACACAGATTTCATTGACAACCTACAAGGAGAGAAGGCAAAGCTTAAACAGAAGAAATACTTGAAAGCATAATGGCAAAGAATCTTCCAAAAATTACTGAAGCATTAAACAATAGATCCAAGAAAATAAGACAACGCCAAACAGGCTAAATGCCTAATTAATTAACTTTTTAAAAACACAAGTAGATACAATATGTAAAAGAGGTATATACATACACATATATATATCTCATAAAAAAGAAAAAGCTAAATAAAATATATGAAATGATTTGATGAATCTCAATGTTAGGCACATGCATTTTTATGTTGTTTGACATTTCATTAAATTTTTGTACAAAGGAAAAAGAGCTTGAGGATTTATTTTTTAATTACTTGGACATTGGGTACAAGAGGAGGTCTGACAGGGGTACTTCCTGATAATGACAGAGTTTTTTATATAAAAGCGACAAGACCAGGTCTTTCCTTCAGAAAGTTATCTCTGGTACCTGTGGGGTCAGTGGGCCCAGAGCCAAGCGAGAACTTGACTGAATTTGTGGCAGACATTCGACCTGTTTAAAAAGTCATGTTTGTTCTTCCAATGGGGTTGCACTGATGGCGTGTTTTAATAGGCTTTGGAGTTAGGCAGAATTAGAATTAGAGCTAGAATTAGTCGTTAGACTTTTAGTTATGGCAACTTTCTAAGCATGCAGCTTTAGAGCAATTACTCTGAGCAGTAATTTTCTCATCTTTAAAATGTTTACACCAAATCTTAGCTCCTAGATTGCTAAGATTAAATAAGACAGTGGACCTAAAACTATGGCCATCTCTAATACATAGAAGGCATGCAGCAAATGTCAGTTACCTCTGCCACGCTTTGATTAAGAACCAAAGAGCTATACAGAGTTTACAGTGCTGGGTGGCCTCTTCATTTGATCGATGCTGCAGGCTTTCTTTCCGGAGTAATCAGGCAGGAGAAGAGCTGTTTCCTCCTCTGCCTCTTCCATATCATGAATTTTTTATCTCCTTGTGTCTGTTAGTTTTCGTTGCTTAACAAACTGCTTCAATACATAGCGGCTTAAAATCACTACCGTTTATTTAGCTCCCAAGTCTATGCAGCAGCAGTTTGGTCTGGGTTTAGTCGGGCAGTTCTTACCTGTGATCACTCCTGCTTCTGCACTCTGGTGACGGTTGACCTTACTCTCTGGCAGCTGTCTCTGTGGGCTGGGATGACAGCCTAGGGTGATGAGGGTAACTGGGAGCCTTGTGTCTCATTATTTATGGGGCAATTCCAGGCTTGCCCACACTGTGGCAGTTCCAGAGTTTGCAAGATCAGCAGGACAGGGTGACACCCTGCACCAGCTTTCCTGCCCCTGTTTGTGTCAGGCTTGCTCATGTCTCATTGACCAAAGGAGATGGTTTGGCTGACTTGGACCCAAGGGTGAGAAACAGATTCCACCTTTTGTTGGAGATGCGGCAGTGCCCAATAACAAGGGCATATGTAGGTAGGGGAAATGCTGCCATTTTTACAATCAACCATACTGTTGGAAATATAAACAGAAGAAAGCAGTCATTACTTTCTGTCTTACTACTTTACAGGTAGATCCATTTTAACCCCCTGGTAGAGTCCAGCAACGGTCTATAGTGTGATTCCTTCCTACATGATTAGAAAAGATGCCTCATAAGAAGAAACTCCGGACTGTTGTACACCTTGGAGGGGGTGTCCTATCATTCGATGTCAGTTGAGTATTGCAGAGTCTTTCTACTTCCATTCTTCAGTGCTTGGAAATTGAGATTCTAAAATATTATCATTTATTTTGACAAAAAATATTTTTCTTGAAGCTCTGCTTGTCCAAACCCTTTAAATTATTAACCAGTTTATTCAGAAAACCCAACTAGGTTTCAGATTCTATGCTATGTAGGGAATAAAATTAGAGAGAATGGGTTTAGTCTTGCAGAAATGGTAGATACTAAAGTCTCTCTAAGGAAAAAAAAAAGCCACAAAATTGCTCTAATGATCTGGGATACAAGTGCGCGCACACACACAGTCTGTTCAGAAAAAGTTCAGCTATTGTTAATATAATGAGAACAATTTGCATGACATCTATGTAACCTGGTAGCCAAGGAGAGTGGACTGGAATGCATGTGTGTGAACAATGACAGCTTCACTGTACCAGTCAGTGGGGTTGGTAGATGCCATTGGAGGATTATGTGTGGCCATCACATTCAAAGTGACTGAGTGAGTAGAGCAATGAAAATGCATCATATTTTGCCTTAAGCTTGAGCACTCCTCCTTGAAAACCATTTGGATGATCCAGAAGGCTGCAGCTATGGGCAACTGTTGATTGGCAGCTTCATCATGACAATGTGCCCACTCATGCATCTTGTGCTGAGGTTTCTGGTGAAACATCAAATCACCCAGGTGACTGAGCCCCCTACAACCCAGATTTGGCACCCTGTAACTTCTGACTTTTCCTCAAACTAAAATCATGTTTGAAAGGGAAGAGATCTCAGACCATTGATGAGTTTCAGGAAAATACAACGGAGCAGCTGATGGCGAATGGGAGAACGGTGTGAAGCCCTAAGGTGCCTACTTTGAAGGGGACCAAGGCATCATTGTCCTGTGTACAACGTTTCTTGCCTCTTGTGTCTTCCTCAATAAATGTCTCTATTTTCATATTACATGGGAGGATACTTTCTGGACAGACCTTGTGTATCTTTATTATCCTGTTAGATAAGGGAATGAAAAATAGACTATTTAAAAAATTAGTGTTTTAAACAAGGAAAACCAATGTATAGTTTCTGTTCTGAGCCATGAGTGTGTTGGGTTTTATCCTTTCTTCAGTAACGTACGAAACCTAATTGACTTGTTCCAGTGTGAGGGAAGAAGGATGGGGTCACCTAAAAGTAGAAATTATTTGCCTGTATAACTTTTTTATGGTCAAGAGGACTAGAAAGAGAAGTGGGGCACTTTAAGCAAATTTGTCTCCAAAGCACCATTCCTTAAGTGAGATTATATAACTCAATTTATTTTATGGAAGTCACTGTGGCTCAAATAGTGGACTTGATTTTAGTGTTATATGAAAGAATTAACTTTCCTCCAGAGTAGTTTTAAAGACTTTATTCACAGACCACATCCTTTCTCACATGGTCTGACAGTTTTATTCCCTCTGACATTCAAGGTTGGGCCTGGTTTTCCATGAATCCCAATATTTTCCTTTTTAGCTATTTGTTTTTTTGATGAGAAGGAACCACAGATAAGGCTGAGTAGCTGCAGAAATTCATTTGTTTAGGTAACAACAATGGAGAGTGTCCCCAGCCTCACTCACTCTTTTCCCCTTTCTACGTTACTCTGAGTTTTTGGTCTTCAGTGATGCCTGGATACAATTCAGTAGAATTCAAGCTTCGTGCATTGAATGCTGCATTGAGTAAGTACTATGTCCTGCACACTGTGCTATGTGATAGACCTATGCAGTTGAAAAAATTAATCCTCGACAACTACTTAATAGGATTAGGTATGTAATATCTAGGATTAGGGAATACAACCCATAGGTATACGTATATCATCAAATCTGGTACCCAGAGGTGCTAGCCAAATCTGGCTTGATAGCAGAATAACCTGACAAACTTTAAACACTACTTAGATTTCCAAGTTCCCTATCCAGATGTTATTATTTCATAATTCAGCAGCAGTGCTGGGAATTTAGTCACTTTTTAAAGCTCCCTAGATGATTTTGATGCAACTGGTATAGTTCTAGTTCCAGGAAAGGCAATTGGGGACCACTTGTGTTGTTGAAATGTCTTAGAATAAATATGATAGAAGTAGCCTTGATGTGTACATTGTTGTTGCAAATATCGTCCTTTAGTAAAAAAAAAAAATGCATTGTTTAGGCCTTGGTTCTAAAGCCCAAATTGGTTCTAATCCATCTCTGTGAGTGCTGCTGGTGTGCAAGCCAGAAACATGCAATAGTTGCACAATTCTGGTGAAAAAACAGTATCGACAGGTCACTAATTGTTGGATTTTATTACTTCACAACTTAAGGAATCCACCTCCCCCTTGCTTCATAGTTACTTGTGTCAAAGGCTGGAAAAGAGGTTCCAAGAAAATGGAAATATCAGGCTGGACTCAAAGATAAGAATCATGTTCCAGTAATTCAGTGAGTTGGTTGTGGAAACTGAAAGAGCTGGGATCAGGTCTTGACATCTCTGAGAACAGCTAGTTGAGAATACTAAGGAACAAATAGAATTCATTGCATAAGTTTCTCTGGTAGTCACTTATAGACCAGCTGCAGCACATCACTTGTAGAAGGTGAACAAAGGCAAAAAGCCAAGGAGGCTTGGAAAGCAACCTAGTAATATGTAGTCATGCAGATGGAGCTCGACTTTGAGAAATTGAAACCCAGTAATGATAACGAGACTAATCATTCCTTTATTCTCTTGATATGTATAGTCGACAAATACTTTACAAATATGTTAACTCAACTAATAACCACAAAAAGATCTACTAGGAAGAAGCAAATTTCTTCCTTTCATTATTTGAGATTGAGGCTCGTAGAAGGTAAGTGATTTTTCTGAGCTCACACAATTAATATCAGTTGGGATTTGAGTGTGCAAAATGGCATCTTAAAAAAGTACCTTTTTGGTCTTTATTTTCTTTCCTAGAATGCATCTACCATGTAATAATGAAAATTTTACTTTCAGAAATTGTTTGTGTTTTTTAAAATTTATTTTAATTGTTGTTCTTGTAAGGTTTTCTGTCTTTTACTCCCATCCCAGACCACCACCCCAGCCCTCCCCACCTCCCTCCCATTTCCACGCTTCCTAGTTTTTGTCCATGTGTCCTTTATATTTGTTCCTGCAAACCCTTCCCCTTTTCCCCTGAAATTCCCTCCCTTCTCCCCTCTGGTGACTGTCTGTTTGTGCTTTTTTAAATCGGATTGACCAATACACCCTCTTGAGCCTCAGGCAAGTCAGTGAACTACCTTCACAAAAGGTGTTTGTTGTGGTGTCAGCACTGGACACTTGCTCTGCCTTGAGTCCCAGTCCAGTTCCCTGGAATGCCATCCCATGTGGATTGTTTCTTTTTCTTTTTTGAATTACAAGCTACAGTTTATTTAGAAAGTCACAGAGGTAGAGGAAGTGAGCCATGGAAGAAGTGAGCCATCTGGGCTGTGTGGGCTCAGGAAACAAGTTACAGAGGCAAAGAATGACCCTTGGAACTTAGGAAAAAGAGTAAGCACCTATGTGCCTGGGGGAAGGAGAGGGGGGAAGGTGTGGGCGTGCTTGAGAGAGAGAGGCAAGGTGGGGCATCTGGACTGTGTCTTTTAGTTCTCAACTATTGACTTTCTCCTCAACATGGTTCACAGCTCCCTTATTTTCATACTCCTTAGTCTGAAGACATGGCTGACTCCCACCTCAGCATCCGGGCTCGGCCCAAGGGCCCAAGCTCTCCTGCACAAATACACGGCACAGCAAGTGAATCTTTCCCAAAAGCTCATTCCAAACATCCTCAACTGTCACTCCAAGGATTCTTTTTATCTTATGGCTCCATTGCTTGTGAATGTTCTTGAGTAATACCTTTGCAAGTAGAGGAAGGAGAAGACACTGATGCTTTTACACTGGTCCATCAGCTCAGCCAGATAAGTAAAGTTAGAATTGATGTCTTGTCTGCATTGCTTGTTTGGGTGTTTATGATGGCTGAGATAATTAGGTGGGTTTAGATTCATGGGTTCTGGAGAAACCTACAAACTTGTTAACTGATATCCAAACAATTAAATCAGGAAACCTGGAGACTTATTACTGAATTTTAATACTGAAAGAGCTCTCAGGAGTAATTTAGGGACATCTCTTCATTATGTGGGTGGGGAAATTGAGTTCCAAGGTCACGAATCCAAACATTAAGTTCAGGTAAATGATTTTATAATGAAGCTGTTCTTTAGTGTCCTGAATATTTATGGTTTTCTCCAGGTACTATATCCTAACTGATATTGACAGTTCATAGCTCTTTACGCTGATGACTATGATAAAAGTTTTCTTTGGTTTCCAAGCCAAGGCCATGGATGAGCTTCAATCATAGAAGCCAGGTGCAATCTTGGAGTAGGGGAACCAGGACTGGGCTAAAAACAAAGAACTGGGATACAGTGAAGAAAATGATGTGTCCACACAAACTCGGTATTAAGGTGGATAATTTAACCTGACAATGGGGTGGTAATTAAAGGTCTCAGCATACCCAGAACAAAACAGAGATACATTTAAAAATTTTAGACCTTCACCAAAAGCAAAGGCACTTAGAGGAAGGGCTACACAGGAGTTAAGAGTTTTGGTTTTAGGGCCAGAAAGTCTGAGTTTCAATTCTAGCTCTGTCACTTAATAACTATGTGCGAATACTGGTTTTTCTGTGACTCCTTTTTTCTGTAATCCCACACAGAAGGCAATAATAGTACTGAATAACAAATACCACTTGTTACAAGGAGTGAATAAATTGATCACTTGTACCAGTGCCAGACAGATAGCTGAATGCCTAAGAAGTGGGTGCTAGAGACCACTATGCCTACATGTGTCTATGAAGATGTTCATTGCAGTGTATTTATAGAATTCAAGAATTGAAAACAATAAAAATATTTTTACAAGGAGTTGGCTGAATAGATTGCCTCATAGCCATAGAAAGGAACATTGTCTTGCTGTTCAAGGATGCAAGGGTCTCCACAGGAATATGATATATGATTAGCTGGTCCATCATGTATCATACAGGGTTATCCCATATACCAGTGGGATAACTGCCCATTCTCAAAGTTAAGTTAATTGACCTACTATTTTAAGAAATACAACAAGATGATACAGATTTTATTGAAACACTTACAAAATGTGTGTTATGTGTGTGTGTGGCCCAAAGGTCTTGGTGTTTTTACATTGATCTGTGGATTGGTGTGCCCCAAGCCTGGCATTGTGGCAGGGGTGGGCAGTGCCAGGGAAGAGTCATGGGAAGAACTTTTATTCAGAAAAAAAATTAAAAATATAGTATAAATCCA
Organism: Anoura caudifer; assembly: GCA_004027475.1. NCBI lineage: Eukaryota > Metazoa > Chordata > Mammalia > Chiroptera > Phyllostomidae > Anoura > Anoura caudifer. Next base: position 266,453 of record PVKU01000828.1, on the reverse strand, counting down.
GTAATATTGGGGGTGAAAAATGCAGTAGTAAATAAGGTGTGAGGAGTTAGAAGTGAGATGCTAATTGACTATAGGAAGTCTTAGGTATGGGGAGAGGACTTGGGTGTCAACGGTCGCCCAGAACATCTCCAAACTGGCTTTGGAAATCATTCACTCTTTTTCTGAAGGAACACATGGACTTGTGTTTCTTTCCGGTCACAAGAATATGCATGCGACATTAAATAACCTGCAACAGTAATGCTTCCCTTTACATCCAAGGAAATACATAATGGAACAGGGAAGAAGCCTGCCTCTTATCTGTGCAACGTGCGTACGTGAAGTGGTTTCTTCCACACATCCTGAAAGTAGTGACGTGGCTAGACCCATTTCCTAAGCCCTGGGTGCATTTCTCCAGGGCACTATGACACAAACGTCCTCTGCCATTAAGGTGATTGATTGGTACGTTCGTTACTGCTGTGCTCTCTTTCAAAGTAGTGGAGCATGACAAACGAGGGAGGGAGAAGCTTTAGTTGTGAGATAGGAGTGGAGGGCAGGAAGGACCTGTGATTTGTGTAGAGAAAATTCCGGTGGCAAATTGGTTGCAAGGGCTTTGAAAATTGGTGCATAATTGACTCCCCAAACATGATAGGCAGAGTAAACAAGTCGTCTGTTTACCGTCAGTTATGAACAGTCTGACCTCAGCTGTCCTTTTTGTAATGCTTTTTGCGTCAGTTTGAAGCACATCTTGCAATGGAATAAAGAAGTATGTCTGGTAATATAAACCAGAAGCACAGTTTTATAGAATCATCCCTGCCCTAAATTTACCTTGTCTCCTAAATATTAGTGTTATAAAAAAAAGATGAAGGAGAAAATGAGAAGAGGCAGAGATAATGAAGCAAAGCTTTAGTCCTCCCTTTTCACATTGATTTGATATTGATTAATACTGAATTTTATTTAACAGGCATATATAATGCTTACTTATCTTCGCATTTATCAATGCCGGGACACTATGGTTTTCAAAATGTAGAAGATGCTTATACAAATTATGAACAAATGGCCCACTGGTTCTCAAGGTTAAGTTAATTGGCCTGCTCATTACAAATGGTTCCATAATCTTAGCTCTAAGGACATGGATGACAGTTTAAAAACCCTCAGACCTTGACTGATCAGTAACCTTGACCATCTCTTTCTGGCCCAGACCACATATGCCTGTATTGATTCCCTTCTTTACCCTTAACATATTACTCTCCCACTATTAATGTCATGAAAAATTATATAAAGGTTTTATAAGAAATTATAAGGCTAAGGAACCTCATCAAAATTGAATGTGGAAGAGAGACACAGATACTATTCTGTGTTTAATTTGTTTAAACACAGAATAGTATGATATATATGTACATATATATAATTTTATTTTATATTAAAATTATTTTCATTAGCCTAGAGTTAGTTTACATGAGTTAGATAGTCTCAGAAATAGGTCAATTTATCCAAATATGGTGGATTCATACTTAATATTTATTACTTATAGTTCATTTGAAAAGAAACCACCCAAAATATTTTATTACTATTATCATAGTATCAATGTGTTCATAGTATAAATGTCTAATATCAGGAAACAATTTAAAAACTAATGAATAGAGCAACGTTGAACTAGGCTGTTTTTCTACATAACAGTTATAGAAGATATATATAATTCTTTTTATGCAGTTATATCTGCTAAAGTGTCAGTTTTGGTGTTTTTTTCAATGATGACCATGTTCTTTATGCTACCAATCACATGGAGATCTGTTCACTTTGGGTTTTCTTAATTATTTTGGGCTCCAGTTTCTGACTGGTCGTTTTGAAATGGAGGTTTCATTATTATTTAGGGATGGCAAGGCCAACAGGTCAGGAGGCCCCAGCCATTGAAGAGGTGGTTTGTTACACTCACAGATCTGCAGAGAAGGGGCCAGGTCTTGCCCTGGGGGGCCACGCAGGGGAGCACCGGGGTCTGTCCAGAGGTGAGGGGTGGAGTGGGAGAGTGCTGGCCAGAGTCTTTATTGCGGTTTTCAAAGGAAGGCGTGGTGATGGCGGGTAAGCAGGTTGGATTGTTCGAGAAATTTCACTGGGCTCTGGGCTGGCTATCTCTAGTTGTCAGCTGCCTGGCCCTGGGGTGACAGGGATGGTTTAGTGGCCCCTGGCAGGCAGTTTGCTCTCTCTAGAAACCAGCTCACTCTGGGGGTCACCCCTCCAGAGTCAGCAAGGCCCTATGATGTCAAAGCATCCGTGTAGGGAAGGCCTGGTTAGTACACTGCTCTGCTGGGCGTTGGATGAACACACCAATTATGAGTGGATTCCAGCAGAATCAATTCTTCCAGCCACTCAGGCCAGACCCTTGGGCAGAACCTTTATATTTTCACCTCTTTGACCCTTCACATGCCAATCAGTTGTCTAGTCGCTCGATTCATTATTATTGGTACCTTTGGATCTTATACTTTTTCTTCATCTCTCCCACCTCCACAGGAGGCACATCATCTCCCCCAGCCAGCCCCCGGGAGTTGGCCTCCAACATCTTGTCCTTGAGTTCTTTCTTTTAAAACATTTATTTATATACTTTTAGATGGGGGAAGGGGAGGAAAAAGAGATGGAGAGAACATTGTTGTGCAAGAGAAACACCAATTAGTTGCCTTTTGCAGTCCCCACCCCTAGGGACCTGGTCAGCAACCCAGGCATGTGCCCTGACCAGGAATCGAACCAGCAATATTTCAGTTTGCAAGACAGTGCTCAGTCCATTGAGCCACACCAGCCAGGGTTTATCCTTGATTTCTGACCTAAATGCTTCTCAACCAAGAAGACTCTTCACCTACTGAATCAAGTTGCACTATTTCCTTGCCTCTGAGCCCTATGATGCTTAGCTTTTATTTTCCCTACTTTTTTTTTCCTTTTCCTTTTTCATGCAGTGTGATGTTGTAGAGAATTCTTGGGAAAACTCAGGAAAAACCCTGAACAGAGGTATTAATTTGTGGTTATCCTTCTGTGTAAAGGCAGCCACAAAGAGGGATGATGAGTAATGGATGCAAATACTCTCCTTGAATTCATGCTTCTTTAACCTATTTAGAGAGAAGTTTTTTCCTTTGTTCAAAATCTGTTGGGATTTCTCTGGGCAAGGACTGGGAATTTCCCTGGGCAATTTCTTCTGAGACTGGCCTTCGGGGAGATGGGGCTCAGGTTTCATTTTTAGCCACTCATGACCCAGATGAGCCTCTCTCTGTGGGTCAGTACCCCTTTTCCCTTACTGGGATGGAAGAGGGATCAAGTCCTCCCTATTCTGTGAGTGTCCCGGCACCAGGACCACCTGCCCTCACCCTCCACCACTATCTTGAATCCACAGTCACACACACAGGGGCCCTGGAATCTTCTGAAAAGTGACATTATCACCTTTAGGCTGAGGGCTGAAAGCAATATGAGTAACGGTTTTACAATTTATGTACAAGGCCATTGTCAAGGGTGTTACTATAATTTACTCTTATCTTTTGCAAAAAATGTTTTTTAATTAATTTTTCATAATATACATTTACATTTGTTTTTAGACTCTGCTATTCTCTATTGGTGACTTTCATCCAAATTGGGCCAAAACAATAGTGTCTTATTCACTGTATTTCTTATTTACTATAGTTCACAGGTCTTGATATCTGTTCCACAAGACTTTCAGCGCTGTTTTTTGAAATGCTCTTGCTATTATTGGCCCTGTGCTCTTCCACATGAATTTTTGAATCAGCTCATTAATTTAGAAAGAAACAAGGACTGGGATATTTTTTAGGATTGCATATAAACTGCTGATTTATTTGGTGAAAATTGTTACTTTTTCAGTATTGAGTATTCTAACCCATGAAATGACACATCCTTTTTCTGCTCCTTTTTTGTTTCTCTCTTTAATATATTATAGTTTTATTATTTTTTATGTAAAGATTTTATACATTTTAATTTAAATATATTTCTCTGCATTTGACATTTTAATGCTATTGCTAATGGCATCATGTCTTAAACTTAGTTTTATATATAATTGGGCTAATATATGGAAATGCAGTGGGTTTAGGTACATTTTTTCATTGTTTTTTCTTTCATTGAATTTATTGGGTGACACTGGTTAACACAATTACATAGGTTTCAAGTGCACAGTTCCACCGTGCAATCTGTGCCCTGTACTGTGTGTTCACCACCCTAAGTCAAGTCTCCTTCCATCACCATTTATCTCCCTGTAGCCTTCTCCTCCTCTGCGCCCCTCTTCCCCCTGCTGGCAATCACCACACCGTTGTCCCTGTCCCTGAGTTTTTTCTCTTTTGTTCAATCTCTCTACCAACCCCCCCACACCTAGCACCTCAACTGCTCCCTGACAGCTGTCAACCTGCTCTCTATCTATGAGTCTGTCTCTATTTTGCTTGTTAGTTCATTTTGTTCACTAGATTCCACATATGAGCAAAATCATATGGTACTTGTCGTTCTCTGACTGGCTTATTTCACTTAGCATAATGTTCTCCAGGTCCATCCAACCTGTTGCAAAGGGTAATATTTCCTTCTCTTTTATGGCTGAGTAGTATTCCATTCTGCAAATGGCCCATAGTTGTTTTACCCACTCATGTACTCATGGACACGGCTGCTTCACAATTTTGACTATTATAAATAACACTGCAATGAACACAGGGGTGCATGTGTTCTTCCATATTACTGTTTAGGGTTTCTTTGGATAAATTCCCAGAAGTGGAATGGATGACTCATAAGGCAGTTCCATTTTTAATTTTTTGAGGCAACTCCATTCTGCTTTCCACAGTGACTATACCAGCCTGCAGTCCCACCAACAGTGCCCGAGGGTTCTCTTTCCTCCACATCCTCTTGTTTGTTGATTTATTGGTGATAGCCATTCCAACAGGGGTGAGGTGATATCTCATGTATCTTGATTGATCATGTTGCTAGCAACCTTTCTAAATTGACTATTTTTACATTTTTATTTTGAAAAAAAAAAGTGGCAAAACTAGTACAAAGTACATTTAAATATCCACCCATTGTTATTTTTTGCTATATTTGTTTTATCATTTTATGTATAAAATATCTATTATTATTTAATAACTATTATTTCTATTGATGTTGAATTGCTTAAGAATAAACAACAGACACAAAGAACATCTGCTCCTAAATAGTTTGGTATTTAGCTCTTAAAAATGAGAATATTTTCTTACACAGAAAGAGTAAAAATTATAATGTTTACTAAATTTAATTTTCACGCAGTACTATTACCTAATATGCAGTATATTATCACATCTCACCAATTACACCCATAATGTCCTTTTTAGCGTTTTTATTTTTCCTGATCCCAGATCCAACAAAGGATCCCACATTGTGTCTAGCTGTGACATCTCCTTAGCCTCCTCTGACCTGGACCACCCCTCAGCCTTTCTTTGTTCTTCATGAAGAGTACAGGCTTGTTTTGTGGCTTAGCACTCAATCTTTGTTTGAATGCTTCCTATAGTAATGTTCAGATTATTCATTTTTGGTAGAAAACCACATAAATGCTGCAACCTTTTTAGTGCATCACAGCAGGACAATGTAATGCCAGTTTGTTTCAGTACTGATTGTATACATTACGTGTCAATATATAATATTTTTAATGTATTGGAATTAAAGTATATTGCTAATATTTACTTTACCTGTATCTTTCTTTCCTTTTATTATGGTTTCCAGATAATTTAAATTATATATATGACTTGCAATGTATGTCTGTTGGACAAGGCATTCACTAAAAATATAAAACAAATTGGCATACATAGTAAGCAACTAGTAAAATACAAAACAAAACAAAAACTAAATCTACAAGAAGGCAGGAAAAGAGGAAAAGGAGTGACAAAAGTATGGGAAAATAGGAAACAAATAGCAAGACAATAGATTCAAACTCAATTGTACTGATAATTACATCAAATGTAAATGGTCTGAATACTTCAATGAATAGTTAGAGGATGTCATATTTGTGAAAAAATATGACTCACCTATATGTATCTATGAGGAATCCACTTTAAATATAAAGATGCAGATATGTGTGAAGCTAAAGATGATGAAAAAATGAAATATTTTGCACATGTTAATCATAAGAAACCTGGAGTAGAAATGTTAATATCAAACAACTAAAGAAATCAGGACAAGGAACACTACTGGGCATTGAGAACTCTGACCCACAATGGTAAAGAGTCAGCGCATCAAGAAGATATAATGATTCTAAAGGAGCAAGGCAGAGACATCCTCTTGTCTCTTCTTTGACCTTGCGCTGGAGGCCTAGTCGGTTACACACACCCACAAAGACAGAGGAACTGGAAAGTGGTAAAACTATCTTCACAGATGGCATAATCATGTACATAGAAAATCTCCAGTAACCTACAAAATACCTAATAGACTTAATAAGTGAATGTAGCAAAATTTCAACATACAAATTTAATGCACAAACGTCAATCATATGTCTACATTATAGCAACCAACAATTGGATAATGGGATTACTTTACTATCCATACATGAAGAGAGACCTTTCTCAATTTGTGGATTGTCAACATAGAGAGTATGCATCCGCATACTCTGGCTTCATCTCCAGTTATTGGATATTTTGCTGGCCTTATGACTTTCTTGTATACAGTTGACCCTTGAACAACATGGGTTTGAACAGCAGGGCTCCACTTTTTAAGAAAAATCTGTGTAAGTGGATGTAGGTCAAACCTGTGTTGTTCAAGAGTCAACTGTTCATTCTACCCACAGCTGGGAATCTGCAGAGGCAGAGGGCCCACTGTAGCCCTATGAGGATGTCTGACTGCAGGGGCTGGTGCCCCTAACCCCTGTGTTGTTCAAAGGTCAACTACACAATTGATGGATTACATTTTCCCTACTTTATTACAAGTATTTAATAGGAAGTTAGGAGAAGTTGTAACATGGGATGGTGTAGCTCAATGTCATATTAACTCTTAATTTTGACCTTTTCCAAATAAATTATTCTTAAAATAATCTTAGTGGATACCTTTGTTTCAACATATATATAATTTTAGGGTACAATTTGCTTCGTGTCATGTACTTGACTAATTGATGTGAACCAGTCTTTTGCAATTCAGAAACTGGGACAACTGGCTGAGGAGCACTGGGATTGGGGCAAGAAAAAAGAATATTAAAGTAACGTGTAAAAGACATAACATGTTAGCTACTCTGAATTGCGTACAACTTATAATTACAGAAAATTAGTAATTTCTCCTTTGTTCTGTTAATGTTGGGATTAAGTGGCTATTTTAAGCAGATGGAGCAATTGCCAGATTGCTCTAGAGGGAAAAGAAAATGGCTATTCCTGCATTTAAATATACATTTCCCCAAACTAATCAGTCTCCAATGATCTCCTAGGCCTTCATCGCCATTGCCACCAGGTGTCAATAACAGTTGAGCTCGCTTTCCTGAAAGGGGAGACCTGTACAACGTAAGCTCCCATGTGCCAGCCAAACAAGGTGTAAATGGAGAAATCAGTTCCGTGTGTGAATGAGGACCGTGACTAACACTGCTACTGCATTGAAGGCGCAAGCTGCTACAGCAACAGTCAGCCCAGCTGCTTGGATTTAGGCAGTGATGCCTTTTGTCCTTGGACTTGGTAGAGATATAAAAGTGTCCCTTGGAATATTAGGATAATAAAATATTGCATCTGAGTAGAAAATGTCCTTTTATAGGATATAGTTATTGAGACAAGCATTCTTTATTATGATGCTTCTAATTTATTAAAAAACAATGAAGTACTTCTATGGAAATGCTTTTTAACAATAATTTAAGAGCTTGACGCAAGCTAAAATTAATTATATAGTTGACCAATAGCAGAAGTCAAAGACCTTGAAGACTGATAAAAACCAAACTGAAAGTATCCAAATGAACTAAAAAAAAAAAATCTCTTTAATCTCTGTAAATCTACACGATGACCGGTGCTTGAGGTTATTCTCCACTTACGAGACAAGGGATCACACCAGCTCATACTGATTTTTGTCCTATGTGTACCATAAAAATTGTTGGCTTGTTAAGGTGTGTACTTCCTGAGGAATAACACCAGACCATCAGAAGGAAGTTGTTGTTTTTTTCTCAGAATGAAAGAGTAAATACATTACCAGGATTAACCAGAAAGTATGAATAAATGTGCTAAACTGAGAGAGACTTTGAATGTAATCTAATGGCTTTTAAAAGGGCAGCTGAATGCAAGTCAGGAAAATCAGACTTGCTACTAAGAGACAGTAAGGGAGCAATGTAGTGATAATGAGACAGAAGTGAAAAGTAAGTGGGTACAAAGCCTGAGGACCAAGGAGTGCATAGGTAATTACGGAAAGTGATCAACTGTCCAGCAGGGGTTGAATCTTCACTGAGAATGTTGTCGGAATTGGCTGCAGGGCATCCTGTGGAGATAAGTCCTTTGTTCTATGTGTGGTAACTATTTTGAGCCTGATTTTTCTTTCATGCCATGGTCAGACATGGTGGAATATCATTTTCTCTCTATGACTAAAATCTTTGCTGTCTTGGGTGAGGATTTTAATATCAGGGCTACTTAAGGGTCCAAGACTATTAGCAAATGAGTAGCCCCAGCTCTAGGATGCTAGGAAGGATGTTGAACGGATCTCAAGACTCAGTTTACACACACACTCACACAATTGTACCTTCATGCTTTAGGTTCTATACCAACCTGGGAAGGCGAACTGTGGGTGAGGAGTTGAGCTGGAGGGAAGGGGACAGTTAAGGAGCTTTGGTGTCAACAGCAGGCAAGAGATGGGTGAACAAAAGCTGACAATCAGCCTGGCTGGTGTGGCTTGGTGGGCTGACCACTGGCTTGCTAACCAAAGGGTCGCTGGTTCAATTCCCAGTCAGGGCACATGTCTGGGTTGCGGGCCAGGTCCCCAGTAGAGGCACATGAGGAGCAACCACATGTTGATGTTTCTCTCCCTCTCTTTCTCCTTCCCTTCCTTGCTCTCTAGATAAATAAATACAATCTTTAGAAAGGAAAGAAAATCTTTTTTAAAAAGCTGACAATCATGATGAGAAAATATTATATTAAGTTTCTACTGGGCAGGAAAAATTAGGATAGGATATAATTATAAATCAGAGCAATTGAAGATATGCTTGTTTATCTAGAATATTGAAGTGAGTAGGTTAGAAGTAAGAGAGAAAATCCTATATTGTCAAAGTTTGTTGGTATTTTTAATGTTGAAGAATTCTGAGGAAAGCATTTATAATTCTGAGTTTACAACTTCAGATGAACAGTGTATCTAGTAAGATGTTGAGGGGCACATATTGCTGAAGACGAACCAGTTGTTGAACATAATTTGCAGGGGTAGACAAACTGCGGTGCGCTGAAGCTTGAGAGGGGAGTACCACTCGCACTCAGGGTTTCCATGCTCTGGGGATGCTAAGGAGCAGGCAAGAAAAAGAGTCCTTTAGGAAGTCTCTAAGAAGTAATGAACAGTCAGAGCTGCTTTAGTTTGGGAAACCAGGAAAGCAATACAGGATACCTGTGTGCAGCAGAATTTTAACTCAACATCATTAATATTTTGACACTCAGTACTTTATTTCCCTATCGCGACTCTCTAGACCTCTGCTGTATCTCCTAAGATGTTTTCCTTTTCAGCTGGCTCCACTCTAATATAGAGTGAACTTTCTGAAAACATTTCCTGCTTAACATCCTTCAATTGTTCCTGCAAGCCTTCCTCCGTCCGAACCACTGTGGCTCTCAGGTTACAGCCCTCGATGAACTCCACAGTCCAGTCATCATGAACTGAGCAGTGTCCCCAGTGCTGTGCCTTCTTTACACACTTTGAGAATCTCCTTGTCATCTGGAGCACTTCCGTGGTGTGCACTTTTTTCCCGTCTCCCCACATCCAGCGCATGTGTGTGGCCACATACTTCTGATGACACCCGTTGGTGAAGCCTTCCTGGACTTCTCCCTTTGTCTTATATCTAGTCCTTCGTGGCCCACATTTCACTGCGTGGTCATTGTCTTTATTGTCTTTATTATCTGCCCCCCTTATTTGAATAACAGTTCTTTGAGGATAAGAATTCTGTCTTATTCATCTTTGTATTCCCATTAACTGGTACCACAGTCCAACTAATGCAAGTTATTGAATAAACAAATGATTGTAATCTGGCAGGAACCATATTTTGACCAATAAGCAGGGTTCTGAACCCTACGCATGTTGTGAGTAGGAATGATCTTTAAAACCACCCTCCCTATCCCCTCGTTTGAATTAAACCTCTATTAGGGGTGGGGGAAGGGCTAGTATTTAACAGTTAAAGACCACACTCCTTACTTCTGCTTTTGAAAGTCTCTCATCCAAAGCCCTCAATACAATCCTCTTCTCCAAGCTATTTTTTAAAAGGCATTTGAGTGTTTTTCCTTAGGGAAGTGATAGGTTGTAATTCATCATCTCAGCCCTTTTCTCCCAGTTACATTTGGAACAAATAATAATTCACCTTTAAGGCACAGAACTCCACTCTGATGAGGACTTGGGTGAAGACCCCACCTGCAGGACATCTGGTCAGATTAGCTGTTGATCTTGGGACTTTAGAATTGAAGTTTTCTGAGGAGCTATCAAAACTGCATGAATATCATAACTCTAATAATGGTTTTATTACAATTAGTTTTGTTAATTTCTTTAGTCCAGAACAATAGGTATTAAATAGAAACCAAAAGTGTAAAGAAAAGTCACTGAGAGAAAATTTTGTTATAAATAATCATGATTATTCCATTTCACTTAATATTTTGAGGATAATGAACTAGGGGACCAATCTATCTTTACCAATATTGTGATCCTTTTGTTATCTATTTTTTATCTGTTTGCTATCTCATTTTTTTGAAATCTGTTTTCCATAATACTCATGACCGATCACCCCACATTTTTCAGAATGCATTTACTGTAGATGGAAAAAGTTGCAAAAAAATGTACTTGTTTTTATCAAATGATTCACTGAAAGGGGGAGTATTTCTTAGAAGAAAAACTAGACTAAAAAGTATAACCAGTGAAATCTTTTCTTTAAGTCCAGTTAAAGGAAAACCACTATTTTCTCCGAGTCCAGAGTCTGTATTAGTCAGACAAAGCGTTTAATCATGGACTGATCACACTTAGCTCTATTACATCCTGTTAAAGTCATCACCCACCATTCTCTGAGTTAATTGCATCCTCCGTTTGGACTCACATGGATCACTCAAGTGGTGGTGGTAAGAATTGGCACTTGCAATCAGTTTTTTGTTGTTTTCATGGGGATATCCAGGGACTGAGTTTTGATTGTATATTATGTCATAAAAAAAGACAAGCAAAAGATAAAGTTGGTTTTCTACAAAGGTACTTTTCTGAGAGAACTATACAAGGTCCCTTAAGTGCTATTCTCAGGCCAGGTTCAGCAGGTAAATCTTTGGAAAGACCAGTGTGTCCAAAATGAGGTCTGGAAATAAGATTTGATCATTACGATTAGAATTTATAACTAAAGATCTGCGTTAGGGGCAACTGGTGACTATATTGCAAAGTTATAAGATGACTCCAGCACTACAATTATGAATTCTAAACTGAACCAAGTTGTCCATTAGGGGTATTCAAGGTACCAAAAATAATTATTAGCACATCTTCCCCTCCTTTTTTGCATTCAATAAATATTAATTTTATTTCTTTTTGTCTGAAGTTGTATTTTCATAATTGCATATAAATTCCTTACCTCAGATGTGTTTTTATTCTACTCTAACCCAATTTAATAAAAGATGAACTTATAGAAATTTTTCATATTCCATAAAGATCTGTTTAGAGTTCATGGTAAGTGACATTTTTTTCTTCTTGGCCTGAGGTATATGTCTTTGAAAATCAAATTTGAATATGTGGGCTTCAGTCTGGATTGTGCAAATATTTTTTATCAGCCCTATGGACATCTGGAGGTCTAACTTGAGATGAGTAAATATATTTTTCAAAATTTCCCTTGTCTCAGGAGGTTGGAATGTTAAGCAAATTGATAACTTATGGATTCTCCTTTCTAACAAATAATAATAAACATAAATGAGGATTAGGAGATGAGATATCTAAACATGAGTTAATCAGTTTTAGTTATTCAATGCCTTGGTGTCTTACTGATGTTCTCAGTGTGGCCAGTGATGCTATTTGTCATACTGTGAGTATGAGGAAACACCCATTACAATAGGTGTCTGGATTAAAGAATTCCAGATAAGCTGTGATTGTACTTTCACACACACACACACACACACACACACACACCCCTCATATGCACAAGCATGTATTTATATAAGCAGACCAGAAAAAAACAAATGAAGTTTACATCTGGTCCCATCATCTCTAAAGATATCTTACTAATAGGTATTAAGCAATTTAACTCATCATAAATCCATCAAATAATAGTCTAATTACCTTAAGCAAATAGTCATTGTTATAATTAGTCTGTCATCCATCCATAAAATCAAGATTTCTTAGGCCATTTAATCCCCAAAATACCAATGTCCTTATTTTTTAATCATCTAGTGATGCTTACTCCCGGCTTTTGCTTTAGTAGCTTTTCATAAGAGCACTCTTGGGCATGAGATTTCATTTAATAAGAAGAAAAGACATTTGATTCATTTTTTAAAAGAGCCTACTATAGCATCTTTTCCCTAGAAGATTAACACATAAGTAGTTTGCTGGACAAAGTAAGCAAATCAAATGAGTTTTCTTGTGAAAAGGCAGTTACTGTTTGCTTATTCCATGGAGTTGTGATCTCTTCAGTATTCTCTATAGAGAAAAGTTGTACCTTCCCCCTCACAAATCAGTCTTTTTTAAAATATATTTTATTGATTATGTTATTACATTTGTCCCATTTCTCCCCCATCATTCCTCTCCACCCTGCACACCCCCTCCCACCCACATTCCTCCCCTTTAGTTCATGTCCATGCATCATAAGTTCTTTAGCTTCTACATTTCCCACACTATTCTTGCCCTCCCCCTGTCTATTTTCTACCCACCGTCTATGCTACTTATTCTCTGTAACTTTTCCCGCCTCTCCTCCTCCCACTCCCCTGTTGCTAACCCTCCATGTGATCTCCATTTCTGTGTTTCTGTTCCTGTTCTAGCTGTTTGCTTGGTTTGCTTTTCTTTTAGGTGTGGTTGTTAATACCTGTGAGTTTGCTGTCTTTTTACTGTTCATATTTTTTATCTTCTTTTTCTCAGATAAGTCCCTTTACCATTTCATATAATAAGGGCTTGGTGATGATGAACTCCTTTAACTTGACCTTATCTGAGAAGCACTTTATCTTCCCTTCCATTCTAAATGACAGCTTCACTGGATAGAGCAATCTTGGATGTAGGTCCTTGCTTTTCATGACTTGGGATACTTCTTTCCAGCCCCTTTTTGCCTGTAAGTTCTCTTTTGAGAAATCAGCTGACAGTCTGATGGGAACTCCTTTGTAGGTGACTGTGCCCTTATCCCTTGCTGCTTCTAGAATTCTCTCCTTCATTTTAATCTTGGCTAATGTAATTATGATGTGCCTTGGTGTGTTCCTCCTCGGGTCCAACTTCTTTGGGACTCTCTGAGCTTCCTGGACTTTCTGGTAGTCTATTTCCTTTGCCAAATTGGGTAAGTTCTCCTTTATTATTTGTTCAAATAAGTTTTCCACTTGTTGCTCTTCCTCTTCCCCTTCTGGTAACCCTATAATTAGGATGTTGGGATGTTTAAAGATGTCCTGGAGGTTCCTAAGCCTCTCCTTACTTTTTGAATTCTTGTTTCTTCCTTCTTTTCTGTTTGGTTGGTTGTTTCTTCCTTCTGGTCCACTCCATTGATTTGAGTCTCCCAGTTTCCTCCCATCACTATTGGTTCCCTGTGCATTTTTCTGCATTCCACTTATTGTAGCCTTCATTTTTTCATATAATCTGTGAGCAAAATCAACCAATTCTGTGAGCATCCTGATCACCAGGGCTTTGAACTGTGCATCTGATAGGTTGGCTATCTGTTGGTTGCTTAGATAAATTGGCTCTGGGGCTTTGATTTGTTCTCGGGTTTGAGCCATTTTTGTTTCTGGGGTTTTTTTTTTTTTTTTTTTTTTTTTGGTCTAGTAGGGGCTGTTACATAGTGAGGGGTGGAGCTTTAGGTGTTCCCCAGGGTGGGGCAGCCCAGTCACTGGGTAGTGACACTGTATGTGGGGGCGGGGTCCGAGAGGAAACAATGCGCTTGCTCTGCTCTCGTATTCCAGTCCCTTTTGCCGCTTCCCCTTCGCCTGGATTATCTGCGTGGGAATGTGGGACCACCTGGTTAGCCAGCCACCTTGCATGGCCTCACTGGGTCTGCACAGTTGCCACCCCGTGCCTGGGGTCTGCTAGCTGCCACCTGTGCCCCTGGGGTCTGCTAGCCACTGCCTGTGCCCCTGGGGTCTGCTAGCCGCTGTTGCCTGCATGCTGGTCCGAGCACCTCCACTTTTTCTTGCCGCGACTCCGCCCCTCTTACCGGTCTGGATGAATGGTTGTTGGACTTCTGAACAGTTCAATTTTCTATGAGTTCTGGTTATTTTCTTGTTTCTAAATCTTTGTTGTCCTTAATTTTGGTTGTGAGAGGAGGCACAGTGTGTCCACCTACGCCTCCATCTTGGCCGGAAGTTTTTGCTTTTTTTTTAACATCAAGTCAGTCCGTTCACATTTAAAGGGCCTGTACTGGGGCCTGCCAAAATGCGAATTAAAGTCCATTCTAGTATGTCCGCTACAACCCTACATGGCACTGAGAAGTCCAGAGTGAGGAGTGAGGGGTGGATGGAGACAAGGTGATGGTGATGCGCGTGTATCCGATTTACCCTGGCAGCATTTCAGACCAAAGAACACCACCAAACACTCCAAGGCTGTGAGGCTAGAGTCCCCTATTTGGGTTCATCTCTGCAGCTTTGATTAAACGCCTAATCTAGTAAATAAGTGAGAACCAAGCCAGACAAGAACTGCTGTTTAATCTCACTTATGTCAATCAATCTTGGCTATGGAGAGATAGAGGACCTAATCTGAGCATCATGCATGCAGGCTCAGGGCTGCTAAAATGAATGCGCGGGTGCCCCATGGGAAAGGAGCCAAAGATCTAGCTAGTGGCTGGTTTTATAGAAACCAAATGGGTTTATCAGTACAATCCACACGTCTTAGAAGAGTAAGATTAGCAGGATCTCAAGTCCCAGTCTTAGGCTTCAATAGGATATACAGGAGCTTACAAACTCTTTAAAGGATGGGAATGTGGGAACTAAATTAAACTGAGCCATTTGCTGAAGGCCAGTGTTACTGTAGTTTCAGAATGTTCCCAAGAGTGGGCTGTACTTACTGGTACAGTTTAAAATGGTTAAGGTGCCAGGATTTCCTAGGAATGATGGTAAATTTGCAGTTTTAGTTTTCTCTGCAATATTTCTATTCCCCATGTAGTTGTGCATTTGGATCAGAATCTTGGCACTAGTTCAGGCAAGAGCTGTATACTGAACCATGTAATAAGTGGTATCTCATTAACATACCTTAAAAACATTCTGCTTTGAGGGTTGAAATGAATGTTTTCCTGGAAATAAACACATGTGTTTATTATAGTAAATCCATTAGAGAGATGGGTAATTTGACCACAGGTATTTCATGCTGTAAATATTAATCTTTGTTTTGGTTATTAGATGGAAAAAAGTGGGTAAAATATTGAGATGAGAAAACCACACATTATTCATTTGGGAATTTGGTCAAAAATTGATTCTTCGGGACTTCTTTAAGCTGGAAAATCAGGGAAAAGGCAGAAATGATATCTGTGTCAAAAAAAAGAGTCAAACTTGGTGACATTCATTGGTCAAGAGGCAAGGAAACCATGTTTCTGTCATTTGACATTAATCATAGTCAAAGATTTTACAACTAGAAGAGTCTTTTGTGATGATTTTCTCTAACTGTCATCCCTTATCCAACCCAGCATTGCAGCACGACACTGGGGGCTCAGCGCGGTGCCCTGGTGGTCACATTAGAACCCCCCCCCCACGCCAGTGCTCTTCCTACTATGCTAGGTTTTCCATGATTTCCTCATTCTTTGTTTCTGAGAGATTAATTTTTCAAATAATAAACATATAGTCACCACTTACAGGGAGTTTAGAATGTTTCAGGCACTAAAAGTGTGAAGGGTATGCGTACCCCCATTGTGCTGACAAGGAACTGGGCACAGAGGTGTTCAGTTACCTGCCCAAGGTCACACGGAGAGGAAGGCGTTTCAGCAAGGGTTTCCCCACATTGGCGTCCTGGTGTCAACCTGGCTCCAGAGAGCACACATCCAACAGACCTTATGTAGATGGGCCAAGGGCAATCAAACCCAGTAAGAACAGGGCTGGGAAACGTGCGTGCGTGTGTAGCATTCGTTCGTTCGTTCGGTGCAGGATCTTTTCACATGAAAATCTACCTTCTCGTGTTTCACAAGGGAAATAGCACCATGCAAAAAAAAAAAAAAAAAAAAAAAGAAAATGAAGATAACAGATCCTGTTATGACCTGAGGCCCTGGAGTGGTTGGCCTTTTATTAGAAGTGTGTTACCACACTGTCTAAAGTCCCTCACTTTCTTTGAATCCTGTGGGAGGTGGAAGATGGGAGGTGAAAGCATGCCTCGTATTTTGGGCGCAGAAGCACTGAGGGGCTCTTTAACGTACAAGCTGCTGAATCTACGAGGAGCTGTGACTTTCATGCTTTAGAACTAAACAGATTTAAAGAGTAGCCAAGCAAAGCTTTTAAATTATGATTCGAGATAATATATATGAAGAACAGCTTATACATAAGGAAGAAAATACCACAAAGAAATAAATATTTATTATTTTTACTCCAGTTATACAATGTGGTCTATGATAAAGTACACATCTTTTGACCTTCTTCATGTCATAGTAATTTCATGTTAATAGCAATTTTCTCCATCCCCAAATCCTTCTTGGGAAAAAGATACACAGAATCATTTTGCAGGTAACTGGGGAACACGAGAAATGATTTTCCAAAGTTCAAGCTTACACGTGTCATTAGAGACAGGAAATGTTCTCAGAATATTCAGGTAATGCAGGAAACCTGGGGGCTGAAACCTCTAGGTCCCTTAGTTCTTTGTGATGACTTAAAAGCTGATGGACAGGAGTGTTGTGTTAAGCACAGGGACCATTAGGCACAGGGCAGACAGAAGCCTTTTTCAGCTGTTATTAAATTAGAATTACAAGCTGCCTGGTTTCAGGGGTATAGTCACTGCACTGCTTTCTGCTTGTTGGCTTGCTTTATATTATTGTTGTTGTTTGTTCCTTTGTTTATTTTGCAATTCTTATTTATATGTTTCCAGAGTGTTTGCTTCTAAATTTAAGTCGGACAAGATTCCACTATAGGTAAAAGAAAAACATAAGAGTGTATTTCTGCAGTTTCACAAGTCACTGAGGCATCATCACCCCTTGCTGACTCGGAGTGCCTATTTCCTGTGTTCATTATATCAGCTTGAAGCCTGACTAGCAATGAATTTGTCCAAATGTATGATATGAATGCAAGAATAGCAACAGGGATTCTGAGGGCCTAAGGCAGATAATGGATACCGTGGGGGTGGAAGGGCGGCAGGTAAATGCGAGCTCATCAAACCAGAGGAAGGAAACGGCCTGCTGAGCCCTCTCATCAGGGGGTGCAGTCACACAGGAAGGGAGCTGGGTACTTGCAGATGGGGGCGGGGGCTTTGTAAAGGAACTTGGTAACAAAGTTCTGGATGGGCTAGAGCAGTCAGAGCAACAGAGGGAAACTGGAAGAGCAAAAGGGAAGAAGGGGTGATACCCTGAGAAGAAGAAACAACCAATACCCCTAGGGCGGAGCTCATGGGGCCGTCCCTGCTGCGGTGCGGCGGGGGGTGCTGGGACCCCTAAAGCTGTTGCCACTGCAGGGCTCAGGAGTACCCGGCCGGCCCGGGCCACTGCTGCTGCAGCAGCCTGAGCAACTGCTGTTGCTTGTGACTGTCAGAAACGGGAAGCCTCTCTCTTCCTCTGGCCTGCTCTTTCCCCGCCAGGGCCTCACTTTGGCGAGACACAAACAGGAAGCCAGACACAAAGCGGTCTGGGAAATGAAGTTCCGACCCTACAACCGCGGCTGTTCAGAGCAGGGTGTGGAAGGATGGGCGAGTGGCTGTACTTACACCTGCAGTAACCTGCAAAACCACCACCAACTCGAATGCGGAATCCTCCGCATGCGAAGGGCTCCGAGGAAAACTAGCACAGCCGTTACTTTCCAATTCTGTTTACATGTTTGGCTTAGGCTATTTCCATCTGCAGCCTATTGCCAGAATTGGCAAACTTCCTTAAAACTCCAGATAGTGCATACTACAGAGTAGAGAATAATGGGGCAGCTTTTCCGCATATAATCATTGCATAGGACATTATATATGGAAAAATAACGTAGGAGATTTCCACAGTGACATGAAAGTGCTCATTGATTGTATATCAGGATATGCCGGGTGACATTGCAGTAATAAACAATCACCAGGGATATTCTGAGAGTGCCTGGACCTCCAAATCCGTGTCCGGAAAGAATGCTGTTATTCCTACCCTAGTGCTGGGCCCTCTCCTGAAACCGCATTTCCTGCGGCAGAGTTTTTATGTCCAGAGTGATCAGCAACGGGGATGCCAGCTCTCCTCAGAAAAACTGTCCCCTGCTGCCCTCACCGTCCGTTTCAGTGAGGACGGCATTTGGAATGCCCTGCGCGTGGTGGGCACTGTTCCGAAGTTCAGAGTTCGCGACTTCCTGCCATCCTTCCACCAGCCGAGCGGTGGCTTTTTTCCTGGGTTTCACAGTCTTCCTTCCAAAGATGAGCAGGCCAATGTCTACATGTCTTTCCTGCTATTCCCTCCATCTCAATTCATCATTTAAACAACTACTTAAAAAATAAAGTGAGCACCCGATTTCACCAGAATCAACACTCTGAATTTATACTGAGCCCACAAACATATCTGACCTTATCTTTCCAATTTCTATAGCCTTTCTTCTACCCACATAACAAATGAATAAACAAAAAGTGATTAGTAGTTAGAAAGCTAAAATAACTAAAGGCCGAGAATTTTGCGTTAACTATCTGATACAATTTATATTAACAACAACAACAAAAAAAAAAACCACTTTGGCAAAGAACAAATTTTGCTTTCAAGTTGGTGGTGATTTTGTAGTTTATGAAAAACACCAGGGAAGAGCCTTTCTTTAAGCTTGTGTAGCGGAAGGCTCTGCGTTCTCTCCGGACAATGGAGCAACACTTTCCACAGGGACTGTTGAAAGCCTGCCCTTGTGTGTGTAGAAAGCTGCTTACAATACTTAAGTGACAAAATTTTCAGTTTACATATCAAGCTATTTAAACTCTTAGGCTAAAATTTCTGGTAGGTCACTCCAGAACACACATAGACCTTGGAACATAGAACTATCCTATTTTAATTTTTCTCTCTGAAAGCAAAGCACCGCTGAAAGTCGTAAAGCTACTTAGGTGAGTTCATGTTTAATGACTATTCAATTCTACTTTGATTTTCTCAGAAGAAATACATCACACCAAGTTTTTAAAACCCTAGGTATACCACCTAAGAACCCCATTGGTACAAATGAGAGGGGTGGTAACTCCACGAGCTGCCAGAGCTGATTTAATTTCTCCATGTTAATTTGCAGAAAGCGTCCCATTAGCACATGTTTTCATACGTTAAAAGAACCTTCCTTTTGCAAAATCTACTTGAAGTGATGAGAAAATACTAAGCATACAATTTCCTCTTAGAAACTATGTCAGAAAATTCTGATCCTAAAATACTAAATATACTCAAATACTAACAATTATAATAACAAACATTAACTCTCTTGTGTACAGATAATTGATCGGTCAAGGCTAGACAATATTTGTAGCTGGAGTTCTGATGAGTTGACCTCTATTAACTGCACAGATACACACATTTATAAAGATGTGCATGCATACACATACATGCATATTTTAATAAGTGATTTTTCCTGTGCGAAGTGAATACAGCACTGTCTTTTTTAAAGCTGACAGCAAGATTCATGAGATTTCAAACTAGGGAAGGAAACTAGGTGAAATACGTTATTGTAATATTGAGTATTTGTCACTTCCTTATTCCTTAAAAGTGGTTAATTGAAGGAAGCACTTTAAACAAGGAAAAACTGCTCGAGGTTATAGCCCAGTAACAGAGGAATGACCGAGTGAATGTTTTGTAATGATTCGGATCTCATCGTGAGGTTCAGTGAGCCCCGGAGCAGCACTTCATGTTTAATTCATACGGTAGAAGGCAAATCACAAGAAGATGAAAAATTTTCTATTTTTCATGCACTGATGCTTACCAAGATAAAATAATATATATTTAATAATACATTTTAATAATGATACAGTGGTTCTACTTGGTTCTGGTCTATTGAGCAGAGAGATTTCTTTAAAACCAAATATAATTGGAGGATAGAAAATCAGCTTCCCAGAAAGGCAGGGAAATGCACTTCTTGGATGGCTGGCAGCGCTGAGATCCACAGATGGACTGTGTGATGCATCTCGCCGGTCTGGCGTTTCTCCAGCGTAAACCACACGTCAACGTGGGAAAAGCGAGGGCACTTGTATGTGTTTATTATGGTCAATGTCACACTGGGGTGGCCAAAGCAGTAACCTTGACTTTGCATTTTGAACATTAATGGTTATCCCTCATAATTTTATGGAAGTCCAGTGGGCAGGAAAAAAAAAAAAGCTAAGCAAGTAAATCTGAGAGTACTGAAAATATTTTACTTGAGGAGTTACTGAGAGATCTGATATGTGCCCACATTAAGGGGTTTAGTTTAGTATAAAGTCTGCTGAAATGCTGTCCCTTTTGTGTTGCTAAATTCTGGTCCCCAAACCAAAAAGTTGTAAGTATTCTGTCAATATAATTCATTTCTACTACTTTTTGCTTTTGAGCAATGTGAATGTGAAACCATTTTCATCAGGTATGATTCAGAGTTACTCTTTGTGATGTCAGGGAGAATGCAGGTTTTTGTAAATATTTCCATGGAAAATGACTGTGTATGGGTCTTCTTTGACCTTTTTCTGTATTGACTCTATTCTATACATTTATTTAAAAATTTATGTTGAAACATTTTTAAAAAATTGCCAATTTTGTCAGTGGTATCAATAAAAATAAGTGAGTGACTATGCAAGCTTTCCCACCCATTACAATATGGAATATTTATAATACAATAATGGGTAATTAATTAACTTAGATATCCCTGACTCTTAATCCATTCAAAACTACACCTGCCTTATACACATACTACGAAGAAACAAAGTGATAGGCCTAATACGCCCAGCTCATCGTAGGTATTCAGCCCTTATTGAAGGTTCCTTTTTGCCCACCATAAATTTTGTTCCAGTTCAAACACAAAAGGTGACTCATCCAATTAATTTGCTTAGTAATGTCTGTGACAGAAAGCTTTAATTTAGCTTTCATGCTAATTCAACTAACTTTTTATGTTATCTGAGCATTTAACAGACCCGTTGTTTATATGCCTGGATAGATATTGCATCTGCTAAAGAAAAAAATGCCCTTTTTAGGATAACATGTTGCAGGCATGTTATCCTAAAAAAAAAAAGGGTGGGGTGGAGGTGGGGCAAGTCTATAAAGTATGAGACAGTGTTGTGGTGTAACATGTGCTGTTTTCGTTCAAGGTTGATTTTATTATCTGCATTTCATGTTCTGTCTTATGCCTCTCAAGGAATTTGGTTGAATTACACTAATCCTCTCTTGTACTTCCTCTTTTCCCCACTACTGTTTCTTTCTCATTGGCTTGCAACTTTTCCATCTCAAAAAAAAAAAAGACCACAAGAAAGTCTTGATTATCTTTATGTATCTCTTCCATCTTAAAGGTCGAACTAAATCACATACCTTGAATAATGGAACTTGGCCTTTAATGTACTTTGATATCTGCTGTTCCCTCAAAACACACATACACATACCTAGATTGAGGAGATTCTCTACACGCAATGCACAAGGCTGAGATTCTCAAAGTTTAGCAAGTATCAGAATCCCCAGGAGGGCTTTAGTGTTGGGACCCAACCTGGAGTTTCTGATTTGCACGTTCTCAGGTTATGGTGACTCTGCTATTCTAGGAGCCACCACGGCATAAAGCATGCTGAGACATCAGGGAAAGTGAGGAAACTCGTTTTCATCAGACCCGCTTCCAGTGAGAGCACTGAATGTATGTTGGGTAGGACTTCTTTTGTATTTCCTTTTCTTTAATGTAAATTTTACTTGGCAGTGTGCTGGCAATTTGGCTGTCCAAAAATAAAAAGGCCTGATGTGAGCATTTGCTGTGTTCCATGGTTTCAATACTCTCACAATAGCTGAATTCAAACAACAAACGTGACATTAGTGAACTAGAGCTTGGGAAGAGATGCACACATTTGTGTCTCTTAGAAGAGGTTGGAGCCAGATCCAGCACACCAGAGATTAATGTAACTGCAGACATCTCTTGTTGACAGAGAAGCTGTGAAAGACACAGGTGAAGCTCAAGTGGTCTCACTTGGCCCGTGGAACTTCCCTTCTCTTCCCTTATCTACCATCGATCTTACCCTGTCCAGTGCCAGAAATTATATGAAATCGGATTATATGAATTGGCAGAAATTATATTATGAGCGGGAAGCTGAATGCATACCTGTGCTGATGGGTGGGTGGGGCTTGGTACCTGCTGCCAGGCCTGCCTGCTGCCCCACCATTCAAACAGCAGGGTGCGTTTGGTTACTTTGTAAGATCACAACACTGAGCCCAAAGAGCCCGGAAATCCTGTTTCACTCCTAAATTCCAGGTCCCCAAGATTAGTCAAAGTGCCATAATTTTTCAAAGTGAAAAACAGACCAAATCAACTTAAATATTTTTAGTGCAGTTTATCAGGGTAGGCTGAGGAAGGCATAAGAACAATTTTTTATAGAATACGTGCCATCATTTTAATTCAAAGAGTGTAGATTTTTTATTCCTCGTTTGCTGTATACAAAACAGATGATGCCTCTAAGTGGCTGTACATGAAACTCTGTTTGGAAAAGCAGAGACCTGGCACTGATTTGGGATTTCCCCTTGATTCTACCCTGGACAATGGGTTATCTTTACGGAAAGAGTCAAAGGTAGTGGGCTATTGGTACAAAGTTGAAAAATAGTTGCTCGGGGCTTACCAAGATCAGATGAAGGGCTGGAAAGTTTGACTCTCCATTTAAAAAAAAAAAAATTGTGGCTCAGCTCCAGTCATATTGTAATGAAGATCAGGTGACCTGTGGTTAATGTAGCTCTTATGCTCTGTGACTTCCTCAAGGTACATTGTGTGAGCCTATCTTTTCCATAGTAGTTATCTGAGGGAAAAAAAAAAATCTTAGCAAATGCAATCAGGATCTACGGGTTTATTATAGAACATTAGTAACTAGGGTAAAACTATGCTTCAGTATCTCATTCCCCGAGGAGATGGAGTCCCAGGGGAAAAGTTTGTTGTGGAAAAGAAGGGGAATAGGCATTCCCACCCCAGAAGACTCCAGAGAAAAACAGCGCGTGGAACTGGCTTTAAAGAAGTGGTAAGCGGTCCTGCATCCTGGGCAGAGCGCACTGGCTTCGCCCGTTGTGCTGCAGCCACAACCCCTTCCCTTGTCCGGGTGCTCCGTCTCCAAGTGAGTCCACATCTACAAACCCTGACTCCCTCTTCGTAGCTGTTCTTTGATGATCTTTCTGTGGTGTGAGTGACTCAGAGAAAGGTCATGGAGAAGCCACCTTCAGGAAAATGCTCCCTCCAAAGGAAATCTTGCACAGCTTACACAAAGATAAATGACTACATCTATAATTACGGGAATCCCAGATCAGGGAGTGGCAGGCAGATGGGAACTTTCTTTCTTTAAAAAAAAAAAAATATATATATATATATATATGTATATATTTATTTATTTATTTTAGACAGAGGGGAAGGGAGGGAGAAAGAGAAGGAGAGAAACATCAATGTGTGGTTTCCTCTTGCAGGCCTCTACTGAGGACCTGACCTGGCCCACAACCCAGGCATATGCCCTGACTTGAACCGGTGACCCTTTGGTTCGAAGGCTAGCACTCAATCCACTGAGCCTCACCAGCCAGGGAAGGAACTTTCTTTTGGGCAAGCTTTTTATAAAGCTCCTCAATTTGTGCCACATTTTCTAAGATTGGCCTCGATTTAGACTTGTGGACATGAATATAAATGCTGTAATTACATTCAGTTTAATGAAAAGAAAAACTGAAAAAAATCTAAGTGGAAATTCATCTTTATTCTCTTTCGTAAATTTTCATTTAGTGTTTGACCTTTTGAATATTTTTTTACTACATGGATTCAAACTTATTTCTTCCAAACAATGTAAATATATTTTAAAATGCATCTCAGATCTCAAACAACCTCTTTTCCTTACAAAGCACAGATGATGAAATGACTACATCATTTTAGTTTCTTTCCCAGGCACACCCTGTGGGTCTTTTCCTCTTTTTATCTCCTCCTTACCTGTCCTTGTCTCTTACAAAATTTCATTGCTAGCAGCATTTCCTTGTTTCTAGAAACAAAAAATAATTACAGATAAGCATCTCTCTGTAGCGCTAGCACCAAGTCATAGTGGATAGCTGACTCACAGGTTCGTTGGGAGAACTTTCCTTTGGACCAGAGTTGCTCTCCTGGTTTTTTTTCATCAACTTCGTTGGTTTTCCTCACTGGCCACCATGATTGTGCACTGCTTCCCAAATAACATTTTGGGTTAATTTAGTTCTTCTCCTACTAATTTTCAGGTGTCTTGGTCTTTACCCCCTTCGTTTTTTTCTGTCTTTGGAAGTTAAATTCTTGGACTTTATCCCCTGAGAGGTATCTACTTATCAAGACCAGTTCTGCAGGAGTGACACCCAATAACAACTTCTAACATTAGTGGGACTAGAAAGCCTATGGGCAAGTTCTCGGTGATCTTCTTGTTCTGTTTTTTACAAAACCTAAATAAAAAAGTATGCACATAAATTACTTATATATGTGGGCTATACGCCTCTCTAGGCATCTTTGACTACAAAATAATAGTAGGTTTTAAGAGGCCTAGACTATGGTCAACTACCCTGGATCATTCTTTTGATCCTAATAAAATACTTACATCTTTTTCATCCTAGTATTATTCCAGGAACAGCATTATATTGTAACACCTGACAGGTCATCTTCAGCTCCGTCACCTCCTACCCAGTAACATCCCCTCCTTCACTTCCTTATATCACATAACTGCGTCATCCTCATCTCGATCAGACATGACACAGTCTTGGAGCAGGTCTGCTTCCATTATCTCTTGCTCATCCCATGCAATCTGCTGCCAAGTCCAGCTGAGTATCTCCCCACGTGGGAACTCTTTTCTTGTATCTGCGCTCCCTTTACAGCTCCACTGTCATCACCATCACTTAGCCTTACCTTCTCTTGCTGGTAACATGGTGAACTCATCTCTCTGTTTTTTCCTATCTCTCCCCCTTCAAAATAGCTTTTATCATGCTGCTGTCACAGTAACTGTCCAAGAAATGTTGCTATGAGCATATAATTCTCCAATTATATGTATTGCATCCCAAATGAGAATGTCTTAGCCTGGTAATTAAAGCACAGTTTAGCCAGAGCCTAACTCTCGGATCTCTTCTTCCCCTGGTGGCCTAGAAGGGAAACAGCTTATGGCATTGCCAGAACCTGCCTTGGTGATGGTGCTCTTGCAGTTAGCCATTCCCATGACCTCTTGAAATTTTCCTCAAGGCCCGTATCAGATCACATTTTCTTTGTGATGTCTCTGGTCACTGCCTCTACCAGCTGCACCCCCATCACTCTCTGAATATCCTTTGGGGAGACTGTGTACAGTATCAGTTCAGGCAGACCTACATTCAAACCCTAACTCTGCCTATTACTAATGTCATGGCTTTGAACGGATTACGTATCTTCTTTGAGCCCTTCCTAAAATCTGTAAAATAGAAATAATATTTTCTTTTAAGATAAAGATCAAATGAAATCATCTGTATGTCATACATACATGGGCCTGGCATTATTAAAGGCTGTGTACACATTGCTCTTTTTTTTTTAGTAAATCTTCTTTGGTGTTAACCCTGGCTTGCATTCCAGCGATTTGAGATCTTGGTTTCTTTTCTATTTAATTGTATGTGCATTGAGAGCATTACTCATTTTTCAATCCTTCAAAATGACAACAGAGTACCTAAACCAGGAGATTATGCAGAGTGCTGAAACCAATTCTTTTTTGGAAGCATTAGATCCCCAAGTGGATTTCACACCTGTGAACAGATGGCAACACACACCACTCGCTATCTCCTAGGCTCGCCAGTTTCACTTAACCACCATTAAAAGTGGTGGCCCTCCTTAGGAGCTTATTTGATCAAATATATAAGGAGGGTCTGAGAACACAAAACTATGGAGCAGGAATTAGAGAAGCGGAGGAACGGAGGAATGACAATGGAGTCGGGCCATTGTCCCTGCACATTGCCCTAAATGCATACGTTCAGGCTGAGTCCTAATTGGGACAATAACTCTAATGTATTTTATTAAGAATGGAAATTCAGATGGAATTACTCACATTTCTAAATGAAAGCAAAAATATATATATGATATATATAATCTAAATGATCGGATATTCCTCCGCTGCTGTTAGAACTTGGGGAGAGGAAGGAGGGAGGGAAGGAACTGACTGCTTTAGGACACCAGAAATAAGTTCGTCTGACGATACAAATGTGCTCTGCAATGCAATTAGTGGGTGACGAGTATTCTCCCAAAAACATGTATGTGTTACCTTCTGAAATTGGAAATTCTGATACTTTATTACATAGAAAAGAACTTCCTACAGAGTTATCTCCAGGCTTCAGAAAGAGAACAGGAATTTTCTTCAGTAGTAAAGATACTGAATACTTGGGGTTATTTTGTTTTCTAAGTGTTAAATGAAAATATAATCCTGGAGTAAACTTTTATGCTTAGGGAAATCAAATCACTTTCATCTTCACATGAAAGAGGTAGAATAAAGCGTGACCTTTGATGGCTTCTCTCAAATCCTTGACAGTAATAGAGAAATGTCTGAAAACCATGTCCAAATGAAGTACACAATGAAACAAACTTTGGACTAAAAAAGATAAGGTCTGTTTTCATGTGGAAGGAGGAGAGGGTATACCCAGAACAATAGTCTACTGGTTGTTTATAGAGGGAGGATTTCTAATCATATTAAGTATATAAGCAAATACAAGTCACATTGAATATGTGATACATCTAAACACAAGGAACTTCCTATAGAATGAATCCTAAAGGGCTATGCATTACTACCATCTGGGTGAATAGGAGGTTTGCCTTTTGGGGATTTCCAAATTTAATTTCCACTTGTGGATCTCAGATATTCCTTTTCAGTGTGACTAACATTTGGACCACTGAATATGGACAGTGAATGTAGAGCAGCTACCCCAGCGAGTCTCATTTCTTGCGGGAAGGATGTGAGTATGAGAAGCACAGGTGCTGAGAAGTGGTGAAGCAGGGTGTGACCTGGGTTTCTGGAAGATGTGGCTTCTGTGTCTCGTCTCGGTGGTCTCAAGACAATCACATCCCTTTGATTTTAATCGCTTTGCCTCTAACTCCACAGCCCACTTTGTATTGTTTCCTGAGAGAATATATGACATTTTCCCCACTTGTGAACTGAATTCCTTTTTGATTCCTGTGAATTCAAATACATTTTTATCCATCTAGTGTTCTGCTCCTCTGTGAACTTTTCCTTATTTCATCTTGTAGTATTCTGAGGTTCCCTCCCTAGATAACTTCAGCTATGGCTTAGTGTAGAATAAGGGAAAGAATTGTGTCCTTGGAGGTGCTATATAGAGCTGTTGGCTTTGGTCTTTTTCTGTCTTAAAATGGGACCATAACTCTCCATCTCAGTAAGAATATACTGGAGATCATAGGTGTGAGTGTGTGTTGAAAGCTTAATACAAACATTAAGGTATTTTTCTTTACATACATGCATTTTACATACTTCAAACATTTTTTCTTCTCTTACAAAATCAGTTTTATCACTAAATATTTTTTATTTTACTGATTGGTGGAAAAATGCACATCATTGGCTAATGCAAGTCTCCTACATTTATTTTCATATTCGATGTGAATAAGAAGAAAAGAATACATTGTATGCAGAATTCATTTTAAGAAATAACCTGAATAACTTTATAATAATTCCATTGAGTGGCATGAGGGCCAAAATGAAATTTTGCTTCACACACACACACACCCCTACCCAGTTCAACCCTAAAATACAGATCTTGATGCAATCAGGTGCAGGCTGGTAGGAAGAGCCAGAGGAATCTGAATAAGGGAAAGAATAAGAGGAAGAATTGTGTCCCTGGAGATGCTATGTAGATCTCTTCTTTTGGGGACTATAACTCTTTTTCTGTCCCTCTCAAGAATAATGCCATAAAAACAATCAGTGTGAACCCGTGTTAGGTTTGGGTACTGGTCCCTCATAATAGGGTATTTCTTCCGTCTCTGGTTTTCTCAACCTCAGTATGATGATCATTTCATGTTGGGGAGTTCTTTGCTATTGAGGGTCTGTGCTGTGCATTGTGGGATAATTTGTCCACAGACCTGGACTCTTTGTACTCTTTGATAGTGGCATTTCCTGTCACCCCCATTGAAGATATCAAAGGTATCTCTGACATTGCCAAATGTCCCCTGGAGGGCAAAATCCCGCAGGCGGAAAACCCCTGCTTTAGGGTAACTTTGCTGCAGTGTAAAACTCCGCACTCCTTTTGCTTCCTGACCCTGTTTGTGATTGATGAACAGAATACAAAGTGGTTTTAAATTGATTATGACTTATTAATCATTAGAGATAGTTGATGACATGCTGTTGAGAAGACTAGCATTTCTAGTAATCTCTATTGTATGCAAATGAGCCTGTGAAAACATATTTACACTATGACGGGAATTTGTATTACCAAGCCAGCTCCTGTTCTGACTGGCTGTGGGTGGCTATGAACTCAAATGTGGACGAAGGTAAAGGGGCTTGATAGACATCTAGCCAGGATTTTCTCCTTTAATTCTCTGCCTCCTTTTTTAAGCATTTCCTTTCATCCTCTGGATTTTATTGTACTTTCTCTTACTGCCACTACCATCTGGGCCTTGGGCATCAATTAAATATTTCCTTATATTACTTTCCGACAGAACAATAAATGTTAGAGTTGGCTTCCTAGTGAGATTACAAGCTCTCTGAGGAGCCATACTTCCCTTTTATCTCTCATGACATCGAATATAGCGTCGCACTCATTAAAACAGGGCGTAGACTTTGGAGACAAGCAGATGTGGTCTCTACTCAGGGCTCTGTCTCCCAGGGGCTAGGCAAACTTGCAAGCCATACAGTCTCTCCATGAAGAGTAACCACTGCCTGCCCCGTGTTTGAATTACATATACAACTAACTTATGTACATTCAAAGCAGCCCTCTGATTAGGATTCAGCTTCCTATCTAATTTTCCATTTTGCCTAGAGAAAACAAATTCGCTGGTCGTGCTAACTTGGTTGTCTGGATCCATGATTGCTATAATACTTAATTAAGTGAATTAATTTTTAAGCACCCTAATTTTGTACATTCATGTCTTGTGAACCTGGTTCATCTAAGACAGTGTTTAGGAAATGAACCTCTACAATTATACTGACAGATCAGATTTCCGACCCATGAAGTTGAAGGACTTTGGAATGTGGGAAATGACAGAGCAAGCAGCACATTCCAAGGCTACTTAGAGGCCCTTCCGGGAAACCGCCAACTTCCCCTCAGTGCTGTTTCAAATTGTAAGCTTGTTGGTAGACCTTATCTTAAAAGATCCCAAAAATGAATAGAAGAGAGGATCCGCCTAGGAGTTCGCCTTCAAGTAGTTTATAGGGTATGTAGCTAATAACTTTAGTCTGCTTTTGAATATGCAGAAGTGATTTAAAGTGGTGCAATATTTGCTTGTAGATTTAAATAATTTAAAAGAGTTAAAGTAGCATTGTGTACACAGAATGATTTCATATAGCTTACTTTCAAGGTTTTAGACCTCATCGAGCAAGTCAAAAATGTTCTCTACATGACATTCTTAGCTTGGTAGTCGATTCTATCTAGAGAGCACATTTGGGAGGATTTTGTGAGCTACAATTATGAAAATCTATTACTCTGTATTTCAAAATATGCTTAATGTTTAATAAACCTTGAACATAGTAATCCAAATAACTGTCCAAATCTAGTATATTAAAAAGGTATTTGTAAGAATGGATATTAACAGAATTATATTGACAATGAAAATTCTTATTTGACCTGGTCTTTGCTATTTCAGTAAAAGTCTTACCTTCTGGAGCCACTATTTAGTCAAATTCTTATAAATTACTCCATCAAAATTTCAAAACAACTACATAAAGCAGGCATTGTCTAACTGCACAGAGGAGACCAAAGCATGCGAGCGTTAAGAAACCGCATAATGACATGGTAAGTGGCGCTGCCCCAAAAGAGAATTTGCTATTCAACTTCATCCAGCATCTTCCATCAAAATGAGGTCCTTAGACTTCTGGGAGACAAAAAATATATCAATATAGTAGCTGCCACGTGTAGCTTGTAGGAGGAAGTGCAGCTAAAAGAAGGACTTGTTAGATATTCCTGAACTTCGCCTAAGCTTTATTTTATAACAAATTCCTTATTTTCTTTGTCCATCCAGCTAGTACTATCTTCACTTTAGAAGCAGACATCTGAAGTGACCTGACCTAATGTGACCTGCAAGCTGGTCTCGGGGTCTGCAGAGAAGTGGCTCTGTGGCCAGTTAGGTCAGTCATCAGGTCACTGCTCTTCATTTTAAACAGTGGAATACCTTCTGTACATTTCATGTTGGGGAAAGAAAGAAGTTACTTATTTTTTAAGAAAAAGCTTCAAAATCACATATGTGGTAGGCCTCTGTTTTTAGCAGAGGAAACAGAGGACTGGGGAGTGGAAGAAACCGGCCCCACATCTCACACGTCGTCAGAGGGAGAATGCAGGTCTCCGGAGTCCCAGTCCAGCGTGCGTGTCACCACCCCACAGTGCTGGACTCTGGGCACACAGTGCAGGTGTGGTCTATTTGGCCCATCAGACCTGGCCTGTCACCCCGCCCACTCTGGAGATGCTGCCAATTCCCCTGACCTCCGTCTCTCCTGGGACAGCAGGGGCTCCTGTAATTTGTTCTTAGATGTAACCTTTACTTGCAAAGACCTGACATATGCTCTGACCTACATTCTTTGACAAACTCCCTGAAGTTCAACACTGTGCCTGCGTGTTGTTTAAGGTCAAGATTAGATCAAATATTTTATGATAACACTTGAACCGGAACTACAGCTAGGCAACCTGATTCGTTTGACGCATATCTTTTGGTGCCTACCATGTGCCCAAGTTGTTCTGAGCACTTCAGATAAAAACATAAACACCCCGGATATCACTGAACTTACAAACAATAAGGGTCAAAGAGATAAATCAGGCAGAGAAGAGGAAATGGGGAATGCTGGAAAGGCACCCTGCTGTTTTCCATAGGGTGATGAGGACATTAAGAAGACAATATTTAGGTTCAGACCTGAGGGTGGGGGAGGGAACAGCAAGTACAGCAGCCCTGAAGTGGCAGAGGGTTTAGTGTGTTTGAGAACAACCAGAAAGCCGGTGTGCATGCAGTGAAATGAGCAGAAGGGGGAGGACAACAGGGATGGGAGGCGAGGAGGTCAGGGTGAGAGCCGTGGGGTCAGAGCCCAACTTTGTGAAGATGGACTTTTAGCAGCTTGTTTATTAAGCACAGGATTCGTGCTTGCTCATGATAGATTGATTCGTCTTTCCACTGGGGGTGATGGAATAGCATAGTTTATCTTTTATTTTGAGACATATCTGCAGGTGAACTACTGACATCATGATAAAAATCTAGGGGAAACTGTCATTTTTACATTTCTATACATTTTAGATAATTGTGCTTTTTAAAGTCTAAAGGTGTTAGATAGGTATATAATTAATTTTAAAAGAACCTACCAGGTAGTTTTGTGAAGCAATTTTTATGCTACTTATATTAATAAAAGATATAATTAGAATTTTTCATATTTCATATTATAAAATGCCTTCTCTTATTCTGATTCTTGTTTGTCTCTAAGACATTAAGCTCTTTCTAAAATTTTAGGTCCTTGCCCCACTGCTCTTCTTGGCCATCTGCACTGATCTCCGTGATTTCAAAAAACTGCACAAGAAAAGACACACACCCAGGTGATACATAATCCAGCACCAATGTCTTTCCTTCTTTTTCAGAATTCGCTTGATAATCAAGGGAAATTCTGTATCGGGCAATGCTCCTGTGCAGGGTTTGAAATCACTTCTTTCTCGGAATGACTTGAATGCTCCCACAAGGACCCTGAGTTACGCATCTCTGCTGCATTTGACTGTGGTCATCTTCAGACAGGGTGTACAGACGACAGTGGCCTTTAGACTGGGCACCAGTGAAGGAGAATAGACACTGAGGCAAAGAGGACGTGGGAGGAGACTTGGAAGGACAGGGAAGAATGTGGTAAATAACAGCTAGCTAGGTCCTTTGTCCTGACAATTGTAGTGCATACTACATTCTGCTACATTCTTGTAAGAGGTGTTTGTTCTTTACAAGATTTGAGGGTTGGGCGTGGAGCATGCATCTGGAGTTTAAACTGTGTGTTCTTCCACATCACTGCATTAGCTAACACAAGGTTAGATTTCAGTTAAAGGGAAATCATCCTGAGAAAAGAAAGATTTACAGAGAAAGGGAAGTTGTTCAGGCAAATTTCCAAAGATGTGTTTATGTTATTACTGGACTGGTAACAATATTTTCCTCTCCAATGAGGAAGTGGATATTTTCAAATTAAAAATGGCAGTTTTAAAGATTGTTAGGAGAATACTTTTGTGTGTGTATGAGAGAACTTCTTGAGTTTTAATCCTTTCTTGATTTCACTATTGTTACAAAAGACTTCATGATTCATGCTTACAGATGAAAAGATCAACTATTTACAAAGGTTGGGAATAAAATAGTCATTTTATAAACAAGATCTATTTTTCTATCTCGAGTAGCCAGTCATGCTCAAAGCCACTGTCTCATTTTGAGACCGTCTTGCTGGGTCTTGAAGGCAGCAGAACTGTACATGAATTCTGTCCTGCAGCATCTGATTCCTCATCTAGCTTGCATTCTGGGTGATTCTGCAGCTTCAGCTCTTCCAGCAGGCTGGCACTGGACGCTAATAAGTCAGCCTGCACCAGTTCTTGCAGAACATGTTTAGTAGCCTCCTAGTGACAGCCACATTTTACCACTAGACTCTTGGGTGGATGACTAGACTTCTGTTTATTTAGCTCACAACAAGAACAAGAACTTAGATTGACCAATTGCTTACTGTGTACTCAATGCTTTATACCCAATAAAATCTCCTCAATAAAGGATATTTAATCATCTTATTTTATAGAGAATAAACTAAGGATAAGATATTTCAGCAACTTGCCCAAAGTCACATGGCTTTCAAATGGATGGGCCAGGAGTTGAACCCAATTCTGTGTGATTTAAAGCCTAAGCCAGGAGTTATGGAGCAAGATTACTGTGCACAGGACAGACTGTGTGTGTGTGTGTGTGTGTGTGTGTGTGTGTGTGTGTGTGTGTTAGTTTCCAAAGTTTGAGTAACAAATTACCACCATCTTGGTGGCTTTAAGCAACAGAAACTACTCTCTCATAGTACTGGAGGCCACAAGTCTGCAATCAAGGGGTGGGCAGGGCCACACCCGCTACAGCATCTCTGGGGAAGAGCCTATCCCTGCCTCTTCTAGCTTCTGGTGGATGCTGTGTTTCCTCACTGGCGTTTGTATCACTGCAATCTCACCTGTGTCTGCTCTGTGTTCATGAAGGGTCTGCTTGGATGAGCCAGGCTAAACCCCTGATCTCAGTATCCTTGACATAATCACATCTTCTGCCATGTGTGGTAATAGTCACTCTTTGTCACTAACAGTCATAGGTTCCAGAGATTAGGATGTGACTATATCTTTTTTAAAAAAAGACTTTATTTATTTATCTTTTAGAGAGAGGGGGAGGAAGGTAGAAGGAGAGGAAGAGAAACATCAATGTGTGGTTGCCTCTTGCACGTCCCCCACTGGGCACCCGGCCTGCCACCCAGACATGTGCCCTGACTGGGAATTGAACCAGCCACCCTTTGGTTCACAGGCTGGCACTCAGTCCACTGAGCCACACCAGCCAGGGCAGGAAGTGACTATATCTTTGAGAAGCCGTTTTTGTTCTCTACCACAGTCACTCTTGGGATCAGATGTCTTACCTAGAGAGTTTGAATGACTCTATTTCTTTTCAAATTTATGTGTAAGTAAACTTAACCATATTTTACAAAAGGTGAAAACCCAGATTAATCCTAGGATATTAATTCGTATTTAAAAATAAGTGTTTTTTTTTCATTTTTACCAAATTCATTGTATTTTGTCACTAATGCATCATTCATTCATTTCAAAAATGTCCATAGAGTACTAACTATGCTCTATAGACATCATGCTTAGTCCTGGGACACAAAAATAAAGAGGGTATGGTTCCTTCTATTAAGCAGCCAGTAAATTAAATAAGAAGATAGTTGTATCATCATTTTATTCAACTTCCAAGTACTGTTACACTTCTACAGCTAGACCATGATTCTCTCTTTTAATCTGTACTGCCAATCTTTTCATTTGATATTGTTTATTCCCGTTTTAAAGAAAAGGGAACCAAACAGTTAGCTTAAGACTGTACATAGAGTAGGAGGTAGAGCTTGGATTTGAACTCTAGCAGTCAGGTTTCAGAGCTCAAGCTATCAAACACTGCACACACCACCATGATTATTTGATTGAGCTACTTGATAACAGAGTTCTTAAGAGTGAGCATCATCCCTTTGTAAGTGCTGTCCAATTATTTTCCTCTAGGTATACTCAAACTTTTCCATGTGGCGTCGTCTTTCCTGACACTTGCTTCTTGGGTGTTAGGGTTTGTACAAGTTTTCTGTTGTGACTTGGATTATATGGGTCGGCCTTCCTCCAGGAACTGAGATGAACAAGACTTTGGAGATATTATAATCTATGGAAACTGCTTTTCTGCATGTCCCTTTAACTTAGATGTGAAAATTGATAATAGTGATGGTAAGAAATGGTCCTTTTGTAATATAGCTTACAGATTCACCAATAACAGGGACAGTTATGAGTATTTGTTAATAGTACATGGATTTTCATACAGTGTCTTCTATTGGTTTTGTGGGAACATGTAAGAACACTGCCTGGCATCTGGCAAGCTGTCTCTTCAATCCTCATGTTCATAATTTTGATCCATCTGCCTAAATAATAGCTAAATTTTCTTTAAATAACTGACACCAGGAGAGGTCTTTTCTTCTAAGAATGCTTGTTATGAGCAGTCATATTCCTTATATATTTTTTTATTTACCAAAAGACTTGACACAGTAATAAATAGTAACATTCAATAGATTCATGTTGAATTGTTTTAAATGTCCATCTAATAGTTTTAGCAAGTATCAGATAACTTAAGAAAAAACGGTAGATTTGACACAAAGGTATTTTCTAATATACCTCCCAATGGACCAGTAACCTCACCAAGAGGAATATTGTAGATAACAGCCAAGAAAATGGTTCAATGCTGTTAGCAGCAACTTTTAACTGTTCACTGTGGTTTTACTCCAGCCTGGGCCACGTTCACATTTCAGGAGGAATACTCTTGGTGGCGGGGCCCCCAACCATACCTTATTCCAGCCTCCAGTGACAGCTTGCACATCGGAAGCATCAGCTTGGGCGATGCTATGGCAGTGACTTCTGTTACTGGTTCAGCCCAAAGTTGTCGTATCCAAAGTAACAGTATTTTGTGGGTCACCTGATAAAAATGTCAAAGAACTGACAGCTGTGCGATGTGACTGCTCATGAGGGAACACAGGGTGTTACCTTGATAAATCCCTTATTTTATCTGCAATTAGAAATAGTGAATAACTTGGTTACTAGTCCCTTCTTCAAACTGTGTTCTCAGGTCTTCAGTCTCTGCGTCTGTCAGCGAGTTCGCAACACCGTTTGATGTGGTTTGAA
This sequence comes from Anoura caudifer, assembly GCA_004027475.1. NCBI lineage: Eukaryota > Metazoa > Chordata > Mammalia > Chiroptera > Phyllostomidae > Anoura > Anoura caudifer. The sequence continues at coordinate 230,341 of PVKU01000828.1, read as the reverse complement.
AAGGAGGGCTGGTATTCTAACTTCCAGCATTTGTGAAAACGCTCTCTTTGGATGTAGGTACAGAAATGAAAGTGTGAGCTGGTGCCCTTGATACAGAACACTGCAATGTATCCGGAGCTTCCACAGGTGATACGACTAAATTCTCACTGAACATTTTCTGCAATATCTTCCCTTTGTCAAGAATGCAGTGCTTTTGAATATTGGAACTTTTACTCTGGAAAATCCTGTTTCTCTGTGCCTATAAAGTTACTCCCTCTCCAATCCCATGAAGAACTTTACTATGTAAAATTTTAGTTCTCTTCTTCATCCTCATCATTCATTCAGAAATGGAAACCTTTTGCTTTCTTTCTATTTTTACTATTGTTTCACCTTATTTTCCCTCTCCCTTTCCCTCTCTCTCTCTGTCTCTCTCTCTCTCTCTCACACACACACACACACACACACAGGCATCTCTTAGCAAACCACACTGAGTAGGGCCTCACCTGGCTGAACCGTTCTGTTTAGAAGGTCCACAGCGTCTCAGACATGTATGGCTGCAATGGTGACTAAGTTGTGTTTGGTGTGAGGGTTAGAGCTCCTTCGGTATTCTGTGTTCCAGCTTTACAAAATGTTACAGCTTTAATCCTCGTTTTGATCATTGAGTTCTTGGAGCCCATGGGGGATGGGAGATGAAAAATGAGGCTTCCCTAACCTCCATTCTGTAGGAAGCAATACACTTAGACGTGGCTGCCCAGAGAATGAATTTGGGGCTTTGTATGAATCTGCCCATCGAGTAAAGGGTTTAGACATGGATTATAAGTAAAAAAATCAATCGATCAGTCAGTCATAGAATGTCCGTGAGTACATCATGCACACACATGTTTTTTGGATAAGCCCTTTTTTCTCAGTATAAATTCTTCATGGACTTGAAGAGAACTTTCCCCTTACTTATTTTACTGTGAAGATACATAGTTTTCTATTCATCAAAACTTACACTGTCTTCTATTGTCATCTACAACTGTGACAACTCAGGATTAAAAAACAAGTTGTTGATATTCTTCTACAACCCTCATGCCTTCCTTATTTTTCATTTTTGCTTTATCTGTGCATCTCCGTGTGTGTCTTTTAAAAATAAGTAAGAAAATTTCTTTTTCCAGAGTGGGTTAGTTGTAAACCTTAGGCTGTTTAATTAGCTTTTACTGACCAGATGTCTCTGCATTCAATTACCAATCACCTTAATAATCTCACCTGCTTTATGCTAACATTATCTGCATATCATTTCAAGAGGAAAAAAGTGACTTGAAGCTATAATTCCAAACATATCACCAGATTGTTAGTTTGGTTCATTTTATACGGAGCTCTTGTTTCACGGTTAAATTCTATTGCACTCAATCAACTCACTCCCGAACAAATGCGAGCAAGAAGCCAATGACTATGTGGGGGTGGAGAGTATGGTTTGTGGTCATCCACCGGCTGGGACTGAAAGTACGTGGTGGTCATGCTCTGGTGGAGAGTGTTTGCCAAGTGGAAATGGACACGTTGCTTGTATCTGCACGGTCTTTCACTTATGTTACTTCTCCACATCATGACTTTAAATTATCCGCTAAGAATTGATGGGGACGTTTGATATTCTTCTTTCATTTCAGAAGCTCTGTGTTCTGTCTGTGATGACACTTAACCTTGTCCTTTTTAATAGCAGCAGTAGTGATCAGACCACAGCGGTGTGCATTGCTGTGGCGCCTCGGAGAGTATTGTTGCCCCAAGTACTTGCTTCTCTTCCTGGGGTGGATTGTATTTTAGGGCTCTTCTCTGCAGGAGGATTTTGCTTTTCTGTCTTGTTCAGTTCGTGCTGGCTCTGGACAGTGAATTGTGAGTAGAATTAATATAGGGTATTTCTTAACAGAAGTTTTCTGAATTAGTTCATAGTTGTCCATCTCTTTTCCCCTTACAAGGTCAGAGAGAGGCTATCCTCAGCCTATGGGAGCAAGACATAAGCTGGTGGGAGCCACTGGCATCCTTTGAGTTGTTTGCTGCTCTAGAAGAATGGAGACTAAACTGACTAATAAAACCATTTTGACTTAACAGTTACATCTTTGGGGATTTATTATCAGCAATAACTTCACAAATGAATGACCATGAAGAACTAGACATATTCATGACATTGTTGTAAAAATATTGAAAAACTAGAACTAGAACTGTCAAGAGTGATTTTATGTAGTGAGTGATTTAGTAAAATGATAACATATTTCTGCAATGGCGAACTGTGAAGCCATAAAACTCAAGATGACATATATTTATGTATATAGCTTTATATAAGTATATATACATGCATATTTCTATCTGTATAATATATCATAGAAGGATATCCAACATACATTGCTAAGTGGAAAATGAGGTTATAAAATAATACAGCACAAATGACCCTATTTTAGCAGAATAATATACTCATCAAAAGACTTGATACTGAGTACCAAAATATATTTATAGGAGTAGAACTATAAGAAACATCAAAGAGAGACCAAAGAAGAAGAGAGGAAAACTCATACAATTGTGCCAGGAAGGCCTGTGGGCAGCTGAGAACAAGCGAGATGCGGTGGCCAGCTTCACCTTTGAATGCCCCAGGGAAGGCACAGAAGGGCGACGCTCGCTGTCACTGCTGCTTCTTCCTCTCCCGCTGTCACTGCCTCTATGAATCTACGCCACACATGCACATTGGATGCAATGTGCCTTTGAACCTGAACCTAAAGATCAATACATTGAATCAGCATCTGAAGATAAAAATCAGCTCCAGGGGAATTTATGATTTAAATCAGAGTGCAAAAAAATAAATATTCCCCAAAGGCTTCACTATCCATAAAGCAACAAACTTCTCTGTCTTGTTTGCTCTTTATTATTTACTGTTTACTCCTTTACTATTTATTCTTTACCTATTGTATTCCCAGGTTGTAAAATTTGAATCACAAAAGTTACTCAAAAAATAACTTGTTGGATGAACTCTGCATCTTTTTCTAAAGCTTATATCTCTTACTTTATACTTACTGGAATCTTCTCAAACATGTACCTCTGAATTTTGTGGCTTAATTTTTTACTGTGACATGGGACAATACGGTCGGTTACATTAAGTGGTTGCTACCATGGCTTGCTCATGCCTGTCCTGGGCCTGTTTGCCCTCATATCCTTCCTTCCCCGCTCTCTGCTGTCGGCAGGGGACGCCGACCCCTGCAGACTGTAATTCCCAGACTCCTGGTCAGCTGGGTTCTCCCTGGGACTGGCCGAGAGAAGGAACCCGCAGAGTGTTTGAGGGCAAACAAAAGAGAAAAATCAAGATGCTCCTTTCCCTCCCGTTTCCCCAGTGCAGCATTTTGTGGTGTATCTATGCCTCCAGTTTCTCTGAATCAGGCCCACTGGGTTCCACCGAGTGACTCTGGCTCTCCGATTCAGATAACATCCTGTTATGTTGAACCTCCAGCCTAGGATGTTGGCAGCTTCCTTTTGTTGTTAGTTAACTGGGCAGTCAGTCTTCCATCACCAGTGTGACAAATCCCCTGCGTTAAATATCCTGCATTCTGAATAATTAATTTCTATTGCCCTATTTTGTACATGACATAAAAAGATAGTTTTATCAATTGTAAGAAACATGATTTGGGGTTATAATGAGGAAGAAATGAGATTTTATTTATTATATATATTTTTAATTTCAAAGAAATCATCTGCAATAAAAATCAAACTTTAGGTGAATATTTTCTCCAGGACTCAAAATTAACATGTTTTCTCTGTGCGGTCACAATGAGAATGGGAAGGATTGTGCTTATGTAATTTTAAATAAGTAGAACTGCTCTGTGTGAATGAAACCGGTCTTGCTTATTCTAAAGGTGCTGTTGCTGCCATGGATATGATTTACTACGTTCGAAATAGAGGTGACCACTTCCCAGTGGTATAAAGGGCAGCACTGTCCGAGAAAAAGCCGAGACCAGCTGATAGGCAAGACCTTTCATCCTCTTTGTGTGGTTCTTGCCAATCAGTGAAGGGTCTCGCCTCAGGCACCACTGATCACCATCCTGGCCCCGGGCCCTCCCTTTCTCTAGCTGGAAGAATGGGAACTCTGGTTCAAAACCAGGTACTCTAGGTCACATTTCTGATTTTAGCCACACCCATGAGGGGAATGAATGCCATATGTAATTCCTGCAGTCCTTGAATTTGGATTGTAATTACTACGAAACAGAGCTGAACACTGTCAGGGTGTCGGTGTGCCCTATGTCTGCACATAGTTGACACAGTCTTCTTGTGATTATTCCATATCTTTCCTTCGGAGCCGTCATGATATGCATCAAGTCAAGAGTAATAACATATTAAGTGATGTACTTATCCTTTAGAGGCAATATTGTGTAACGGGAAAGACATTGGGCATAGCGATTTGGATCCCTACTTTGCATTTAACCAGTTCTGGGAACTTGAGCAAGTTACTTCCAATCATGAAATCTTCATTTCATCGCCTGTAAAGAGAGATAAAAATATTTGTGATACCAAACAGGTATTTTTGAGGATGAAATCAAATGTTATACAAACAACTTAGCATAGCACCTGGAGCACGGGAACACAGCAAACATCCAAGACACGTCAGCTGCCATGATGGTGATGGTGGTGACGATGGCTGTGCAACAGAGTCCACCGACTAGACGGGTTAAAAATAGCCAGGTGTGGCCTGGTGTATTTTAAGTTTTCTGCAGAACTGGCATATATTTATAAGCATACTTCTATATATGAGTTTTTATATATTTATCTTGTTTATAGAATGAAGTCCACAGAATATTTAGGACCCTTCCAGGGAAAGATTATAGCCAAATATGGTCCTGTTTTCTCTCGTTTTTTTTTTTTTTTTTTCCTTGAGTCAAGTAGGAATCTGTTGAAGGACCTGGAAAACTGAAAATGCCAGCGCAGTGCTGCTTACAAGGCTCGCCCTCACTACGAGAGGCAGCACGGACATCTCCCTGTCTGGCTGCAGCATTCTTCTGGGTATAACGCAACGCAGGGCAACCTAACGCAGTTGGGAACAGTCTCCTCTTGAAGCTGCCTTAGAGTGAAATAGAAGACATGGACAATTCTCTTACAACCAAGGATATATTTTCCTTTCCCCGAATGCTTCTCAAATTCTACTTAATTTGAAGAATAATACAACCACCAGAGAGCTTACATTTTTCTGAGTTCAGCCTGATTTACATCGATATAACCTCATCTCCCAGTCTACTGACCTCTTTCTCAGTTTCTGTGTCAATTTCATCCTCCTTTTCCTGACTTCCTTAACTTTAAACAATGGAGTTTCCTAAGGTTCTGTCCTGGGCCCTCTTCACTCATCACTCCACGGTTTCTTTTCCTACACAATGTAGGGTGGCCATGCCCACAGTCAGCTCTCCACTGACAGCTCAAGCTTACATGTCTTAACTCTGACTTCTGAGCACTGACCTATACATTCAACTAATAACGTTTACACTAGTGTGCTTCCTCAGTCTTTCAAAATGAACATATGCAAATGAGTTTTCACCTATTGCAAGTGAGTTTTCTTTCATTATTTTCTATCCCAACAAATGGTAGCAAAATGCACAAGCCCTACAGGTTAAATTATTCAGTGTTTCCTTCTCTTCTCCATCTCCCTTATCCAAGCAATCATTACATCTTATTGATATTATACTGAGACTTCTTAAATATTTAACAATTTATATACTTCCTTTGCTACTGCCCTCACCCTAGCCAAAGTCACCATCATCCTTCCACTACTGGAATATCAACGAACCACTGCTGGTCTCCCCCGTGTGTTCTTGTCCTTTTCTCTGACTTTTACATAGCAGCCACACATCATTTTTTTAAAACTTTCTTATTTTGAATAATTGTAGATTCATAGGATTCTGTCAAGAAATGTACAAGGAACTTCTGGGCACCCTTCCCTCAGCCTCCCCCGATGACTTATAAAACTATAGCATGAGGCCAAAACCAAAAAACTGACATTGACATAATCCACAAGCTCATTCGCATGTCACCAGTTATTCATGCACATGTGTGTGTGTGTAGTTCTGTGCAATGTTAGCACATGTGTAGCCTTGTGTAACCATCATCGCAAAATGCTGGACTGCGCCATCATAGTGCTTCCTTGTGTTACCTCTTAATAACCATACTCATCCCTTCCCTGGGTCTTATCCCTGGGCACCACTAATGTGTCTTCCGCAGAACTTTGCCAGCACCATGATTCTTGGATTTCCAGCCTCTAGCACCATGAGAAACAAGTGTCTGTTGTTTAAACTATCCAACTGATGATATTTGGTTATAACAATCCAAGCAAACCAAAACATGCTCACGCTCGATCCCTGCTAGTGCCATTTACGGATAGGGAGGGCACTCCCCTGGGCTACCTGGTATCACTGGACTACCACCTACAAGGGGGTAGGAGAGTGGAAGCTACTGGGCCTGGCCCTTCTGTGCCCCTGGGTGGAGGACAGGGAGAAATCGGCCTCTGCTGGTGCTGCCCCACCAGGGCCAGGCACTGGAAGCAGGGTTGTGCAGTGACCTCGGGGCTCACTGGGCTTCCTGCTGTTTCAGCTGCCAGCAGGTCAGACTAGTGCCAGGTGCCCATGCGGAGTGTCTTGCAGCCTTTCAAGGCCAGGCAGGTTCATATGGGATTTGGGCAGATGGAAGAAAATTCACGGAGCTGTGGGGATGTCTGACATGCCTTTACTGAGGGGTGGAGCCATCCATGCACTCTGTCGGCTGTGCATCCCACGGCAAAGTCTCGACTCCCTTATAAAGACACACAAGGTCCGCAGGGTGCCAAAATATTATAAAACAGAGTGTGATTTTGTGCATGCAGGCCCATGCTCAAGGCTATATGAATACTGCTAAGTCATGGTTGCCCAGGCATCTGGGTGAGGAAGCCTGACTCACTCCATTTTCCCTGCATGGAGGAATGGCTGGGGCTTTCTTTTTCCCAGTCCTTGGCCAGAAAGAACAAACTTTGCTGTTTGTTTGTTTGTTATTGTTTTGCCTATGCCTGTTGGCGATTCTGGGTTTTAGACCCCACCTGTGCCCAGCTTGGAAGATATAGAAGACTAAAAGAAAACACAGAGATTATCTACATTAAAAAACATGAAGAACAACAGCTATGGTGTTTCTTACTTGAGAATTGGTTTCAGTTTCCAGTACTTCTAATTTTAACACAGCTGAAAGAAATGGAAAAATTGTCTGAACAATGAATGGCAGAATTAAGAGAAAAGCAGCGTGTTGGAAGAGTAATGTTGAGATGTCCATAGACCAGTAATTTTCCCCAAATCTGACGGGGATTTAGTGCGTTCTGTTTGGATCAGTTACCGCAAAATACAGGAAGAGGATCTCAAGGAAAAATGTGTTGCGCAATGGTATTCAGGAAATCCTGTGTAAAAAGTAATGCCACCACCAATGTAAAGGTGCTCCGATTTCCTTACCAGAGTTTATAAACTGGCTTTTTGTTCCAGTAAATAGATGACAACAATTGTTTTATGTAGAGAGGAAGTATGGTTCCCCAACGTTACCTAACGTTGAATAAAGCAGAGTGAATCGTAAGATTTCACTGTGCTGGTCTTGACATCTGAAAACGAGATTGAAAAAGATGCTGATGCGCAGCATGTGTTCTTACGTTGATATTTCTGACTGTAGCCTTTCTATATCTGTTAGAATTATCACGTCAACTCTAGTGGATATTTCATATCGGTTGCTTGAAAGAGAAAATAATCTTAATTAAAATCATTATAACAAACTTCTGAGTCTGCCCTAATCTTAAGTAATCAGCCAACCCCATGAATGCATGTATAACTTGCTTTTTTGGGTCATTGATTTGTGAATTTACAGATTAAGGGAAATCAGTTCATAGTTTAAAAAATTGTATTCGAAACATGTTTATTGGACTTAAAGATGATATTCAATTATGTCTTCTTCTGTATTCTGTGCTTGGAACCAGAGTCAGACAAGTAGAGGTCGAAAGTAGCAACAAAGCTGTGTGACTTAAATGTGCGAGCAGGAACAGAGAGCCTCTTCCCCTAAGATGGCCTGCTCCAGTGCTGTGGTGCTGAAATAAGTATACAGATTCTTTGACGTTCCTCCCTTCAGAAAGTGGCGCCTAATTCCCCTCCTCTTCCGTTGGACAGGCTGAGGGACTGCAAAGAAAAATATGGCTGATGTGATGCTGTATGACCTTTCTGCTTCGTGCTGAAGGCATGTGCCTCCTTCACTGCGCTTCCCTTTCCGTCACCCGTTAATGGGGAAGGCAGCTGCCATGTCCTGGGACTACTCAACCAACCAATGGCAGGGTCCGCATGGTAAGGAACTGGGGCTTCCCGCCAGCCGCTCTGTGAGGGAGCCAGCTTGGAAGCCGAAACCCTGAGGTATCAGCTCCTGGTTAAAAGCCCACGTGCGATTTTTCAGGCCTGCCCATAGGCGATTACGAAGGCTTTATGGGAGAAAGCTGCCCTCCCCACCCCAGGCCTAGTGCACAGCCGATGCACTGCGGTCTCTGAAGGGAGTTGCCCTCAAAGGCTTGGGCTCTTGGCGAGCCTCACTCTTCACACATTTGCATTCTTCGCCTGCTTCCCAAGGTGTTTTTGTCTGAGGCCTTGGCAGAGCTGAGGCCTCCTTATTGGGAGGTGGAGGAGGAAGAAACCTTGAAGATACTTCATTTTGACTTTGTACCCAGTGCTTTCTTAGTCCCAACCCTTCCCCTCACTCCCCCTCCAACCACAGGGTTCATCAAACAGCCAGGGCCTTTCGTTTGAGGCTCCCCCAACAGTGAGACAAACCCCACTTTTGCGCTGACCCACCTGATCGTTGACCGGCGTACCATTCATGGGGGCAAATGGAACAAGGGGGTGTCACCGCTTTCTCTGGCTTCAGCCTCTTGCTTATACCATCTCAACAAGTGATTAAAGGTCTAAGACTTTTAGTTTGGGCTTCTTGTATTAACTGTCTACTCCAGCCCTGACCACCTCCAGCCTCCAGGTGACTGCAGGCCTGACCAGCATCTGACTGTCACCTCATGGGAGACCTGGAGCCAGTTAGACTAGTCTCAGATTCTTGACTCTAAAAAACTGCGTGACATAAAAAAATATGTTTGTTGTTTGAAGCCACCAAGTTTTTGGGTAACTTAAAACAGCAGTCTATAACTCATATATTGAGGCAGATGTCTGGCCAGAAACTTAATTAGGAAAGTGTTAGGAAGGCTTCTTTAAGGAAATAATAACTGAACTCAGACCTAAAAGACACTAAGTGCTATCTAGGTGAATTAGGACAGGTGTGGATAGGGAAGAGCTATCTCGGCCTAAGGAAGGGCAGGTGGTTACCCAGAATTCCTGCCTCACAGCTCTGAAGCTTTCATAAGGTAAGTGGAGAGAAGAAGGTGAGCCAAAAACACCTCTCGAACGCTGAGCTAGGCCCTGATTCTGCTGCGTTTAGTTTTTTAGAAGCTGGATGTGCACAAAGCATCCTGCTTCTTTGCAGGAGGAGTACAAAGAGAGAAAGAGAAAGGCTGAATTGTATACATCCTGAGGTTCTTCTCCCAATCTCATTCTCAAGAGTCCACCTTCTTCCTCAGAGGGGCAGATAAGGGAAACCACTCCAAAACGGACCAAAACAGGGTGTTAGTGAAGTTGGCTTTTTCCACATGCAGTTGTAATGATTAATGTTCTGGGGAAAAATTACAGGTCATAAAATCAGCAAGTGTAATTATAATAGTCTGGACACCAGTGATTGTGATTCTCAGTGGAGTAAAAAAATGGAATTTTTGGTGAATATGATTATGGACGTGGTCCTTTGTAGGAACACAGTGATAAATTCATTGCTATGAGTCAATTTATCTTCTATAATACTGACTTATCTGTGGCCAATTCACTATTTTTTCTACTGATGCACTGAAAGACTAGCAATCAACTTGAAAGAGAAAAGCCTCAGTTCTATAAAAGTACCTTCATCAAGTTTTTTACATTATCTAGTCTTTATTTGTCATAATATTGATACCACTTCATGGTTTGATACCACTTAACCATGTGCTATCACTTAACCCAGGGGTGTCAAACTCATTTTCACCGTTGGCCACATCACCCTCATGGTTGCCTTCTGAAGGCCGAACGTAATTTTAGGACAGTATAAATGTAACTACTCCTTAACAGTTAAGTCAGAGCTCAGAGCTGCCACCCGGTAGAAACAAGGTGCCGGGCCGGGTAAAACAAGGTGGAGGCCGGGTTCAGCCCTCGGGCCTTGTGTTTGCCACCTGTGACTTAACCGTTTGTTACCGCTTAACCGTTTGATACCATTTAACAAACATATACTGAGGAACTGCCACATGTGGGCTGCGTGTTGGGGTGGCGGAAACAATACTGAGCAAAACAAAGACATCATTTCTGAAATTAAAAATCCTGTAGTACAGTAAGGAACAAAGACATCACTCACATAATTACAATAATTAAATGTATAATTGCATTGGTAACAGCTGCTAAGGGTAGCGGCATGGGACTATTGCAGCCACTAAGAAGGGAACTGGAATTCGGTGGGAGACAGGAAGACTTCTCTAAAGGAGGAAGTTTGAACTGAAGTCTGAAAGACAAGCAGACACAGCTCCTGCGATGGTAGCAGCAGGCCAGGCGGTATGATTGAACATGAGGGGTAGGTGAGACCTAATTATGTCTATATCTGAGTGAGAACTGGAGGGTTGGTCTGACTTGTTTAAACGTTGTTTTCCTGGACAGAACACAAAAACGGATGCTAATGATACAAATGTGTTTGCCTGGAGTATTCAATTATGGTAATCCTAACCACTGAAAAAATGAGCAAGAATTTCAGTGGCTTGACATCACAGAATTTTTTTTGCCAGTCATGTGAGTCTATTGAGGGTGTGACTGCTTGGTGGTGGTCTCAAAATGAGTTTCAGGGACTCAGGACTCTTCTATCTTGTGACTCCACCATCCTCACGGGTTCAGCAGGTGGAGGGAGACAGAGCAATCCAGCCACTCCCTCTTGAGAAATCCAAGCTCCGAAGTAACACACATCATTCTGCTCACAGTTTATTGGTGTGGGATGGTCACGTGACTATGCCTTTATGCAAATGGCTGCTGGGAAATGTACTCACAGACTGGGAAGATGCCTCAGAACAAAAGCTACCATATTGGAGGAGGAGGAGCACACATTTTTTTGTGTGGACGGCTAACATCTTTGTCACTCTTACTGAATGAATGCCAACTGCTGGTTTGCTGTTTAACTATACTCCAAAGCTTGAATTCCAACATTCTCTAGGCAGTTACGTAAACTTTTCCAAACAACATATTGATTTTTAATTAAAAGAATCATGTTTGGCATTTTGAAATGAGGTGTGAAGATCAAGAGGACAGCATATTCCCTGGCAGGAGGAAAGAAATTAGAATGGCTTATCTTGTTTAGGAACATGGTCTCTGATAATTTTTCTCAAGTCTTGAGTAACTAATTATATGAATGGATCCTAAATCCAGTGAGTACAAAGAACATTCTTAAAGCTTCACAGTTTCCTTTCTAACCATAAACCTCTATTCCTTTGTAACAGAAAATTAAACTGGAGTTTGAATGTAAGAAAGGTTCGGTTTGAAGTGTTTTATTTTTATCATTGTTATAAACCCACTTATTCGTGTGAACTTTTTTATGGTGAAATTTATACTGTGAGTTTTTATGGTCAGAATTTATCATGGGAAATACCACAGAAGTATGTGTATATGTTTGGTTTGCCTAAAAGGAGCTTTAGAGATCAGATAAGAAGGGTAAAGACTAATAATAAAACAGGAGAAATTATTACACCCTAATGCTGTAATGAGTGGCAGAAGTGACTTTAGCCCCAGAAAACTTCAGAGCAGACATGATACCTGACTCATCCATTCAAGTGATGACAAGCAACTGGAATTCTCCAGCCTAAGAATGATGAAGCACCAGGTGCTGAGCTCCTAATCTGATGGGCATAAATTTAAATATAACTGTAAAATATGTGGATGGTGCTTTGGGATTTCCAAAGAAGCATCTGTGGTTGGTATTTATCACTGCTGCAACACAGCCATGAAGATAGTCAGACAGTTACAAAATGAAGCACTTCAGAGAAGTACGCACAAACCCTTTGGTTCAATTGCCATTCTTCAGCAGTTAAGAATGTTCCTAGCACTTATAAACTGCCACTTGACTTTGAGTTTATGTCACTTCTTGTTCTCCCATTGATCGATTCCACTTTAAGTACAACCCTAATGTCCTAATACTCGTGAATAATGTTTTTGACTGAGTGAGCTAGGCTATTATATAATTGGATTTTTTTTTTTTTACTGCCAGAGGTTGAAGTAATCTAGGATCCTTGCCTAGCCTTGGGTTCTAGGATTTTTTCTAGCTCTGTGACCTTGACCAAATTTCTTATTTCTTTGCTTCTTTATCTGTAAAATAGAAGCAAAGATACTTGCCCTTATCAAGGTCATGAACCACAGATGGGGTAATTTATAAAGATTGAGTTTCTATAAATTTTTGCTGCTCTACAAATACAAGGTAATGTTATTTGGCTCCCTCTTTCTTGTAAGTCATTATAATCCAGCCCAACCCTGAGATAGATAGAACTAAACCAGTGGGGTCGAGCCTAACAGGAATTGGTTCTTGGAAAAATAAACTTGTTTTATGATATTCTAACCTTGACGTTAGTTGGCCTACTATCCTTGTTTGTCCAAGGTTTTCTAGATTTTGTCACTGAAAGTCCAGTGTCCTGGTAAATCCTTAGCTGTGGGAAGTCCAGAGCAGTGGGTGACCCTACAGAGAAAGAGCTTTTAATCTTTCTGCATTGTTAGTGAGACCTCCCTGTGGAAAGAATATCTTTGTATATGAGTTCATTTGTTTTTCAGAATATGAATTTTACCAGACTTTCAACCAAAACAGGTGGCTAAACAGTATATAATACAGTTCATGTGCCTACATAATTTCATAAGGCTTATACACAGAGATATGTGTTCAATTCCTAGCTCTGCCAGTTGGTAGGTATAACCTCCATCCAGCACTTCTTCATTTGATTGAAATTATCTAGCCATCTTTCCTCCTCGTCAGATCTCAGTAGGAATCTAGCCATGTTCTTTTTTGATTCTGTAGCATCTACAGGCTTCCTGGCACACTGCAGACCCGTGGGAAGAGTGTAAACTGAAATATGGAGCTTAAATGTACATGGCTCACCCTTATCAGAGTTCGGTTTTTGATGACCTGTAAAAGGTACATAATGAAATCTTCATTTAAGCCTCGTAGAGTGTAGTGAGGCTTAAATGAAATAATATGAAAAATACAAATTACTTTCGTAAACTATAAAGCATAACAAAATTTAAGATAAGGTAGGTATTAATATTTAACAGTTCTAATGTTTAAATTTGTCTTTTAGTCTGCCATGAGTTCTGGATTTTTGATATGGTCTTTGAATATTAAATTTGTACTTCTATTCAAGAGTCTCTGTCATCTATGTTATACACAAATGACCACAGGACATTGTGAAACAGTCTTCTTGTCATGGATACACACGCTTCAAATTAATATCATCATATCCAAGTATTACAAGAAATGTAGATGCGTTTAAGTTCAGTCTCATTTATTTTCTGGAAAACTTTGCTCAAGAGTAATCTATATTAATATTTCACAGTAGTTGGTAAGTCAGTGAAACTGAAATGAATTATATACACATACACATGCATGCACACATACAAGTATATATATGCATATACGTATTTATGTGTGTGTATATATCTCCATCCAAAAGAATTAAGTCGTCATTGCAACAGGATTCATAGTTGGCTCTTCCACTGTATTCCTGTTAGAAAGCATTGTTTAAACACTGTCATGTCCAAGGCTTGATTTTGGTGGCCAACTGCAGGTACTATATTCCTGCGGCAATTCCCATGTAACTTCTCCTTGGTTCTGAAAATCTCTCAAGAACTCAGAGCAGCTTCAACAATGTGGAAGATGGTCTTTGGCTCTGATACAGATTAATTTAGCTACATGAAAATTTCTTGGGATTATCTTGATAATGGAACAGGTGGCTCTTCAGTTTCTTCTCCTTGTAGAATAAATGTGTGGGAACCCCCATCACTTCATCCTCTCCCTTTATGGTGATCTAAAACACGGCCCTGGACAGAGGAGAGTATTCCAGAGCCAAGCTACCATTTCCCATCTGGCCCTTGGGCTACCTCCTTTGTGAGATACTTGGGGTGAGAATGTGGTGTTTGGAGTCCTTATGATTGGAGCTGAATTGAATTATTCTTTTGTATTATGGGCTCTCTAGGGAAGAGGACACGAGAGACCTGGGATAGACTGCGAGAACTCCCAAGATCAAGTTGAAGTTGTAAGAGCCCCAGTGGAGGTTCATGGGAATGAAGTAAGACCAACATGGATATGGCCAATAATAAGGTAAGATGTGCTGACTTTCTAGGCCATGTTGTTAGGAACAGGGGGCTGGAATACTCATTCTTTCATATATTCCCTTCTTTATCCAACAAATATATATTTATTACCTGCTATTGTCTGGTAAGAAAGCACTAGGCTTATGGTTGTGATTGCAATAGGTCTCTGCTTCATATAATTTGCATGTCATTTTTATGGGGGGGGCACTAATAGATGGATAGTAAATAGATTTTAAAAACACTCAAGCAACATAAAGAGCAGGCAGTATTATGTGCATTACAAATATTTAAAATAGGCAATGTGATGATGAGTCTCAGCACTTCTCTGTTGTTGACGGGTTGGCAGAATCTTGCTGCAGTGTGTGGTTACCCGAGATCCAAGTAACAAGCAGGAGACAACCAGGCAAAAGCCACACTCTGCCTCAGTATCGTCCTCAGAGAGTGTGGCTAGAGCAAAGGCTCTTAGGGAGAAACAAACTGGTGTTGTGGAGGGAGCACATGCCAATGAGTCTGGAACAAAGAGGATGAAGGGGAAAGTGCGGGAGAGGAGGCTGGTGTAAGGAAATGGGCCAGATTAGGTAGCGAGTGCTCTGTAAACCAGGAAAAGGAACCATGGGAAGGGCTTAGCAAATGATGCCCAAGTTGAGTCCTCTGCTGTGTTTACAGTGTCACCCTGCACTATTTTATGTAGGAGCTCAAATACAAGCTGGGTAAGGAGTGTGGCACCTGAGGTTTGGCTTGAGAGCGTGGTGACTACTTACACGGGGTCTAGGTAAGCAGAGGATTCAAATTTAACGCCCAATTCCTCTTTTTCCTGGTGGCGGAGATTAGCTTGCTGTGTCCCACTGGCAGCTGTGCCTCTGTGCACAGCTGGATTTCACTGCTCAGTGAAGACCTGTGGTCTGCTTTAGATGCATGTGTAAATACGATTGATTCCTAGGACTGAAATTTGTAATACTTCTAGCAACTCCACAATTCCCTTTAAAAAAAAAAAAAGAAGAAAAAAAAAAAAAGACTTACTTCTTGTTTCAATTTACATTTTGACCAACATTGTTTGAGTAATCCCAGTTTCCCAAACCCTGGCCCAAACTCAGTATTATAAGTAGTTTTGAATTTATTTGACCAATCTGCTTGATGAGAAATGGTATTTCAGTGTTGTTTCAATATTTATTAGAAATTCCTAAGGAGGCTGAATCATTTTTCATGTGCTTGCTGGCCATAAAAAGTCAATGGGTGATTTACTTGCTTTTATGCTTTTTCTGTTTCTCTATTGGCTATTGGGATTAGTTAAATCATTAAAGAGGATAGGGAAATAACATGAATCAAGTAGAAATATAATTGTGCCATATTGTTAAGTAAATATAATGCAGCATGGTATGTAACAAATTATTTTATTTTCCCTTTGGATAATAGATAGATGTAGATAATGTGAATGTCCACTATTGAAAGAGCACTTTCTCTCCTAATTCCGATCTTTTTGAGCTTTTTTCTATATCAATTTTCCTGTTTCATTATTTGTTATTTTTTCATATTTCACTTGCACCAAATTAGTTTAACTTAATTTAATTTTATTTATATTTTAATCCTCACCAAGGACATGCTTATTGATTTTTAGAGAGAGGGGAAGGGAAGAGAGGGAGAGAAACATTGATGTGAGAGAGAAATATTGATTGGTTGCCTCTGTATGTATCCTAGCTGGGAACTAAACCACAAACTAGGCATGTGCCTTGATTGGGAATCAAATTCTCCACCTTTTGGTTTACTGGACGACGCTCCAACCAACTGAGCCACACTGGCCAGGGGTCAAATTATATTTTTAATAAAAACTATTATATCCAAGCTCTAATAGGGAAAACCTGTTTTTCATTTATGTCCTATGCATTTACTCAGAGATAAATCTTTTTTATTTTTGTCACTCATTACATATTCACTGAGAAATAGATCTTTCAAAAACAATCTTTTCTTAAAACCCGTATTTTAGCACTAACAGGTAGCATTATTTATATTGGAGCTTCTGAAGCTGGCTATGCCTCCAAATTATTTAAAGAGTTTTGTAAAACATAAGTTCCTAGTCTCAACTATGCAGATTCTGATACAGAAAGTTTTAAAATGTATATTTTTAAAGTTCCCCATTGATTTAGATGCATGATAACTTTGAGAATGCTTAATTTAGAACTTATCAGAAACATTAAAAATGTTTTCAATATATTTTAAGATTTAGCTCTGAATATTCTTTCTGTGGTTCATCTACACAGACTTAACAATATGTTTTTATTTTCATTTTGGAAGTTGATCCACCCTGCAAGATATTTGATATTTTTTATACTGGTACATACTGAAATGTAGAAAATAATCCAAAGATCTAAAATGTCTCAGTGTATATCTGTATCAATTTGCCCATAAAAATAAGTATTTACTTCCTGAGATCAAATAAAATCAGCTGGAACTTACTGAAATTTAAATTATGGGCATAGTTGAGCCTAAAAGGAATTAGCTCCATTCCATCTGGTTTTCTAACACTCATTTCAAGGAAGCTGGGTTAATGGATATTGGCTTAGATTTGTCATCTGGAGAGTAGGGAAGCTAGACCTGCCCTCCTGTCTGTTGGGTTCTCTCAAACTCGCCAATGTTCACACCTTTGGCTGTGAGACACACTTTCCCCAGGGCTTCCATGTTTTCTTATGTACGCATGTATTACCAGACTCCTCTCTGTGTTCCTCTCAGCAACAGCTCCCTGTGTCTTCTCCATGTTGGTATCCCCAGTGTGGTGCCAAGAATGTGTGTGTGTGTGGGGGGGGCTTGTCAGTAGGGCCTCATTCTGAGTGCAGGTGCTATTTCTCTGGAATGCTTCTGACTCCCGCAGGCTGCCTCTGGACAGTGTCCTGTCGGTGCCCTGCTGAGACACGTGGTCTTGAGGATCCTTGCACAGAAGGAAGTTCTTAGAAGGTAGGACATTATCTGTCTGTCTTTTTTTCTCCCATTACCTATCATAATGCCTGGTTCATAGTAAGAAACAATGTTTGCTGAACCGAACTGAAAGTCTGTACACTGGAGAACATGCTCTGTAACATTTCAAGTTTAAAAAATATAGTTAATGTAATGTAATGGTTGCAAAATATATTTGGGCTCAGTACACTCAGATGGAAGATTTTTTAAAGATTGAATATGTTTGAATGAAATATACTTAATATTGAATCTCCCAGATTACATTTTCCTTTAAAAAAAACACAAGGAAACTTCAATTTTCTAATTATCTTTTTTCATAGTGATTTACACTTCCTTTACAGATGAAAATAAAGAAAATAAATGCTTATTGAGTACCTACAAATAATTAAATATTATGTAGGGTATATGAAAAAGATAGACTACAACCTTGTAAATGCATATTTACAACATAATATTTTTTCCAAAATGAGTTCCTCACATTTACATGGCTATATTTTAAATTATGAAATAGCAATAAAAAGTAATACAGTATCAGTTATTTAAAAACAAAGTCAACATGTCTTTCCCATGTTACAAAAACCAGGAGCTACTGCAGAAAAGCTGTTGAAAGCATCCGTAACACCCACTGAAGCCCATGAACTTCTGGTTCCTCTAAGTTCCAGTCTGAGAGCTCTTTATGTAAGGAACATAACCAATCACAGTTTTCCTGAAGCATTTAAAGTTAATACCAGTCCAAAGCAATAAAAAAAGGGAAAGAATTTCTGCTGAGGAAAAACCTGATCATTGACCACTGAACTCTGGAACCACGCAGGTGGGAGTTAATGAGTGTCACTGCCCACCATATCATCCAATGCACTGTTCATTGTTTTAATGGTGTGGTCTGGTATGGAGTTTGGTAATTTCAGAAAAAAATAATTTAACTTATTTTAGAATAGATATTCTTATCTATAGATAAGTGTTTTAAAAGTGTTTACTTTTGAAAGAATATACATACAATCATTAGCTTTAGTGCTTTCTGATTAAATCAATCACTCAAGAACATATTTCAAGTGCAATTTTTCAAAATCCAAATATGCAGGTGATTTCAAGTATAAGTAGTGTCCATTTAGAGTAATTGGGCCTTTGGTGCAAATCCTTCTTCTTTAATACAACATTTTGGCTGGGCACCTTCATGTGACAAGATTTGTAAAGTATAGTGGATAGTTTTCATTTACTTTGAGACATGAAACATGTCATTTAGAAACAAAGCCATCATTTTTTTAAATGTTGACCAGCCCCCAAATGTTTCAAAATAGAAATTCTCATCAAGATATGAAATTCAGTTTTCTAAAATTAAGAGAAAATACCTTTTAAATAAATGGGTGAATTATTAAAGATGTGGATGTACATTTTAGTTTTAGAAGGCTATTAGTTATTTCAGTGATTGGAATTATATGAAAGTGGGAGGTTGTCATTTCAAAATAGATATGCTTGATCCAAAAATCACATCAAAGTTCATGGAAATGAACTCTAATGAATTTTAGTCATTGTATTTGTCAACCAGAAAAGGCATCTGCACTCTTTCAATGTTTATTGGCCTCTCTGTGGAGCTGATTATGTGTCAACATGTAATCAAGTTTCCCCAGAATTTCTAAAGTTGAAGTTCATTATAATATCTATCATTGCCAATTCTCAAAGGCTAATGAAGCTACCTCTTTTCTTTGATCTTGTGCTGTAGCATCTTCAGAAGTGATGGTGGTAGTGTTAAAAAGGCTTGTGGCTCAGACCTAATGATTAGTTATAGGGACATTATAGCCAGAATGGCAATATGGGACCAGCAGCTTGTGTGATCAAGTTGTAACGTCCTTGCAGCTGGAAAATAATAATTCAAGGGCACATTTATTTACATTTTGTGGCATATGTCATCACGGCAATTACATGACGTAGGCTGACAACTTGAGATGATTATTCCTATATTTTCATTATGTAAGGGAGAAGACTCTTTGGCATTAGGGATGGGGAACAGATGAATTATCCCTCTCCTGCTGAGCTTTAGCCTGGGGAATCTCATTCCTAATAAAGCAAGCACTGGGAATATTTTAGTGCTTTGCAACTATGTTTACTTGGGACATTTAAATTTAAAGTTGTGGCCTCATTACAGATTTTGTATTACTTTGAGGAGTTATTGTTTTTTTAGTGAACGGATGTCTGAAGAAATTAATAAGGCAAATAGCTGTTTTGTAAGATCATTCATGGAAAGTTCTCCTTATATCATTTGAGTTAATTCAGAAGTTTGAATGCTGGCTGCTCCTGGGAACTGCCTTTTGTTTACCTCAGGACAAGCTCCTTGATGAAGATGCTTTAACAGCACCTACCTTCAACCAAGACTGAGTATGCCCTTTAAAATCTTAGAATGCTATAAATATAGTTTGACTCTCTTTGGATCCCCAATGACTAGATTTGGATATAGCATATTTACGGTTCATACTACATTCCTGGGGCCGACACTGTGTCTGTTCTCCCTACAGAATACCTACAAGGCCTTGCAAAATTAGGTCCGAATGACTTTCAATGATAGTGATTTGTATTTTTCAGTCTTATTTCTCCTTTCAAGTAATGAGATGTCTATATACACTCTAAGTAGAATCTCTTCAGTGTTGGAAAAGTACATAATTAAACTCTCTTCCTAATGGCCATCTTAGACATAATGGGTAATTTAAATTCCACTAAGCTTAACTCAACTGGATTTTCTTTAAACTAATAATGCATGTGTGAGTTAAATTTCACTAATTTAAATATACATTTTTTTAATTTTGCCTTTTTCTAAAATGATGTAAGGCAGTTAGTAAGATGCATGCAAATAAGGACAACAAAGAGGAGGGGGGATTAAGAATGTCAATTAACAAGTCTGGGAGAGCAAAGGTGAGAACATAAGAAGAGCTGACTAAGAGTGTGGTAAGTGAATAAAGCATGTGCTACAAGGATGTGTATTTTCTACTGACAGGAAACAGATACGTCTTAAGCATCTGGCAGACCACAGAAACACAGAATCATGGTTGGTTAGCAACCTCAAAGTGTGCATACAATGAGGACAAATCAGTTGCTCAGAAGAGTAAGTAATTATCCATATTGAACCTATAGAAATATTTTTGCAGTATGTTCTCCAAAAGAACCAACGGAGGTGTCCAACCTTCCGGTGCCTCTGGGCCACTCTGGAAGAGGAAGAGTTGTCTTGGGCCACACATTAAACACAGGCATTAATGAAAACTTATGAGCAACAAGAAAAGGTTTTAAGTGAATTCACAATTCTGTGTTGGGCTGCATTCGTAGCCATCCTGGGCTGCATGAGACCCATGGGCCATGGGTTGGACACCCCCGAAACTATGGTGCAATGTGTTAAACGGTGTTTTCCACAAAATTATTTTAATAAGTACAAAATATATTTCAGGAAGCTGTTTTTTAATAATGCCCTTCAAAATTGGTTAGAGACATCAGATCATAGAATAAATCAGGGGAAAAGTACCAAAATAAAAAGATTGATTGTGCACAATGGTAAAACAATGCATAGTTTTCTCACCCGGATTGGTTCATGGAAAGAATAGTGTAGAAAGAGAAATTTACTTAAATAGTCACTGCCTGACCTCAAAATGTCTTATGGCACATCTTATAATGCTGTACATGTAGTATAAATCTAATACCAAAGTAGAGAAGTAGTGCATGTAATTAAAAATTATCTAAAGGGTACTCATTTAAAAAAATTGAAAACAATGCAGAACAGTATAAAATAAGAAGTTGAAAATAAGAAGCCCACTTCTTACTTTCACTTCGCAGTTAACCCTGTAGTCAACTATTTTTCATTCAAGATTTTATCTTTTATTCTTTAAAATGTTTTAAACTTCAGTTGACGTACAATTTATAGTGGTTTCAGGTGTACAGCATCATGATTGGACGGTTATATACTTGCAGAGTGGTAACCGAGGTACGTCCAGTGCCCACCTACACCGTCCATGCCCTCTCAACTATTATACATCTCCCTCTTCGGAGCTTTTTATAGAAGTAATCTATTTACCGCCATTCAATTTTTAATGAAGGGGAATAATACTTTTTGTTTTGTAATTAACTTTTAAGCTAACACTATATTCTGGACTTCTTCTCTGCCGTCCTGGCTTTTCCGTGCCTTTCCTAGAGCTGTGACATTTATTAGGTGTATGACTTAGGCAAGCTACTTTATCACTCTGCATTTCATTTCCTCATTTGAAGAATGGGAATAGAAATAGTATTTAGTTTATAAGGACATTATAAGGATTAAATGGAGCAACACATATACATAAGAAAGACATTTATAACAATGGCTGGTACTATAGACCAATCAAACATGTTGTTGTTATTATTATATCATTACACTTTTTACTGCTTGCATTGTGGGGATATACTATCATTTATATTTTATATAATCAGTTTTATATTGTTGGACATTGAAATAGTAGAGGCTTCTTTTTAAAATTGTGCTGAGAATACTTCACATGAGGTATGCTCTCTTAATAAACATGTAAGTGCAAAATATAGTATTACTAAATTTAGGCGGATCTCCATAGCATACTCGTCTTGCATAACTAAAACTTTGTACCCATCAAACAGCAAGTCTCCATCCCTAGCCCCTGGCCAGCACCATCCTACTCTCTGTGGCTAGGGCTGAACCTCGTGTCAGCGCCCTGATGAAGCACTTGGCTTTGTCTGGCCTCCGAGTTCATCGTGTTGTTGCATGTGGCAGAATGTCCTTCTTTTTCTTCTCTCTCTCTCTCTCTCTCTCTCTCTCTCTCTCTCTCTCTCTCTCTCTCTCTCTTCTTTGTCAAATGATCTTTAATTGACATATTTCTCTTTGTAGGTCTCAGCTGGCTGGGCCCCCACTGCCCCACTGTTGTTGTCACCAGTGATGTTGTGAGGGTGGCGCCATCAACACGGCTGATCTCTTTAAAGGTTCCAGAAAGTTCTCTAGCTAAAGATCCATGCCGAATCCACCAGGCAGTGGCGGCAATGTCGTAGAAAGTGATAATTCCACTGTGCCCAGTAATTTTTGTTTCTTTCTGTCTTGTGTCAGTCCTTCAAAGGCTTTGATGATCAGGGTGGGGGCAGAAGGCACCACCTCACTCTGTGCCTGTCTGTCCTGGTGGTCAGTTTCACTGTGATCCTCAGACCTTTCCAATCACTGATTGCTTTGGTGATGTCATCACCAACCTTTTTTTGGAAACAGACCAAGGGGGCTGATCTTGGGGGCCAGGGCAGATGTGGCACTGACCCCCCTGCCTGTGCACCTCAGGCACATGACTTTGATATCCTTGGGGTCAAACTTCAGGGCCATGGCTGAGGCAGCTGGCATCTGATAAACCCAATTCAGGTGACTGAAGAAAGTTGCGCTAACCCTCCTCTCAGCTGGAAGCCAAAAATGGACTTCCTTCTTTTTAAGGCCAAATGATACTCGTTGAACTTGCAATAGTGGAGGCTCAATTTTGAACTGGAACATATAATGAAAAGATTTTGAAAGTTGGAAAATGGCTGATTTGAAAGACTGAGACCAGTTAGGAACTGGCTTATGAGAGAGAATGGCCACAAGTCCGAGGGGTCACAGAGGTGTCTGCAAGGCAGATTCCCTGGGCTCCTCAAGTGCAGTCTCCTATTTCTCAGACTGATCACAGTTGGCTTGCTGGGAAAAAAAAATGAAGTTGTATTTTTCCTTAAAATCCTTACATCTAAGAAATACTGCAATTTTAATTTAAGCACTCCCAAAAATTAAATGAAAGAAGCAAAGTAGTAGCTGCCACGGGCTCCACAAAGACCGAGAAAAGCAAACAATTAAAAAATAAACAGAAAACCCACAGCTCAATTTGAAGCACTTAAGGGCCCGCCCTTTATTAATGAACAACAGGTGATCCATTATTAGTGCACAACACAGTTTGGCACAGAACTTAATTCAAGGCATTAGAGGTTTCTGCTAGTTCCCTGCCTAAATTTCAGAGGTACTAACATGGCTTTCAAGAAACTAGAGGGAAGTGATTGATTTCTGGGTTGAATTTACTTGCCTTGCACACTGAGCTTGAATTGCACACTCACCTGAGTGTAGCAGGAAAGAGGGCTCCGTGTCTGGGGATTTTGGCAATGGTGGAGGGGAGCTATGTTTTCTTGGAAGCTAAAAGCCAGATCTGCTCATCAGGAGTTTAGAGAGTCATTCTATAAGACACAGATTTGGAATTGCAGCTTTGAAGAAAGACTTGTTTGCATTGGGTCTCATCAGATTTTCCGTAGGGACAGATTTTCACATTGGTATCAGAATGTGAACCACCTAAAGTAGAGAATGAGAGGCTATTTAGGGAGGGAGGGCCTCAGGGAGGATGGGAGGATATTTACAGAGGCATCTTGACTGTCTTCCATGAAAGTGCACCTAGCTAACACCCATTCCAAATAAAACATCT
Source organism: Anoura caudifer (assembly GCA_004027475.1). NCBI lineage: Eukaryota > Metazoa > Chordata > Mammalia > Chiroptera > Phyllostomidae > Anoura > Anoura caudifer. Next base: position 206,538 of record PVKU01000828.1, on the reverse strand, counting down.
TTAGTTTGCTGCAGCTCTTCATGGTACATCTACACTGCATACCTATGCAGTGTGGCAAACAGAATCACATGTGGGTGTAGTCACTTAGTGGTCATATAAAGCTTGAACAAATTACTTCTCCTTTTTGAACCTCAGTTTCTTCATCTGTATAATGAGATAATGCCTACCTCACAGGGTGGGTGAGAGGGTCCTATTTCTGGGCTAACACGAAAAGCATTTAGGAAAATTGTAGTTTTCTTATCTTGATTGCATATTATCCCAAATTATGCGCATTTCTTTTCAACAAAAATCTGAATTCTAAATGTCAGAGGTGAGAGGGTGGTCTCCTTTTTTCATTCTACTCTCCTTACCAAGTGCCTTAGGAACATTTCTGAAATCATTTTTTGAAAAACAGTTAACTCTGTGTTTACCATCACTACACTTGAACTTGGCCGGGCGTATTACCAAAAAAGCACAGCTGTAGGGTGGGAGCAGAAGGCACTATCTCAGTCTGGGCCTGTCTGCTCTGGGGGTCAGTTTCACTGTGATCCTCAGACCCTCCTACTCGCTTGGTTGCTTTGGTGATGTCATCACCAATCTTTTGTGGAGACAGACTGAGGGTGCTATCTTGGGGGCCAGGGCAGATGCGGCACTGACTCCCCCAAAGAGCCACGACTTGGAGTGGAGTTTCTCACACAGGGGCTTGGGGAAGACAGTGTGAGGAAGGCCCCTCCCCATTCCTGCTTTCGCTGTCCAGACATTCAGTTATTTAGAATTTGGCGCTGTTTCGGGAATGAGGGACTTATGGGTAATGCTGGTGCAGTCCATTGAGAAGGTGACTCATGTATTATCAAGTCTTCAGGCTTCAAGCTCATCATCTTACTGCAAGTGCTGGGGATTCGGGGTCCCACACATGAGAGAGTGACAGTAAAGGCCCCCTCCATGAGCACATGTATGTGAAAATCGCACAGTGAGCACATACTGAAATGACCTGCTACTTATATTTTTGTTTTATATTTAAAGTTTATACTGTATATGTTTTATTTAATCGGTTCATTCAGCAATGGATGCTTACTGTCGTGTGTGTCAGCCCCCTCGGCAGATGTACACATGAAAGCATAACATTGCTCTAAATCCATTGAACTGTTCCGGTCCTTACAACCAGACAAGATACATTTTGGTAGCATTTTGCATTAAAAATGCCCATTATTTTGTTACTTACAATAATACAATATTCAAAATGAAGTTTTAGAAGACAACCGTAACTGCTCCTGATTGCTAGGCTGATAAAATAGAGTGTCCTTTTTATATTCCTAGTTCATTATCATCTTACCCAAGTTCTCTCCCTTACTTCTGATTAACTAAAATCTTTCAGAATCTTCACCTTCCTTCTTTGATTTGTTGCTGTTTTTGAGAAGATAAATACAAATATTTGCTTCTCACCTTCTTTGCAAGTTTGTTCCATCAATTTTCCTGATACTTTTCTAGTGTCTTCTGTCATTCCTTGTCCAATGGCTTCTGCCTACAGAGTGGTTCAAGATTTTCCCTTTCTAAAGAAGAAAAAGTTCATCCTGATCCAATTTATTTTCAAATTACACCCCCTTTGCCTCTTTTCATTCAACATCAAAGTTTTTAGAAATCTCCTGACTCCATGTGGTTGCCTTCTACTCACTTCTTCATCTCTTGTAACCTGCTTTTCCCTCCTAGCACATTCCTGAAAACGCTCCCATGAAGATCAACTCTTAAGCTCTGGGCATCATCAGACAAAGTTTCAACCTTGACTTATTTGGGGAATTTGACTCAGTTAATATATTCTTTGTGAAATCTTCTCTTACCTTTGTTCAGTCTGTATGCTCCTGACTTTCCCCAATTTATACCAAGATTTTCCCCCTATTTACTTTAATTCTTCATGAAGTCTATACAGTTGCCATCAGTATGATTTAATTAAATCTCTGGGTTATTATCATTTAATTAAAGTATACATTTTTAGACTTTACTTCTCTTCTAAGATCCAGATGTTCTTTTACAACTTGATTCAATTGTGCAACTAACATCTCAAGTATATGAAGTCTCAAATCAAACTGACTGTGTTCTCCACACCCCAAAAGTACCTTTCTCATCTCTACTTTGTTTAGGAAACTTACTTTTCAGTTGGGCAAGCTAAAATCTTTGCTTATTTTTTTTTATATGAGAAACTCTGCTTTGTATTTAATGAGTTGCTGAGCTTTATTAATCATACTTCTCATAGGAGACGGCTTTGTCAATGTCATCAGGAAGTTTGTAGTGGAAGAGAAGCAAAAAGCTAGAGCAACACATTTTCTGAATCATTAGGTCAAGGTTAATAATGACCTAATGTCCATTCTAGAGTAAAATAGGAGTACGGTTTACTTGCTTTGACATAGCGGTATTCAGTGGTATCACATGCGTTGCTAAGTCCCGAATCAGGAAGGATGTTATAAGGCTATGAGCACAATGATTTCCTGGGGAATTTGGCAGGAAGCATGGTCTGTAAGAGGTTCCCATCTTTCCAGGATGGTGTACAGGGCCAAGCTGCAGTCCTGCCAGAAAACTGAAGTGGGCATTGGGCCCAGGAGGAAGGGCCGCCAGGTAGGTTGGCCACAGTAGATAATTGGGGTGGCTGTAGCTAGATGCTCGTGTTCAATGGATCAGTTCTACCCCAGGAACAGAGACTGTTCGCAGCCCTCGCTCTGTTATGAGGTGGAGCATATAACTCATGGCCGGGCAGGCTACCATTGGTTTAGGTCCTTATGTTGTTGAGCCAGCAAAGCGCAGGTATTGAATTTCTATTGGGCAGATGAGGCAGGAAGAACCAGTTTTGCATGTTTGTTAAATCTGTCATGCCTTCTCTCATACCCTATGTTTATAGCTATGATCTTAATTCTGACCTAAACTATTATTTATATTTTTAAACTGGACTTATTCCTCCAAACTGTCTTTACTTTGCTACAGTCTACTTGATGCACTCAGATTTTTATTCCCAAAGCATAGTTAATTTATGTCAATTTCTTACGCAGAATCACTCACTGACTATTTACCTCCTCCCCTTTTCAAATAACATCACTCTAACTCTTTATCTGTATCACCTATTACTTTCTTAGCTTTTAGCTGGATAGAAATTTTCATTTATTTTAATATCATCCCTTTTTGCATTCCAGGAATTATGATAAATTCTAGAGATGTAAAGATGATAAAACTAGGTATCTATTTTTGAGCAATACCTGGTCTTACAGGGACAAAGGCAATATCCCCCCATATACATAATAAATGCCATGTAAATTAGGTACAGAACATCATGAAAGAAATGAGTGCTTTGATCCCTCTAAATGTATGTTTTAAACATGTTTTATTTCTAAGAGTTTGTAGATACTATATCCTACTGGACCACAACCCTCAATTTTAATCCATTTTTCTAAATTTCATTTCTCTATGAAATAATTTTTCATTAAATGCCAGCTTCTCCATGAAGCCTTCCTGATTTCTTACAGCCTGATAGAAAATTTGCTGTAGTACTTTGGACATTGTGTTTATTCTATGTCTGATGGTTATTTTTCATACTGTTGACTTCATAAAAAAACCTTGAAGTCCTCAGAATAGACTTTGCATCTGTTTGGTCGTGTTTTAACTCCTAACAGCTCTAGCTGTGGTTCTTTGTACTCAAAAGTATTTATCTTCCAAATTCCATGAAATAAAGTTTTTTGGTGTGATTGCTCAAGATAAAAAATGGATTTCATTACCTTATCATAGGATAAATAAAACTGGAGAAATTGAATACAACTATTGGAAAATACTCATGCCTAAGTTTCTGGAACAAATAAAAAATTATTTGGAGCAGAATTTCTTCACGGAATTCATCTACCAGGAAAAATGAAAAAAAAAAAAACCCTCTTTGATACTTAAAATATTAAAACTCTTTTTAATAAGACCCATTAGACTAATTCTGAGAAATAGTTTCTTAGAATTTACTAGGTACAAGTTTGATTTTTGCATTTCTTTTGAGATATTTTATTACGACTTCCTAATGCTTCAAACATTTAGGAAATTTATCTGTGTTGAGACTTTTAAAAAAGAAAATAGGCTATTATACAAATAAAAACATTTAAATGTATTCTAATTATTTATACATTTATGTATGTTTCTTATTTTATAGTTCAGATATTAGATGCCAATCGTGGGTATTTTTGTTTCTGGATTCCTAGGGGAAATATGACAGGAAGGGAAAATTATTATAAGGAAACAAAAAAGTGACAGGTAGAGAATTGAATGCCACACACAGAGTCCATGGTTCCCATATGACTCAACATTTCACCTCTAACACTGCCTTTGCTCTACGCCTCATCAAGTAGGGTTAGCGAATGTTTGATTTTCCATTTTAATCACCAAGATGAAACTGTACCTAATCTTGCTCTCGTGCCACCTTTAAATATGTTAAATATGTATTTACATATTTAACCTATTGAACTCCTAATTTTTTTGAAAGTAGACCATGCTGAAAAATTAAATTAGATCTTAAGGGTTCTGACCTTAACATTGATTAACGAGATTCAGTAGAGCTACATGAAATATGATACATTTTAGAAGACGGACTAGTTTGAGTGTGAAATAATTTCAGTCTAGTCCATGCATCTGCAGTTTTACTTTCTTCAGCCACCACAAAATGCTTTATAAACAGAAGCTTGCAAAAAATACGGGCGCAGGTTCTAGTGAGAGTACACAAAATGGCTTCCTTGGAAGGGAACCTGAGTGGTGGCTCGACTCTTAACAGGGGCCAAAGAAAACAGGAGCCCACAGAATGGAAGGGGCTGTGTCTGACTCTGAACTGCTGATAGTCATTGCGAAATAATTTGTTGTTCACCAAGCAAGATGTAAACTATTCCCATTGACTGTATGTGTTACTTGTTGGAACTAGGCTAGGAGCTTAAAATTCAAGCTACTTCCTTGTGCCAAGGATCAACTGTCCTGTTCATTTTCTGAGATAAACATCCTTAAAGTTGTTGGCAATTTACAAAATGTGCAGGTTGTTCTTTTGTGCTTTGGGAAACATAGCTGTGGTCTTCAATTCTCTTTCTGCTGTTTGGGTGGATATCCTTGGACAATTAAAGAAAAATTCCTCTGAGTCCCAGTTTCCTTATCTTTGAAATACCTAAGGTCTGTCTTTTAGGGTTGTTGTGAATATTAAATAAAATGATTAAATAATGCCCCCAACAGAGTACATGGAAGGGAGCACCAAAAGGAGGATCCAGAGAAAGTGGAAGAAGCCAAGAAATCACAGTGTCCTTCCTGTGCTCTCACGAGCCCTGTGAATAAACTGGTCCTGACACCTACTGTACAGTGCTTGGGGGCTCAACTCTCCATACCAGCAAACAATGTGCTTTTTAAAGAAGGTCACCATCTATTTTTAAAAAAATCCTAGTTCAAAATTTGGCCTGGTGGTTGACTCACAATTAATCTTGAATAATTGTTACTATTTAAATAAGTAATAGGCCTTGGAGATTCTGTAATCTGATAGAAATTTTGTCTCTAGAACTGACTAAGTTTTAGGACACCTGATTGATGGGTAAGGCACAAGTTATTGGTCTCAAATATTCTTCTAACAGAAAGTCCAGACTAATGTGGTGAATAATTTTTCAACTGCCAACTTCAAGGACTGGGAATCTATGAATCTGTAGTTTTAACAAGCTCCCCAGGTTATTCCCATATACAGTCAGATTTTTCTTTGGCTGTTCTAAAGCTCTTGGCAGTCTTACTCACAATTCAATAAAAGTTTAGTATTTGACTGCTTCAAGTGAGCTAGCCAGGTCCCACCAAGTAGATAGACAACAGTGCAGGCCATCGGGGAAGAGGATTCTGAGAAGTCTATGCAGGCAAGTGTGTGATAATCACCTTGGATGGTGTTCGCAAAACATCTGATTATTTGAACTGGGGCAGAAAATCAGAATTGAAATCTAAAAAATAGTTTGGCAGCATTGTAATCCTACTTTCATTTAGCAAATACCTTTATTTTTCTTATTTCAGTTTCCTAGTCTATAAAATAAAGATAACCATATTTCTGCCTACAAGGTTCTTTGAAGACTAAATGAGTTAACTTATGCAAAACACTGTGCTTGGCATAAATACCTGCTCAACTCATATTGATGTCATCATCATCATCTTTCTAGACCAAATAAATATTATCTTCTTCATAAACTCTTATCTGACTTTTCCAATTCATAAATATTTACCTCTCTTTGAAATGTTTTAACATATCAATCATGAAACAATTTTAAAATTTTGTTCAGTACTCTCTTGTATTATGATATTTTTAGTAATGATTTTCTTATCTTACCTTTAATTTTCTGAAGCAGAATACATTCTTACTTATTGATAGTCTGCAGAAAATACATGAATAAGCAGTTAGTTTCAAAAGCACATGGTAGATGGACAGTTCTGTTCCACAAAGTAATGTCAGTTCCTACTGGAACAATAGAACGTCATCAGCAACAACCAAAATGGAGGTGATTCTTTTCACTTTGTAGCATGTGCTTCCAAGTTAATTCCAATAACTGAAAGATATTGAGAGAAAATGTTTTGTTCTAAAAAAATAGGCCATACACATGTTATTGAGATCAGAATGATAAACACTGGTTCAATTTCTACATTTTCAAGAGAACTCTCTATGGGACTTGGATTGTGTAAGTATGAGACAAAGCAGAAATGACTCTAATCTGACCCATTTAACTCTCCAAATTGCTCTGGATTCAGCAGGATGTCTACTCTACAAGGCCACCCCATGAAGACTGGGAGTTATAGCAGATCAAAACAAACATGAAGAATCAGCCCAAATGGGGAGACAAAGGCATAATTTTAGAGTTTAGTTTTATACTCTCTCATATAGTGATATTTTTAATAATGATTTTCTTGACTTACCTTTGATCTTCTGAGACAAAGAAACAGGTCCCCAAATGGAAGAAAAATAGCTAAATAAAATGGAGGCAAGCAATAAATCAGATAGAGAGTTCAAAGTAATGGTTATCAGGATGCTCAACAGGATGAGAAAGAACAGAGAAACTAAAAAAGGAACAGTCAGAAATGAAGAATACAATATCTGAAATGAAGAGTACACTAGAGGAATAAACAGTAGGGGCAGATGAAGCAGAGGATCAAATCAGCAATTTTAAAGACAAGGTGGAAAAAAATACCCAGTCAGAGAAGAAAAAGAGAAGAAAAAATTTAAGAAAATGAGGATAATTCAAGGACACTTTGGGACAACAGGGAGTGTAACAACATCGCATCACAGGGGTACCAGAATATGAAGAGAGAAAGCAAGGGATTGAGAACCTATTTGAAGAAATAATGACCAAAACCTCTCCTAACCTGGTGAAGGAAAAAGGCACACAAGTCCAGGAAGAACAGAGAGTCCCAATCAAGATGATCTCACAGAGGCTCAGACCAAGAAACATCATAATTAAAATGGCAAAGTTTAAAGACAAAGAGAGAATCTTAAAAGCTGTGAAGGAAGGAAGTTAGTTACCCACAAGGGAGTTCTCCTTAAGCCTGTTAATTGATTTCTGAATAGAAACATTTCAGGCCAGAAGGGATTGGCATGGAATAGTCAAAGTGATTAAAAGCAAGGACCTACAACTAAGACTGCTTTGCCTGGCAAGGCTATTATTTAAAATTGAAGAAGGAATAAAGAGCTTCCAAGACAAGAAAAAACTAAAAGAGTTTGTTGCCACCAAAGTAGCATTTCAAAGCACCTGTATATTAATTAGTGGCTCTAGCTGTGACTAATGAACTATAAAGTTCCAGTAATCCAGTCTTCACCTTGTAGGGTGAGACTAGCACAGTGCCAGGGCAGAAAGATCTCAGCAGTAGCCAAGACCCATTATGGAAAAAGGTGAGGAAGACATCTGGTTTCTAGAAGTCAGAATGCTAACTAGATAACAATATACTTGAAGGATATATAATTGGGTCCTGAGCTCAGGAATAAATTCTGTAGCTGGCTTTTGGAAAATAGAAAAGGAACCTGAGCAGCAGAGGAGAGGGGTAGAGCAGAAGAGAGCTGACAGTAGTTGTGCATCAGGATTTGTAGACTTCTAATATTTTCAGAAGCTCAGAAGAGATCCAACCCAAACTGGATGCCATGGCCAAAGAAAGTTTCCAAGTGCAGCTGGGGTAAGCTCAGAGACCCCCAGTATTCTAGCAGGGCTCCATGCTCAGACCCCGGAGAGCAGAAGACCCCTGACATCCCCCTGGAGGGGTTAACCATCCCCTCCTGCTGCAGCCCTTCATTTATGACATTCTTGAAAACATTCATTGAAATGCACATTTCTTATGTTTAGTTTGAAATTCAGCTATATTCAGTAGCAGTCAAATTCACATATTTGGCAGTCTGAGTTCTGGATCTGGAAAGTACCACAAGGTCAATTGTATGTATTACCTTTCTTCCATGAAGACGTCATCTTCTTAAACTTCCTCAAAGGGGGATAATTTTACCTCTGTCATTTACCAGAATAAAGATTCTACAAATACTTTAGTTTATTTGATGCTAATTTCATTCTCCAACAGTCCTTTGCATGTTTAACGTAATTCTTATTTTTTCAGTTGTACCCTTATCTCTTTGGTTCCTTACATCTTGAGATAAAGTCCATATAGAATATTTTGTTGTTTATTGAATGCAGTTATAAATTTTTCTCTGCTTTCTTTACTCCAGACTTAATATAAAGCTAATTTGTCCTTAAGTTCATTACCCTTCCTCGGTCATTTCCAGCACTCTTCTTTGAAGACTCTTTAGTTTTCCCATTTTTTTTTTCAAAAGACAGAAATAAACTGACAGTAATGTTTTTTTTTGGTTCGATATGACAGATAACTCCAGAGCTTTTAAGTTGTTCTTTCTTTTGACATGCTCCTTTTCAGTAATGGCATCGCACTGCCTAAGATAAATATGTCTGAGGTGGTTTGGAGGCCAAAGGCTGTTTGACTTCATGTCCTTATCAACAGAACTCAACTGCAAGAATGAAATGAAAAGATGTCGTTTTATAAGAGCGTCCCTCTAAACCTCCCTGACTTGAATGACTCATTCCAGAAGGCAGTTTTTCCATTCCTGCTATGACAGAAGTCTTTTGTTAGCTTGTCCTTAGAATTTATTTAACAGCTACTAAATGCCAATGGTGTTGACAAGGGACAAGAATCAGGGTTAGCTTCTGTTGCAATGGTATCACTTCTGAGTGATTCTTCAACGCTGAAGTGGGGAATGCGCCTTGTTATATTTGGAGGCTGTAATAACTCACAAATAATTGCATTTCACTTGGCAAATTTTATCAAAATGATACACTTTTTTTATTTGTTTTACTAATTAATCCACATACTTAGAAAACCATGAACCCATTTTCTTTAGGTAATGAAATAACATACTTTAATTTCATTCAGCAGGAAACTAACTAAGTAGATGATATTCACAGGCAAATAAAGCTACTTGGGTTTTTGATGAAGCAACTACTACTATTAAAATATATAGGGGGTGTGCAGGGTGGGGGGGAATTAAGGGGGAAAATGGGACAACTGTAATAGCATAATCAATAAAATATAATTTAAAAAATAAAATATAAAATATATACACTCATTTTTTATCAGCCAAGGATGCCAGTATCTAACTAAATAACTAAATAATGTATAATCAATGAACAAATAATAAAACAGAGTTCTGCAAGTCTAAGTAGCATAATCACCATTTAAAATGAACCTTTTCCTGAAGAGTGTAATCTCAGTTATTTGATAGATCCTAAATATGCCAGACAGACAAAAGAAAATTGTACATAAAATGTTTGATTTAAAATTACTATTTTAAAAGAATTTATTTATTTATTTTTGGACAGAGGGGAAGGGAGGGAGAAAGAGGGAGAGAAACATCAATGTGTGGTTGCCTCTCACATGCCTCCAACTGGAGACCCAGCCTGCAACCCAGGCATGTGCCCTGACTGGGAATTGAACCAGGGACCCTTGGTTCTCAGGCTGGCACTCAATCCACTGAGCCATGGCAGCTAGAGCCTGCAGTTACCTTTAGACAATGTTATTATTTGTACTTTTTCTCTTAACTTCATCAGAGCTAAAAATACTGAGTTACATGAGAGGGGACCCCAAAAATCCCTAAATTATCTCTCAGAGGGCAGGCCCCTTGTAGTACAGGCTTCCTCTGCTGGGTTAGTATTCTAGGAACCCATCTGTATCATGCACCAGCTGGCATAGTTGTGAGAGGCTGAGTTTGGCTTCAATGATTTTTTTTTTTTTGAAGACTCTAACTCATTTGCCCATATCATGATGGGTGCTTTATGAGTGCACCTGCCCACACTGCTCTGAGTGTTCAGCAGTTTTTTGACCAAAATGGCATGATCCCCATGCCCTACTTTCCTTATTCACCCGATCCTGCCCCAAGTGACTCTTTTGTTTCCATGGATGAAAAAATCCTCAAAGGGAACCATTTTGCGGATGTGGAAGAAGTGAAGCAAAAAAATGACAGAAGCACTAAAAACCATCAAAATTGACGAGTTCAAAAACCGTTTTGAGCAGTGGAAAAAATGTCTCAATAGGTGTATTGCATCGAATGGAGAGTACTTTCAAGGTGACTGAAGTTTAACCACATAAAAATAAACACATAAATTTTATAAATAAATTCTGTTTTGGGGGGGTCCTGCCTTGTATATAAAATAAGCAACTTTGCTTTGCTACTTATACAATAGTCTCTTTTAAAATTATGATATCAATACAAATCCATAGGTATTGAAAATGGTTACTTTCTTAAAAGTGGGAATGACTGAGCAGCTACGTGTGTGGTTCCAGTGAATGGAGCGCTCTAAGCTGAGAAGCTTATCTTACGAGTAGCTTATCTTACGCAGAGTAGGTTCTCTACAGGTTGATTTTAACATGAGGAAACATACTGCAGAATTTCCTTTAAGATGAAATATTTTAAAATAGTTTGGGGGAAATGTAATATGTTACATCAACTGGTGGCATCCATTTTGTTGACAAGATATGTAAGATGAGGTTCGAAGTACCCTACGTCCACAAAAACACTCACAGAAACATCTTACCTTGTATTCCATTTGGAAATAATAAAAAATGGTTCAGATCAGTGTTAATGCTTGTGAAAGAATACTTTTATTGATTTATAATATTTTTTCAATTTAAATAATTATTAAACAAACTTTATCTCTTATTTAGAATCTCATTTATCCAACATTTTAAAAAAGTTTTTATTTATTTATTTTTAGAGAAGGGAGGGAGAAAGAGAGGGAGAGAAATATCAACATGTGGTTGCCTCTTGAGTGACTCCCACTGGGGACCTGGCCAGCAAACCAGGCATGTGCCTTGACTAGGAATCGAACTGTGATTCTTCTTTGGTTTATAGTCTGCTGCTCAATCCATTGAGCCAAATCAGCCAGGGCTTGTCCAACATTTCTATGAATACCAAAATTTATATTCTTTTCTCCATTCACCAGGATTATGACAGCTGTTTTCAGAAAATACTCAGTTCCACTCACCCTACTTATATTGCATTAGTTGCATGAATCAGCTAAGATTTCTTTAAAACAAATGCAAGAGGACAACAAATATTCGAAATTATGACCAAATAGATCATGCTGCCTCAAATCTAGAATTCCAACGCACCAAAAGGGGGAAATTGTGTCTCAGAGGACAAGCTAACCAGTAAATGTTTGCAGGAAGCATAACTTCTGACATTATATGTGGATGTCCATATAAGCAAAGATAAATAAATTATTGATTCTTGGGGAAAGAATATGTCTTGGAGTTGGCCATGCAAGTAGAGCCAAAACAAATAACAATGACTAAAAGGAGGTGGACTGTGTGGGACTGGGAGTTATTATAATGCTATAAAATAGCTCATTGTTCATCAAGCAAGACATGCAAAATTTGAATTGACTGAGGATGTTATTTACTTGACCTGCACTGGGAGCTCAAGTTAAAAGTCATGGGTAGACTGACTTGTTTATCCTTGCAGTGGTGGTCATGCTTTGTGTGGTGCCCCTCACCCAGTAAGTGCTGGGGGACAGCTTTCTGAGTCATTCACGTAGGGAATGCCTTTTGGTGACACAATGTCAAGTGCTATGTTATGCAACCTCGATGACCTCCTTGTCTGTAAAATGGAATCAGTGATACCTACTTCATAAGACTATTGTTCAGATTATGCAGGTACATGCATATGAAAACAAAATAGTATTCCAGAGCAACATGAGTCAGGGTGAGAGTCTAATAATTAGACAAATTACACCAGGCCAGTGAAAGATTGGGTTATTACTGCTTTGCCATGTGAACTGGCAGGGTTTCCTGTTATGGCTGGAACAAATTTCCTTGCCCCTTGGTGCTGGGTTTGGCAATAGTAACTGCTTTGGCCAGTGGAGGGTTAGTGGAAGTGTTGTGGCCGTGAGAAGCAAGTAGCACGTGTTTCCCTTCACTCTCTGTGCTTTTCATCTGCATTTGGAGAGCGTGTCCAAGTTAGTCAGCTGTCTCGAAAAGAGTGAGGAGGCGTGTGGAGTTAACTTGAACCCAACCTGCATGTTGGAGCCAGTGGATGACTCTAGCTGAGCCACAGCTCATCTTTCGACCAGTGAGTAATAAGTCAGTGCCGCTCTTGTCTGGAGAGGACTTTGGAGTCATTCATTATCTAGCACCAGTTGACGACTATATGGCTCCAATCAATTATCTCGAATGGAGAATTCGTTTTCTGCAAGACCGTTCAGATGGCTTTGCATTAATTTCTAGACATGCCTAAAATGTAGGAGCTATAATATTCTCTCTGTACATTTTCTGGAAATCCATGGACTAAGAAGCAAAATATATCTTAACATTAAATCAGGTGCCTTAGCATAATTTTGCATATTTATCGTATAGCTTTGTATACTTCTTTATATTTATTTATAAATATTGAATGCAAATTGATGAATTTTATATCTAGCTTATCTCTGTGAATTTATAAAATGTACCTATTGCAGGCATAATTCTTCTCTTAAGATACATCTACTGGCATAAGGCACGAACAAATTTCCTCCAAATTCTGGGCACTTGGAGTCCTTGAGGTCTCTCCTTACTGGGAAAGCCCATTTTGCGGCTGAAATGTGGGGATGGGGATGATGGGGAGGACTTTCCATCTTCTACAGTGCTTCCATGCGTGGCTTTGACTTGAAAGTGTCTGTGTTCTCTGTGTGCATAGTGTTGAGATGAGCTAAAATTAAAGAAGACCCCAAAATAGAAGGTCAAAGTATATATATATTGCTTTCTCTTGTGTAATGTTTCTGAAATCAGCCATCTTGGAAGAGAGAAAAACTCTGACCTTCGTGGTCACTGGTGTAGCCCAATTCCTTCCAAGACATAACTCTGCCATCAAACAGGGTACTGTCATCATCTCCGTGGTTACAGCCAAGTGACATACACTCAGGTTTCAGCCAGTAGAAGAGGAAAGAGAAAGCTGAGGTGTCCCTACAGTTTTAAGGCTCCAGCCAGAGGGTGACACATGTCACTTTTGATCACATGTTATTAAGAACTCAGTCACATGGCCCTATCTAACTGCAAGGGCTCCTGGGAAATGCATTCTCCAGCTAGGCAGCCAAGTCCTGAGCTTTCACTGTGAAGCACTATGAAAGTGACATCATGTACAGTGTGTTGAAGAGAAAGGACCTCTCTCGCTCTCCTCTCCACTTGAAGAGAAACCCCTTTCACTCTTGTTCTGTTGCAACTTCTACATTTCTAATCTCTAATGTAAATTTTTGGGGTCACATGCACGGAGTTTCTATTTCAATTCTCTACTTTATAGTGACATTGGACTAGTTACTTTGGAGTCTCAGTTGCCTTATATCTTTAAAAAGGGCATTAAATATTCATTTTGTAGATTTATAACATATAATAAAAATGCTTGTAGAAGTACCTGCAACCGTGGATGGCGCATGCCAAGTAAGCTTCTAGTACATATATCCTATTGTAATTGTGGTCATTGTATAGTTTTTGTTGTCGTTGTAATGGCCAGGGGCATTCATCACTGACAGGTCCTGCAGAAGCTGTTGCTGGGTGAACCTGAGATGCACTAAGATGCGCATTCCCACATGAGTCAGATCCCGAGAAGGAGCTCTCAGCGCCCTGCCCCTGTACCTGACCGCCCTCCCTCGCAACCCACACCATTCCCCAGAAGGTCAGACCCCTCTGCTGTGTGGCATCTCGGATGGGTTGGCACCTGTGCTCAGAGCCTCGTTTCTGTAGTGTTGCTCCTCTTAACTCCCCAAACTCCTCTCCAACTGTGTGAAAGCGGCCAGTTCAAGCCTTGCAACTCTCTGCACGTGTCCGCTGGGCCTGCTGTGACAGAAGAAGATTTCTTCCTGCAGAGTCTCACCAGCGTGGCTTGGTCAGCCCCTGACCACCCCGGAGAATCTGTGGTGAGACACTGCGAAGCAGGCCTGTGGGGGCAGCTTCACGGCGTGCTTGTGCGGGGGCGCTTCAGTCCAAATGTGCTCCCTACCTTGCTTGTTAAGGAGGTGGGATGGGTTTGTGTAGGTTGCTCAGGGGATTGCCACCCTAAGTGACGGGAAATCGGCTTTAGGGTCACTGAAAAGTTTCTGGCCTATCCAATTTCACAATCTCCGGTAGGTGGGAATGACCTTGTGCTTTTGTTCTCTGAGTTTAGTAAGCTCATTCAAGCTTACTGCCCCCTTCACCCCCCAGGCTCACTAGAACTGAGCGGTCCAACATACATGTGGACTATGTGTGACTAGTGAGCTCTTTAGATGTGATAAAATTTTACGTGCATTCTGAGTCTCAAAGATTGCATAGTATGAAAATATTTGAATATTACTAAATAATTTTATATCGATATGTTAAAAGGATGCTTTGGAAATATTGACTTAAATACAGCACATTGGAAAATACAAGGAATATATTTATTCACTTTGTTTTCTAATTTTACTTTTTAGAAAATGCCACTGCTGGGACATTTAAAATCATGTATGTGGCTCAGATTATATTTCCTGTGGACACAACTGCAGGCTAGGGACCCAAGTCATGCAGGGATATGAATTTCAACTCTGTTTGTGTCCCGGGAAAGTTGAGCAAAACTTTAAGAGGTAGGCAGGTGTTTCAAAAGGATGTAATAGAGATGCATTTTGCCAATGCAAGGAGAGCTGTGTAAAGACTGTTGGATACCCCCGGCTGACTCTGGGAGCTTTTCTGTTGTGGATCAAAATCATAAAGGAGAAACTGCTATGGTTAATATACCTGGCGCTGTGTGAATTATTATTAAATTCCGCAAATTTCAAATGATGCCAACCTTTACATAAGGAGGACTTAAAGAAGAAGATAATTTGGGTGACTCAGACTGCATTAGAAATGATGAAATACAAAATTTCAACATTAACTATCAGAGCATGTATTTTTGAAATACTTTTGTCACATGCTTAATTTGTGTTTAATAAAAATTAGTGACAATGTCTAAGCAAGTCTTAGGAAGATTCTAATTAGTTGAGGACATTTCTTTCCAGTTACTCTCTCGTTATACTCTGAGGGATAAAATACTACTTTATGAATGAGGGGAGGGGGAACTCACATGCATGGGATGCTGGTTCTGAACTGAATTCCAGTAGATAAAGGGAGTCCTACACTAGCAGTCTGGAAGTTCTTAAAGCTTAAACACTCAGGGCGTTGTTCCGTCAACTTTTAGAAACCTGATTTTTGTGGTATATGTCTGTATCAGGCTACAATCAGAAAAGCAGAACCACTAGAAGCTTCATTCATTCATTCATTCATTCATAGATTCATGGATTCATTTATTTGTGTATTGATATTGAGGAATTTATTATGGGCTTTGAGCTTATGCAATTGTGGGAGCTGATTAGCAGGTTCTGTGAGGCTCTTGTTTTTTGTGTCTGATGCTAAGCTTGAAGTCCACAAAGATAAGGGAAGATACATGCACAGCAGAGGAGAGCAGGAATAAGCGGAACCCACAAACATCAGCTCTTACTGCCTTTCCCCTTGATGGCATGGCTTTCTTGCAGAAGTCAGGCCCTTCATCGTGGGCTACACACACACACACACACACACACACACACACAACACAGCACACATTGGAGGGGGAATTTAGCAGAAGGTGGAGCAGTCGTGGGCCCAGCTCCTCTCTCACACCAATGGGGTGGCCAGAGGGTAAGCGGTGGTTTGTGTGACCTTCAGCAATGGCTGCTGCATCACCTCCGGCCCCCACATCCGCGCCTCTGTGGCTCACCTCAGTGGAAAGATACAGGAGAAGAAAACCTGGGAAATGTAGTTCATCCAGGCCAAGTGGCCACCACACAAAGCCACTACAGTGTCTCAACAAGAATGTCTTTTTCTTTTCTGTGCTTTTCAATCTGTCCCATGTCTAGCGACACCGGGTATGTGTGTTTAGTCTTTCCTGTTTTTCTTTTCATCTCCTTGGCACGTTCAACACATTTGCATTGTCTCCTTGATGCATCACTGTTTGTTGCTGGTATTTTAGGGCCTGTTTTGTTTTTTTTTTCTGACTCTATCTTTTCCTTCCTGTATCTTTGCCTCTTGGCCTCTTGCCTGTCTGCCTCACTCTCTTCCTCTTTTGTGATGAAGACATTAAGTTGCTTTTACATTTTTTAAAATCCATTTAGTGAGTATATTTTTATGGTCTCTATTCTTAATGTTGAAATAGACTACAGGACAACTTAGATTATTTTCTAGAAAAATAAATAAGTCAACTTAAAAAGAAGTTGAATGACCCTAGATTAATGTTTTCTGCAAGCAAATTGCCCTGGTGGAAATAATCTAATCAATATTAAAAGTAAATGATGCCAAACTTTAATGGATGCCTCAGAGCAGCTCTGACAGCTGCTGTATGTCACCCTTTGTCACAACAACACTTGCCCTGCACTCCGTCTGGTTTTTAAAGGGTATTTGTTACCTCATTTCACTGTTATGCACTTTTCAGATTAGGGATCGCCACAGGCGGGTCAGAGCTACCACTAAAGTGAAGGGATCTCCAGAAAGTTTTATTTTCCAAGCAACTTTCTAGAGACCTTTTAAAACCATTATCCATTTATATTAATTACCCAATTTTTAAGAATAAAATTGCCTATGTGGATGCTGCTCCTGTTTCGCCACACCCCCACGTGGACCGGATCAATGAGACATTTTCTTTGTGTTACCTAAGTGCATGGAGCTGGAGTTGAGGGGGAGGCTACTTAGAAAGCATCACATGTTGCTCCATGTGGCACTGGGGCATTCACCAAGAGGAAAGATTTAAACTTGCAGAGAATAGCAGAGAGCAGAGGGATACTTGAGTGGAGAAAAACAAATGTCAGAATTGGCAAGACGGCAGAGTGCAAAAAATGTCCTCTGCTCCTTAGCCCAACCAGGACAGGTGCTCCACTGCGGTGTGCGTTCAAGAAGCTCCGTCTGGAACCTGCAGGTAGTTCGAAGTGTCTGGGTGTTGCCTGCCGGTGTAGGTTTTGGCCCTTTCTGGGCAAGAAGAGGCCCTCAGTTCAGGATGTAGGACCGTTCACAGCAGCTGGGCTTTTCTCCCAAGTACCCGTGGACTCACACCGCACACACGTCCCAGTCACAAGCCGCAGATTGGAAAGGGCGATTTAAATTCTAATACTGGTATCTGCCATTGGTACAGAATTTTAGAATTTGCAGTGTTTTCACGTACAGTGCCTCAGAATGAAGAGAATAAAATGAAGACCCAATCACCACAATGACAGCAAAGAGCAAGGCACTAGATGGGGAAGACAGTGCCCGTGGGTGGGGACCCGTTGGAGGTGTGAAACAGAGAACAGCAGTTAACTGAGGGAACCAGGTGCCTTATCTCTGGTCTCATCAACCCGTGACTGTAAACTCCCCGCGGCATTGTGAAAAGAGATGCAGCAGATGGGAGAGTATTAAGATTTCACGGTCTAGACTCCAAAATGAGGGAAGAGCATTTGGAAAGAATTAGTACGGGGACTTCGGAAAAGGACAGCTGTGTGGCTGCTCTCAGCGAGTTCGTGTGAACTGTGGCCTGAAAACAAACTCCAGGCCTCGCAGGGCTGGGGATACTGCGGAAAGCCCACCGGTGTTTCATGCAGCTCTCCGGCCGTGGGATAGAAGAGGCAGACAGTCAGTGGGCTGTCGCCTCCTTCGGCGGTCGGGATGTTGGAAGGGAGTGTGTTGGGCAGGAGGGTTGGCAATTTAAGCGGCCCAGCCAAAGGGCCTGAGGTCTGGCAATGCAGAAACTAAAATGGTCCCGACTGACTTCACTGACACCACCGTCCTATGACTCCTCTGGACAGATGCCGACATCCCCAGGGAGGAGGACACAGCCACCTGTCCACTCAGAGGCTTGACACCACTTAGTTCCTCAGGGGTAGCTCCTGCGCAGATTAAGTGTCTGTTTTTCCCAGTTTGTGGTGCTTACCTCAAAGCTAGGATGCCTTTGATCTTGGCGATGAAGCTGTTCTCTCTACTTCAGGGCTTGCACATTCGTTGCTGTTCTCTGCAGCATATCCGGGCATCCTTGATAAGAAGACTTGGGGTGTTCAACACAACGGGCTTCTTGAAAGTTCCTTCAAATTTGCTATGACCTTCTCTAGTGTGGGTTTCCCTGATGCAAGAGAGAAGAAAATAAACAAAAACAGCATGCTTTTAGTTCTGGCTCGGCCCCATTTTGTAGGCGTCATAACTGGGCTGTGTTTCCTTATCTTCAGCAGGAGGTGACCATGCTGGGTTGTCTTCAAGTCTGCTGGCATGTTTATAACGTGTGGTGGAGGCAAGTTTAATGCCTTCTGTCAGCCTATTTGTGATAAGCTCATGCTTCTTCCCACTAAAATTACTAGCAGATTGGTTCGGCATTTTGAAGGCCTCGAAAACACAAAGAAACTTTACTGAAATGTGAAGAATTTGGAGGGAATTTGGATGTGTCTCTTAGAAGAAGTCAGTAACAGCATTTGAGGAGAAGGTGGCAGTGCACAGCTCATCAATGAGAACAAAAGGGTGGGTGCTGGGGGGACATGGGGACGGTGGGGTGTGCAGAAGCTGTTACCCAGGGCGGAGCTGGTGCAACGATGGCTTCTCCGTCATGGCCGGGAAGGGTCTGGGACCATGGTATATGGTAACACATCAGGATGCTGCCCATTGACTGGACTGTCCTTGCAGGAAGGTGTAAAAGTCATGGCATGTGAAGCCTGCGGGTCGAAGGACCTGGCCCAGGGAGACATTTCTTTGTAGTTGTTTTCTTTGCCTCTGCAAATCATGGAACATGTTATTATCAACATTTAAAAATTTTAAGATGGGCATGATTCTTATTTCGCCTTGGGGGAAGGGGCTGTAATAAGCCAGTGCCCATTTTCAGCAATTTTTTAAAAAGATTTTTATTTATTTATTTTTAGAAAGAGGGGAAGAGAGAAATATCAGCATGGGAGAGAAACATTCACTGGTTGCCTCTCACACAATCCCAACCAGGGGCCTGGCCCACAACCCGGGCATGTGCTCTGGCTGGGAATCTAACCAGTGACCTTTCAGTTTGTGGGACAATGCCCAACCACTGAGCCACACCAGCAGGGCCTCAGCACTTTTTAAAGTAGACCGAAGTAGTCTTGTCTTCTCTGCTCCGATGTTTCAGCTTTGCGCTCCTGACTTCCCCACTCCAAGCGTCTTGCACGGTGGTGCTTCTGCCCCCACCTCGTTTCATCACATCAACCAATGTGCCTCTACTTGACCTGTGGTTCTTTTGAAAATACTCCCCCACCATCTGTCCCACACTCTAGCACCAACCTTCAATACTATATGTATATTTAAATGGGAATTTTTGAACACCCAGAAGCCATTGATACCATGTGATCACATATGATCCACTTATGCCTGAGGTGGGTTGAGATGTTCTCAAATCCCGGCTCGCTGTCCTTGGAGTCTCTAGTTGAACCTCCATACGTGATGGTTAGCAAACGTTCTCACCGTTGGTGCTTCAAAGAGGTGTTTCCCTGTCAGGGTTAACTAAGCCTTCCATTTATAACCTGATTATGAAGATGCCCTATTTCCATCTGGGAATCTGTCTATTTCCTCTTGCTTCTCTTTTATAAACATCATCTTATCTTCTAGCTGGGCCTCCAGGCCATGGAAACTGGGCGTTGATTATAAAATTAAGATAGCAGGTCATAGAAAAAAGGTGATACCTCCATTTAGATTCTCTAGGAAGCAGAGCCTAAGCAAAGGCTTAAGTGCTGATACTTTCTCAAGTGTGAGATCCAAGGAGGTGGAGGGAGGGCCAGGTAAGCAGGGATGGAGGGAGAGCAGAACAGGTGCGTTACGAAGCTGGAGTTGGCCACTACTGCAGACGAGTAGTTGTTCGAGCCCCCAGGTTTGCCTAAAGAGGCATAGCAAATTCATCTCAGGATGACCAAGGTAGGGGAATAAATGACGAAGGTGAATCCACCGCTTACATGTCCTGTTAGTTACAGGTTTACCTCACAGGATGATAATTTGACAGCATTTTCAAGTTTCACTTTCGTGAATTCACATAGGTCCACTACAACGTTATCTAAAAAGCTCCTGGGTGAACGTGAGTGATGTGTGGCCTGGATCTGGGGGGAGGAACTCAGGTGGCACCAGGGTGAAGCCAGTTGGTCAGAATGAGATGGGCGAGGCCAAGAGTACCTGTATGGTGTCAATCAACGTTCATAATATAGGGAAGTAGCAGCATAAAAATGAAAGACAGAAGACGGAACGAGACAGAAAACTCTCAAACACTGTGACCTCACACATGAACTTGCCTTTGCACCCTCAGACCCTTCCATGGTGCAATAAAGACATTAATGTTGGCTGAACATTGAAATAATGGGGGGATCCGTAAAAGTACTAATCCTAGGTCTCATTGCCAGGTGCTTTAATTTAAATTGTCTCTGGTGCAACCTAAGTATTGGGATTTGGGGGAAAAATTGCCTAAATGATTTTATTATAATATGTGGGCAAGACTGAGAATCCCCATCTAGAATCTCTTAAGGGCTCATTCAGTTCTAAAGTATTATGGTTCCAGCTGCTATTTAAAAAACTTCTATCAAAAAATACTCTTCAAGCAACTTCAGCTAGCTATGTTTTGTAAGAACTTTCAAACTCAGTGAATTTATGCTTATATTTGTCCATTTAGGAATGTCTCAAACAAATGATTGTGGATTCCTCAACTTTAAACAAATTATAAATTAAGTTAATTATTTCAATTGGGCTTTGATTTATATGTTTTTGTTCTCCAGAATAACTCTGTTGCCATTTCTATTAGCTGCATAGTCTAGTTCTTCAGAACCTCTGCCTGGTGATTTTCTTGTTGCCAAATTCTTTTGGAGAAATTGTTCACTGGAAACTCTTTTTCCTATTTTGCAATATTTGGACTGATTTTCAGTTACTGTCCTCTAAAAATATGAAATACTAAGCAGATATAAAATGTAAACAATAAAAATATATGTACAGTATAGGGAAGAAAGATATATTTAAAAAATGCTCACGCATGCTCTACCCATTTTAGGAGAAAATGCAGTTAAAATAACGGTGTGTACGGCCTTGCATTCTAACCTATCCCATTAGTACCACTCAGAGGCAGCTGGCATCATCAATGTGGTATTTATGATTCTCTTGCTTTGCTTTTAACTTTATATGTTAGTAAGGCTAAACAACTCATTGATCTGTTTTGCATATTTTTGAACTTTATATAAATGAAATCATATTATGTGAATTCTTCTTGCTTTTTAGGCCTAGCTTCATGTGGGATTTATTTATATTGCTGTAGCTGCAAATTATTCATTTTTACTGCTGTATGTTGTTCTATAATGTATGTTGCTCTATAATGAGACTGAATTATAATTCATCTCTCTGTTTAGGTTAGATAGCAAATAACCTTAAAGCACTGAGTGGCTGATTTCTTGCTCATATGTTGCGTGACACAGATGCGTCTCGTTGGGTAGCTCTCCCTCTTGTGCATGAACAGTGAACTCAGGGATCCAGGCTCCTTCTGCTGTGTGTGCCCACCAGCTTGTGGTCTTGGACTCCAATGCGGACGTGGGAGGGAGGGTGTGGACACTGTGTCTGCGCAGGTGAGTGAGCAGAGCGAGAGAGGGAGCAGGACACAGAGGTACGGAGAGAGCACAGGGGCAAGAGAGGAAGAAGAGAAGGTTACTGCATTACTGAGGCTGGTCGCACACTCCTCTCTGCATTTTAGACAGAACTCAGTGCTGTGGTCCCATCTAAATGGCAGGCAGACTGGAAGTGCAGTCTTTCTATGTGCCTAATATGAAAATAGCGTAGCATGTTCTCTGACATGCCATCACACCTTGATGAACATTCAAATTGTTTTCCTTCATTACAGTTGAGCTGCCATTGACGTTTTATGTCTCTCGACATCCATGTGCAAGAGTTTCTCCTGTACAGTTGCTTTTCAACAATTTTTCAACCTTGAGATATATTTTCAATAATCTCCCAATATAAACATATACTCACATAAATACTTACAAGTGGGAGAGAATTATCACCAAGAAAATCTTACCAATTATTCTTTAAATAAATTCACCAATTTAGAGTTCTCAATTTCTAATCTTTCCAACCTGTATTAAATTTAATATTAATTCTCTTCAAGGAGAAAGAACTAAAAGCTAATTCTGAGATGTTACCTTTTCACCTTTTAGATTCACCAAGTTTTTCTTTTTTTAATTTTATTTTAATTTTTGTTCTTGTACAGTTTTCTGTCTTCTACTCCCATCCCATCCCACCGCCCCAGCCCTCCCCGGCTCCCTCCCATTTCCACCCCAATTATAATTTTCCATAAAAACTTGATCACTTATTTCAGAAAATTGTATTGTTTTTCACATTTCTTTTTTTTATCAAGATCATCTGACCTCCTCCCTGAACCCAGGCTGGGTCATGCATGAACCAATCCAAATGGAAAAGTTTCCTCAGGTCTGACGGGAGAACACCGATTTCGCCAGCACAGTCTATTTCATTATTAGGATATTTTCTTCCAGTTTCATCAGTGAGTGTGGGAAATGCACCATATTTCCATGGAACTTATAAGCATAAGCTTTTCATTTTTCAGATGTTTTTGTCCACTGCATGTATATATGGATGTATTTGCATGTGTGTGCTTTTGTTCGGTTGCAAATATTTAGAAAGTCCTTTCCCTGTTTTTTGATTAAGTGCTTATATTTTTTATATTTTATGAGTTCTCTACATACTTAACCTTTACTATTTCAACCCAGAAATTAGCAAGTGTATTTTATTTTACATACAATATAAATATATATTATATAAATGTGTAATAATTGTAATACATAATAGCATTATTTTATCAATATACAATAAATATAATGCATATATAAATATATAGTATATATTTTTTCATTTTATAATGACTATGGCAGGAGCTATACTTAAGACTATTAGTATGAATTTAAGAGCATTAATAATTTATAATATATTAATAAGGTAGTTTTTAAGACCAACTGGAAGGAAAAGTGAGGTCCTGAGACAACATAGCAAGTTTTTGCACTAATCCATAGTAAAGATCATAAAATATGAAATGTGTATTAGACAAGTGGAGACATTATAAGTTTCAAGTGAGCATTTTCCAAAAATGTGGAAGATTTGGCCATTCATTTCTGGACCTGAGAGGAGACATTACCAGTGTTGATAAGTTATTGTGTCTGTTGCCCGGGGAGAAGATGCTGTCAAAGAGAAAAACAAGAGTTGGTAGCAGGAGCAGTCTTAGGGAGGAAATGATTGGCTTGGGAGATGTGGAAAGGATAAAGAAGCAGAGAAAGGCCTCATAATTCCAGAGGGCAACTGATTCTAAGAAAATATATGTGTGTGTGTGTGTGTGTGTGTGTGTGTGTGTGCATATATATATTCCTTAAGACTACTCAGAAGTATAACCTACAGAGTTGAGATATTATTTTAATCAACTTTTAAAATCATTTTGTACTATATGAGTACATCTCCATGTTAACAAAAGGTTTTTATAAATAGCAATTTAGATACATGCAGTGTAGCCTTTTATAAATGTATCATTTTCTCACTTTTAGACATTTTGATTTAGTTCTATTTGCTATTATGTTTTTAAAAATCAGTATAATTGGAGATATTTTGTATATAATTATCAATTAAAATTGTTATTATTACCTAGAATAGAGTTTCAGAAATGTTACCATTGCAGCAATTAATGTTTTTAAGTCACTTATTATCTGCCTTCTACTTCTCAGAAGAATTATGCCAATGTATGCATTCTCAGAGTGCCCATTCGCCATATCTTCTACATTAAGTACATGAAAACAGACAAAAGCAAGAGAAGGAAATGTTGCTAATTTAACAGGGCGAAAACAAATTACCAGCACCACAGAGTTGCTTTAATTATTTGTTTGTTTGTTCATCCATCCATTCATCCTGCCAAATACTCCGGGTCTGTAACTCTGGGCCTGTGTGTGCACACATGTGTCTGAAAACGATCTATTGTGGCTGCTTGTTGAGATTCAATATTTTAATCAGTTTATACATGTTTTATATATGTCAAGGATTTCTTTCTACTTTCACTTGAATATTATTTTTGCAAATACATCTCCCCAGTTTGCTGTTCTGGAGACTGTTTGAATATACTGATTTTATGAAATTCCTTATTACAGCTAAAGTAACTTCTTCACAGAAGTAAAATAATAGGAGGCTCAGGGGACTCTGGGATCATCGAGGCAGCACTCGGCCCTGGAAGCCCTGCTGTGGACGCTGAGAGTTAAAACGAAAGGATGCCAAGGGTAAGTGTCGCTGCGATTCTCTGGCGTGGTGGGCACTTAACAAATGTTAGACTCATTGCTTCTAAATCCTGACCAGGGTCCGTCTTACATCTGTCTCTCCCCAGGTCAGACATGGCAACGAATCACTATTCCTTAATGAGTGCAAAGCATTTTTAAAAAATAATTCACAATTGGGTAACAACCGGAAGTTTTTCTGATGCCTTGCTTTGAGCCAAGATGGTTGCCAGATCCAGATGTGTGCTTAGCCACAACAAAAGCCTCTTTAGCTTTGTTTCTTTTCCTTGTAGTGTTAAAACTTCCTGGTCTGGTCTTGTGTCTTCACATTACATCGTAGCAGGAAGGGAGGAGCCACTAGCTTTGGAGGCTTGATTGTGGTACCTTCTGAGTAGAGGAAGCAAAATGCAATGTAGCCAAGAGGCTTCTTGGCGAAGCCTGTAGCTTTGTGGTCTCTCCTACATTATGCGCTATTTAAAAGAGGTATAAGGTTTGTCTCAGTTGGTTGTGTCTCCTTCTAAACAGTCTGCTTTGCTGGACTTGATGCAACATTTTGGTTACTATGATGAACCTAGCCTTTCTTCTACCGAGTATTTACATCCATTCTTACGTACAGACCAGAATTTATCTCTGGCCTTCTAAGGTGTTTGTTGTGGTGGATGGTTGTATACAACCTAACTGTGTCGGGTATAAGTGATTTTCCTGTTATTTTTGCCATCTTCACAGCTAATTGTGAGCCAAGAAGTGTCTGTAAATGTACAGTAAGGGGGGTGCACATTGAGGGGTGTGGGCTTGGGGACAATACACTAAAGAGTCTTTTTAAAAATTTATTTTAATTGTTGTTCTTGTACAGGTTTCTGTCTTTTACTCCCATCCCAGCCCACCTCCCCATCCCTCCCCACCTCCCTCCCATTTCCACTCCCCCTAGATTTTTCCATGTGTCCTTTATATTTGTTCCTGTAAACCCTTCCCCTTTTCCCCTGAAATTCCCTCCCCTCTCCCCTCTGGTGACTGTCAGTCTGTTCTCAATTTCAGTGTCTTCGGTTATATTTTGCTTGTTTGTTTGTTTTGTTGATTAGGTTCCTGTAAAAGGTGAGATCATATGGTATTTGTCTTTCATTTCCTACCTTATTTCACTTAGCATGATGCTCTCCAGTTCCATCCATGCTGTCATGGGGGGTAGGAGCTCCTTCTTTCTTTCTGCTGCATAGAATTCCATTGTGTGAATGTACCATAGTTTTTTGATCTGTTCATTTACTGAAGGGCACCTAGGTTGCTTCCAGCACTTGGCTATTGTAAATTGTGCTGCTATGAACATTGGGGTGCATAGGTTCTTTTGGATTGGTGTTTCAGGGTTCCTAGGATATAATCCTAGCAGTGGAATTGCTGGGTCAAAAGGTAGATCCATTTTTAGTTTTCTTAGAAAATTCCATACTGTTTTCCATAGTGGTTGTACCAGTCTGCAATCCCACCAACAGTGCACTAGGGTCCCCTTTTCTCCACAACCTCTCAACAGTTGTTGTTTGTTGCTTTGTTTATGATGGCCATTGTGACTGGTGTGAAGTGGTATCTCATTGTAGTTTTAATTTGCATCTCTCTGATAGCAAGCAATATTGAACATCTTTTCATGTGTCTCTGGATCTTCTGTATGTCGTCCTTGGAGAAGTGTCTGTTCAAGTCCTTTGCTGATTTTTTAATTGGGTTGCTTGTCTTCTTAGAGTGGAGTAGTGTAAGTTCTTTATATATTTTGGAGATTAAATCCTTGTCTGAGGTATCATTGACAAATATGTTTTCCCATACAGTCAGTTCTTTTTATTTTAATAGTTTTCTACTAAACAGAATCTTGATTCCACCACCTACTAACTGTGACTTTTTTCAATGAAGAATTTCCCCATTCTTAAAATAGAGGCCATGACCTTATGATGTTCCTCTAGCATCAAAGTCCTTGCACCCTGCAGCTTTGTTTTCTCAACCCCGGGGTTCATTCTTCTCCTCTGAGTCTCTGGATCCCCCAAACCAGGTCACTTGACATCTTCTAGATCTCCTAGATTTCTTGTACAGGCTTTGGAGAAATTAAAGTGCAGCCACATCCTTAACTATTTGATCACTTCCTTTTCTAATGCTGGACCATGTCATACAAGGCACCAGGCTGTATAGGGAGTGACTCCCTCCCAGTATGGGCCCAATAGTTTCAGGTGCCCCTCACCCTATTGAGTACTTTCCACAATGTGCCCCGAATCCCTACGATCCCAAAAGGGGAAAAGTGAGGATGTTAGCATTCATCCTCCTCGCTCTGACTTCCCAGTCTCCCTGCACCTGTCACTGTCTTTCCTGCTTTCCCCTCAAGCCCACCTTTTCCATTTTTCCCCAGGGTCTGGTGTGTCCTGTACTGTAGCCTGAGATCTCCCTATCTGTGTTTTCATATCAGTCAGACTGGTATCCTGACAGTTAATTTAACCAGAAGAAATCTAGAAAAACTGTTTATTTTTCAGGAAACCAAGAATTCAAGCTGCTGCTGCTTCTTCTTCTTCTTCTTCTTCTTCTTCTTCTTCTTCTTCTTCTTCGCTTTAAATTTAACATTTCTCTTTTGGAAGTCAAATCTGAATATTAGCTCTTTGTGAATTCTGGCTATGACAACACTTGTCATCCTTAAAGCAAATGAATGCCTCAGCCTAACTGAAAAAGTGGGTACAAAACAACAAAAAGAGAAAAGCATGTTAGTATTATTCAGTAGTTATCTCCATTGTCCTTTCTTAAGTGATCACTATAACTTCAACTTCTATAATTATTAACATAAATTTTAAGTTTCAAAACTTAAATTTTAAATGAAAAGTTGAAGTTCTCTTTGACACTAATCAATGCACCCTGGCTTTTTGACAAATTTATTATTATCATATTTTATTCTAATTGCATCTGTGTATTGGAACATAATTGTCTTGGAGGGTGGTGAATATCTTCACAAAGATTTTGAAATTATTATTACATTAATCTTGCCAACATAATTTTTAGAATCTAAAATTCAGCCAATTTAAGTATATAACTCGTTAAGTTTGGACAATACATAAAGTTGTGTAACCACCACTATTAACATGATGTAAAACACTTTCCCTAACCCCAAAACTTCTCATGACCTTTGTATTCAATACTCACATTCTATCTCCAGCCCCTGGCCACCACCGATCTGCTTTATTTCACTATAATTCAGTCTTTCTCAGAATTTCATATAAAGGGGACTATACATCCTGTAGTCTTTTGTGTCTGGCGTATTTCCTACAGTATAGTGCATTTGAGTTTTCATGTTGTTGCACAAAGCAATTGCTTCCTTTTATGTTGAGCAGTATGACATTGCCTACATATGGCGCAATTTGATGAGTATTTGGGGTGTTTCCAGTTTGTGGCCATTACAAATAAAGCTACTATAGATATTTAAGTATACGTCTTTCTGTGCAGAGATGTTTTCATTTCTTTTATATAACTATCTGGGACTAAAATTACTGGGTTTTATGGCAATCAGGTGTTCAACTTTTTAAGAAACTGCTGACCTGTTTTCCATGTGGCTCTTCTATTTTATCAATAAATTCCCACAAGTGATATGTAACATCCCAGTTACTCCGCAGTCACGCTAACACGTGCCATTTCAGCCATGTTGATTTATGCCCTCAGGGAAGGGGTGCAGTGTCGTCTCATTGAGACTATGGCTAACGCTGTTAAATTAAGCATCTTTCTACGTGCTTATTTGCTATTTGTAATTTGTTTTTTGTAGTGAAAAGATAAGCTTCTCAACAAATGGCACAGAAACATTTGGATATCCATTTGAGAAAAAAAAGCAGAGTGAAAGATATGTTCAAATCTTTTGTTCATCTCTTATTGGGTTGTTTGACTTCTTCGAATTACTTTCCAAATGTTCTGCACATATTCTGGGTATAAGTAACTTATCGGGTGAGTGTCTTGCAGAATGACCTCCCCTCAGCCCTGTCTTTCCTTTCCACTGTCTTAACATGCCTTTCAAAAGGTAAATGTTTTGCTTTTTAATTTTGATGGTCTACTTTGTGAAATTTTTTATTATATGATTTATTTTTTGTGTGTGTCCAAAGAATCTTTGCCAAACCCACAGTCACAGGACATCCTTCAACTTGTCTTCCGGTTGTTGTATTGGTTCAGCTTATATGGTAGGATCTGTAATCTGCACTAAGTTAAATATTGTACATATAAAGTGAAGGCTGGGGTTTTGTTTGCTTGTTTTGCTCAGTTTTTTTTTTTCAAATGGATATCCAAATGTTTCTGTACCATATGTTGAGAAGGTTATCTTTTTACTATAAAATTATTGATTCTTGGGCATCTTTGTTGAAAAATGTCTATATAGGTCCTGGTCTATTTTTGGACTCCCTTTTCTGACCTATTTATCTATATATGGTTATCATAATATCAATGTTACACTTGACTACTATAGATTTATAATAAATTTTGAATTATGTAATTATTTAGTATGAGTCCAGCTTTCTTCTTTTTGAATCATTTTGTCCATTCTATGTATTTTATATATTCATATAAAGTTAGAATTAGCTTATGCATTTCTACAAAAAGTCTTGTTGAACAGGATTGTGTTGAATCTGTAGATCAACTTGGGGAAAACTGATGGATTTTAAACTTTTGAACCATTCGATTCATAAACATGGCTGAATTAGTCAGCTCATGCTGCCATAACAGAATACCACCACAGGCCGGGTGGCTGAAATGACAGAAACTTATTGTATCCCAGTTCTGGAGGCTCAAGACCAATCTCAGGAAGCCAGCAGGTTTAGTTTTCAGTAATGTCTTTCTTCTTGACTTGTAGCTTGTCGCCTTGCTGTGTCCGCACATGGCCTGTTTGCATGTTTCAGTTTCGGGAGAGGGAGAGGGAAAGAGGGAGCAAGAGGGAGCGTGAATGCACTTTTAAGACCCCAGTTTCATTGGGTTAGGGCCCCACCCTGTCAGCCTGTTGGATTAAAGAAGAAGTCAATGACATCTTTCCACGAGAACTGAGGTCACTCCACCACCTCATTACTACCAAGTTTGTCCCCACAGCCCTCGCTTGCTTACTCAGGTCCCTAGTGCAGTCCCCTGTAGTGCCCCACGTCGTGCTAGGTGCTTCTCCCCTGTGCTGTTGGTATATGTGACTAAGACACTGCAGTCTCTCTCATCTTTACAGTTTCAGGTGCTGTATGTTTGGCCCTCCCATAGCCTGACCCAAGGGCAGGAATCCCTCCCTTACTAATGGGGGAAAGAAGAGGTGACCAAAATACATATAGTAGGTAGTTGATTGTGTTGTTTCTTTTTTGCTTGTATGGAAGAATAATATATAAGGCTATACATTTCTCTTTGTCCTGTCTCCATTTTTCTTCCCTCTCCCCTGGTTTTCATTTTCCGACTTCAGGAATTCTTCGTGGGAGGGAACAAATGCTTTGAAAGCCAAACTACTTGCCAATGTTTTGTGAAGTCCTGAGCCCTGTAGCTGGAGAGGGTGAGGGAGAGTGCAGGAGGGAGGGAGCACTGGCAGGGCAGCAGAGGCTGAAGAGAGACTGTGCCCTCAGAGTTAACTGGGAAGTTAACCTTTCAGGGACTCTGAAAGTTAGCGCGCTCACTAACCCATGGAAAATTGTGGAAAATATCCCATCCCATGGCCTCCGAGTGGCAGGGAAGCACAGCCATTTGTGTACATGGACTGGGAGGGCTCAGACCAGTGTGGAGAGGGGTCTTTTCACATAACTGAGACTCCCGCTGGCCTGATATACTAACTAAGGGTGAGATTTAAATTGATGTGAGGAAGAGACGTGAGCATCCTGGATATGTTTATAGCGTATGTCTTCTACAATTGCCAGGACTTTTCTACATGTGCGGACTGACTGATGAATGAGTGGTCAATGGCCATTTTGAGTGAAAGTCTAATAGTTCTACAGAAATGACAAAACAGTCAAAGAAACACTTGGTGTCACCAAAGTGAGGGGTTAAATATCCGTTCATTCCTTTTCAATGAGTGCAAGCCTGGGAATTAATGTGTGGCCATCAGCGACTGCCATGATGAACGAACTAGGGTTTTGGGGATGCACGGAGTATCCCCACTGTAACAGGGCTTGTTTCTCCCCGCCCCCACGGGTAGTGTTTTTTTTTAAAGATTTTATTTATCTTTAGAGGGGGAGGGAAGGAGAGAGGGAGAGAAATATCAATGTATGATTGCCTCTCCTGCATCCCCTGCTGGGAACTGTCCTGCAACCCAGGCACGTGCCCTGACTGGGAATCAAACCACAATCCTTTGGTTCGCAGGCCGCACTCAAAGGTCTTGTTTCTTTGTAAGTCTGAAAGCTTCTCTGGCTCAAGTGGCAGGTGGTTGAAAATATTGCCCTTGTTTTGGGCAAGGAATAGAAGGGCTAAGCAGGAGAGATTTCAGATCCCAGTCCAAAACCTATTCTCCACAGAAGCCAAATCTAATCAACAGAGACATTTACTGTTTGTCTCTGTTTATCTTTACTGTTTGTCTCATAACTTTGAGATGCTTCTCTCGTGGTTGTCAAAAAATCCTATCAAACACCTAAAAAATCTAACTAAGCAATTATAGAAAGAAAGCCTGAAGGGATGCTTGAGACAGTGTTTTCCCTAAGACTTTGATTCTTTATGGCTTCCTACATCTCGGTAGAAGTGGGGATTGTGAGTAAACAATTAACCACTTTATTATAAAAGGAGAAAATTATACTGGTAGTTTAGGTTTCAAAGCCATTATGAAATTTGTTACAGAATGAGGTCCAAGTAGTAACATCCATTTGGTGAATTCCCTTTCTAAGTACTTTTCACTATAAATATTTTCTGCAACGTTAGTGAGAAGAAGAGGAAGCCTTTGCTATTTACCATTCTCTACCCCTCCATCCCCTCGTGCAAAGCACCATTATTCATGCTCCCTAAAGTCTCTCCAGCTTGAGGCTCGTCAAGCTGTAATCTTTGGTGATCTTTATATGAGTGTGATTAAAATGTGACAATTAGGAGGATTCCATGAAAATCTTGTATTAGGTAACTTTCATCCAATGTTAAGTTTAAAGAGATTGTATTTTTACAAAATCTTAAATGCATAAAACCTATCAATTATCCTCTTTTATGGCTCCAGGATAATTTATAGTTCACAGGCTTGTGCAGTGAGCTCTGGGCGGGGAGACAGAAGCCTGAGTATGTGTCCCGGTTCCTAACAATGTGATCTGCAGTGTATTTTCTACGTGCGTCATTTTCTGCATCTGTGCCATGAAAACACGATCCCTGCCTTTCTAAGCTACCACAGGGGTCCTGGAAGGTGATGTGAACATCCTCTGTAATTAGTGATGTGGTCTGTAGGTTTGGGTTGTTATTATCTGCTCCAAAGCTGTCCTTTTAAAGATGAAGCAACCAAACCTCTGGTTTCTTACTCCTCCAAGGTCAAATTAAAAACTCTGAGAAATAGACAGGTTTAGTGCAGATTTTAGAAGCAGCCTAATAAGCCCTCTGAATATTCTCTAGATTGAATATTTTTGCACCCACACCAAGCTCCTCTGTTTATGTAAAAATTAAGTGAAGCATTTTTATAGTGATTATGTATGTCTTTCATACAATAATTGCCTCTGGTTGTCCCCTTACAGCTATGAGAGAAGTGAATTTTAAGGGACATATGCAAATTGAGTTGCATGCATAAATACACTAATTTCCTAGGCTCCCTGAATATTGCAGAGGCCTGGCAGGTCCCAGTAAAATAGGACGATGCCATCATTCTGATTTTGTGTCGTCTTTAAGAGTTTTCTGTTGGTGGTGGTGGTGTTTACTTTGCTTAATAGAGGAAGATCTTTCTCAGCTTTCTTGGCTGTTAAATCCATAGTACTTTGAACACTCCCTGGCATGTATTAGGGTCCAGTGGATGCTTGCAGAACACATGAAGCCTGGCTTTTATAACGAGAACGCAAACAAGTTACTGCTATAAAAGTCATGTCTGTGTATTGGGGGAGGATGTGGTTGATAGATTCAACTATATTGTATACAACAATTTTGAAAAAATAATGCTAGGATTATGCAAAAAATACTTTTGAGGTTCCCTTTGTTGGTGTTCAGGCAAGTGGAAGATAGAACAGGGAGAGGAATGAGAGCCAGCAGTAATGAAAATGTAAGCTTTACAGGGACAGGGGGCAAACCTCTCCTCCATAGTCCTGGGGCAGCAAAGTGTTCCTGAAGAAGGCAGAGTATGCGGGGAATGTCCGTGTTGAAACTGGCAATGGAAATTGGCAAGATGTCTAAACAGAGAAAATGTAAGGACTAAAGTTATGAAGCAGACCTAGAAGGAACGCATGCAGAGTTCTAAAAAGAACAATTTCCTAAATGTTTTCTTTTTTATACCCAAATCCTATTCTCTACATGAACCCTCCACTGGCATAAAAAGGCAAAGCAATATGTTACCTTCTTGGTTTTATGTTTTTTTTTTTTTTTTTCATGGAAACCTTCATCTAACAAAAACCTATGATCTTTGAAGTCAAATTCTGGCTCAGCTTGTTTCTTAACCTCTTGGAAACTCAGTTGCCTCATCTTTAAAATGCAGATAATAATAATAAAATACTGAAATAAGTAAGCACCCAGCCTAGTGGCTTGACATGTAATTTTTCCTTTTTTCCCCTCCCTTCTTCCTTCCTTCTAATTGTCTTTTATCCCTTTCTTCCTCTCTCTTCTTTTCTTCTTTCCCTCTTTCCTTGAGGAGGGGGGATGCTTCTGTACTTAAAAAACTCATGCAAACTATGTGAGCACGAAGGGGAAATTTGATTTGACCGTAACTTTTCAAGTGTCAAGTTCTGTAACATTCCCATGGGTCTTCCTTGGGGGCGAAGGGAAAGCATTATGCAATGTGGTCCCTTCACAATGTTTTGGGGGAGTCAGGATTTATGCACAGGAAACAAAGAGCCATAGATAGGTAAGAGACATAATACTAAACTGAAGGTAGACAAACATCATCTAGTGCAAAGAATAGTCTCTTCCACCAGCTGAGGGAGAAGAAAGATCAATCTCACTTACCACTTCCAGTTCAGAGAAGTGGTATTGGCCAGGGCAGACATGCTTCCTGGGGAATCGGCTGCTGCTGCCAAAGAATGAGGAGGCAATTTTCCCGTCGCTCACGGACACTGTCCCCATTTTAGCCCATGGTCTCGTCTGTGTACCACACTTACAAATAAAGTGAATCGTTATGTTGAGTAGATACTGGATACTGAGCAGGACATGATCATTTCCAAAGAGCTTTTTTTTAAAAAAAAAAAAATATTTGTCTGAGTTCTTGAGACTGTAAATCTGCCCAATCTGAAATTCCTGAATTGTACCCAATTTGGGAACAGGATGTTTACAAGGTATCATAAAATTAAGATATCCCAGTAGAGAAGAGAGAAAAATATTACCCTCGAGGGATGATTTCCTCAATGTTAACTTTCGTTTCCCTGTCTTTCCTCTAAGTCCCATGCTGTTGGTCACTACATAACAGCTTAGAATTGAGGAGAAACTTGAGAAGCTGCCGCTATGTTAAAAATGTAACCAGATGAAAAATATGACTTCTCTGTTTGTTAGTGTCCTACCTCTGCTATAAAACCACTTGACTATTTCATCAGATCCGTCATCCCAAGGGTGTACCATGCTTCTTCATAGGGAAGATGACAGCCACCATTGGGTCCCTGTCTGAAGGGGCTATTGTGAGTTACGAAGGCACTTAGCAGGTTTGAAAACACCTCGGTAAGGGTTTGAGATCTCACAAAATATGCAGAGACCCAATGTACTGAGGTCCCATTGTAGGAAAAAATTGAGGGGCACAGACCCCCTCCACCACCCAAGGCTTGTTTTTGGAATACCCGTTTCTGTACCCCAAACAACTGAAGGCATGGGAAGTCGTAGTGGCAGAAAGAAAATATTCGTAATTTCCACTCACATAACTTTAGTTTCATGCCCCCTGCTTTAATGTTTGAGCACATATGAACTGTTTTGGAACCCAGAGAGCGTGCCCCACGAGTCCGCTTTCCATGGGGCATCGTTACAGGATCTTGGGTACCTTATAAAAACAGGTATGGGGATATAGATACAATATAGAAAAAAGTTACTGGCAGTGTCTGGGACCTACATAAACAGATGTTTGTGGCTTAGGGGTCATCATGTCATCATTCAGCTTGCTGGTATCACAAAACTATTTTGTAAAATGGACCCCAGTGCAAACCACGGAAATCTCAGCACTATGTTAACATTCTGGTGGTAGGTGAGGTGGCAGCAGGTGGTATCTGGGGCATCTGGTTGGTTTGGAGAGAAGCCAGCAGCTATCCTTCCCATTAAGTGGGTGCAACTTGACTTGCCAGGGGCTGGCAGGCATTTTTAAAGTTGAGTTACTTTCCTAACATATACCAGATGCCAGCTGCATTTATAAACATGAGGCAGGTTTCAAATAAATCTGGTGGAACTTGAAAATATTAATGTGCTGCATTGGAAACTCTGTCTTCTATCCATCCAGCTTTCCAAAGCTTCACACATGCAGTTTAAGGAATGAATTCCTCAGGCTCTGATGAGGGGGCAGAGAGCTAGGGGTGGGGTTTGGGGGCTGGGATGTGATGAATAGATCTAGTTCCTGCAAGTCAGAGGCTAGAGTGCAAAGAGGAGTTTTTTCCTCTTGTTTAAAAAGCAAAAAAAACAAAGCCCAAAGACTTTGTGATCCTAAAGGATCATGGTGGTGAAACAAGGATCTCCTCTTTCTCTCAATACTGAGGAATAGTGGATTGGAATCTATGAAACTCGAGTTGTGGACTTGACTCTTTTGCAAATGATGTGAGCGCTCCCCACGGTTCTGGGCCTGAGTATTTGCTACCACATACATACAAAATGCCTATAGTGACTTTTCCTACACTTCATGCAGTCAGAAAACTGTAAGAATCAAACTGAGAAAAAACTGTGAAGGTTGTGCCTCAGTTCCCTGGAAAGCTTTAGGGATCCCATTGTATTCTCTCCAAATATCTATTTGATCCCACTGTTTTTTAAAAATTATTTTATTGTTCAATTACCGTTGTCTGCATTTACCCCCACTACCCCCTTATTATCTATGCTTTGAAATGTGTTATTTGTATTATCATTTAATTTGAAACCGTTGCCCAAATGAGATAATGTATAAGCTCATCGTTGAACCTGTGTACGTATATCCTGTGCTTGTTTTTCATATGTGGAACTATTGACTAGACATCTAAAATGGAATCTTACTGCATAGGAAGAGATCATGTATTTGTAAACAAATCCTTCTTCATAAAATAGTACATTAAGTACACATTCCATATATGGTATAGTATTTGAGGACATTGATTAAACTCGAGTTAAATTTTGATTCTGCATTTTGTGATTGGGCAACCTTGGGAAAACCATTGAAGTGCTCTGAGCCTCAGTCTCCACAGCTATAAAAGGGGCCTACATTTTGAGATCGAAAGGCATAATACATGTAAAATATTTGGTGTGATTCCTGGTTCATAGGAACCTGGAAATGTTAGGCATTAATACTGGTTGTTAATTAGAAGACTGCGTTCCCTTAAACTTTCAAAAACACTCTGATTGGGCCAACTGGATAAAATTGAATAAGATATATAATAAGCATGATGGCTTTGGTGCAAAGATAAAGAGAATTGATCAATATTTAAATAGAATATTTATCAATCCTGTTAATTCAGTCAGCTTAACACTTTGAGGTTCCAAAGATGAATAGGGCACCATCCTTGGAGGAAGAAGGTCAGCCCTGGGGGACATAGCCTGAGGGTCCATGACCACAGTGGGTTTGATGGAGCTGTTGTGAGATTTCAGAGGAGAGACTCCCGGGCTGATTCAGCACCGCTGTGAGAGAGGGGGAGGAGTGAAGTATCCAGAAAGACTTCTTAGATTAGAGGATACTTGAGCTGAGTCTCAGTGGTGGGGAGGGGTGGGAGGTGATTTCTAGGTGAAGGAGGAAACAGGGTGAACCAAGAAGCAGAGGCCTGAGAAAGTCTGGCAAGTTCATTGATAGAAGTAGGTGTTGGCTTGGCTTGTAGGAGGTGTGCCTTTGGAAATGTGGGAAAAGGATGGACTGTCCAGAAAAAAAGTTAAGGGTATTGGTTCACATTCAAAGGCAGACTGTGGTAAGTTGCTTCCGATGGTGAATGAATGTCATGGGGAGGAGAGCGTGGCAGAGGAAAAACAACGAAACCAAACAAAAACCTAGTTAGGATGTTGTTGCTGTAATTCAGGCCAACATGCTGATGACATGAACTAAGGAAGTTGCAGGTGAGGTGAAAACAAGTGGCAGAAAACAAGAGATTAGAGAGACAGAACCAACTAGCATGTCGGGAGGGAGAAGATAAGATAAAAGATTACCCACAAATGTCTGCCTTGGGCAACTAGGGCACAAGATAACACAACCTGTTTCTTTACATCCTTCAGGATTTCTTTTCTGATTTTCTCTGTATTGACCTAGTTCCATACTGACCTAGTTCCTGAACCTTTACAGGTGTTGTGTCTCAAAGCAACTTCCAGAAAACGGGCAGCATTAGGTGTCAGGCCCAGGAATCTGAATGTTACCGAAATTCATCCATCTACTCCCAGGTACATTGGTGAGCTTCCCTCCACATTAAAATTCAATTTGATGATTTCTTCATGTAAAACACACCTAAACCAAATGTGATGTTGGGGTAAAAACACATTTTCTGAAATACTAAGCCTGAATTTAGGGATGTAGGTAAAAATCCTTCAAATCAGAATAATGTAATACCTGGCTTTAATTTTAGCTCACTTCTCTGGACCTTAGTTTTCTCATTTATAGAATAGATATATGTTGGTCTAGAATTTTGTTCTTGATTATTGGGGCATAGAAAACTCTTTGAGAATGTAATGAACATACTTATATAAATTATTCAATTTCAGAAGGGATTCCGGATCCTTCCTAAAGTCAGTTCATGAATCCCAAAATAAAATCCTCAGAGCTACATAATCTATGAGGCTCTTCCTAGCAATGTGTGTTAGAAAGGATATGTATGTGCATGAAGACAGAAATCCAAGGGGCAGGAAAGAAAGAGACAGAAAACGAGTGGAAGAAACGGTGGCCCTATTTCTATCATGTTCATCATTGTTATTAATGATATAACAATATATTGTTGCTATATGTGAATTATATTGTGCTAATTTTTGCTATTGCCTTGATTTTGTCCACTGCATTCTGATGCAAACTGGACTTATCAGGTTAACTTAGCCTTGAGGGCTCCGCCAATGGCTTAATGTGCCTTTTTCTTTAATTTATATCTTAAGGTGAAATCTATTTCTTAGATCTAAATTACAACCGAACCCAACCCAACCAAATGAATTCTTCCTTTCTGTGTCAAGATTCCTTTCCTCCACTTGGATATGCGTGTTGTCATCTCTACCAGAAGCATCTAGAGCTTTCCAGCAGGGTCAGAAATGTGCTGCAGGTGTAAAGAAAGATGTTGAAAGGTGCTTTTACATTTTGTTTTCTGACTTGATTAGTCTGTCCTCATGCGTTGGCTGTTTTAGTGACAAATGTTCATTGTAACTGCCAGGTTGAGAAGATAGGTGAGGCCAGGAAACTTTGAGTTAGTTTTTATGAAGAGAAGATGGAGAAATTTTTAAAAATGTGTCTTATATGTGTTTTCATTGTTGCTTAACAAAATAACAGCGTGCATTTATTTTTCTCTCCAAACGTTGTTATGAGTCATTTTTCAATTTGGAAATTTTCAAAATCAAACCATTTTTAAACCCAATTCAAGTTCTTATTTGATTATTTCTTTGTTAGTCTAAAGTTCTCATCCTCTCCATAAATCTAAAGTTAGTTGCAAGTTTGAGGTGATATTTGACTCCTGAATAAATGTCATAAACAAACACAGGGACAGAACTGTGTATGAATTTCAAAAGATATATTTAGACAAGGTTTCCACCAACTGTTTCAGTAAGCTTAACATACTGTGGTTTCAGTTTAAAATGGAAAATGCACTTGGTTTCTCAGGATTCCCTGGATCAAAAACAGTCAGTGAATCAACAAAACAAAGCAAGAAAAATCACAGCATTCCTGAGTAATACACTATATAGATAAAGAATGTAAAAATCACCAAGAACATGAAAACCATTTCTAAACAGTGCTTTACATCCAGTTATCCTAATTTGAGGTACAAAACTAAGCTATGCAGTCCATTAACAATTCTTTAATTTGAACATGGATGTGGTGGGCTTTGCAGAAAGCTGTGGTACCGCTTTGCAGACATCTGAGTACAATCAGTACCGGAAGGAATGAGCTCAACGGTTAAGAGCTGTGGAGCCAGGTAGAGATGGATGCGCGTCTTGGCTCTGGCTCTTGTTGATCAAGTGAAAGTGGGCAACTCTGACTTCATCAGAGTCTCAATTTTCTTCACTGTAGAATGGAGACGATAATGTCCCTTCTTCATGAGACTGTTTTAAAGATAATGAGACACTGCAGATAATGCACATCACCCTACTTTCCTGGCTCTCTGGGACTTGAGTGCTGTTGGAATGCTGTTGGGCTCCACTCTGCCCAGCCCTCTTCGTCTGTAAACTCCATTCTCACAGAGACTGTATCTTATTCATCATGGCATTTCTTAGAGGGATATGTGCGCACTGTAAATATTCTATAGATAGCAAGTCAATGAATTGAACTTCAATGGCACTTCTAGGGAGTGGTGGTAGCAAATTAAGTTATCAAGAAATGTAAATCTCATGAGAGTGTGTTAGATACACAGTTGGGAGATGGGGTGGGGATTGACACCAGAGGGAGGGATAATTGCTGAGATCTGATTTCATGCCCTTTGGAATAATAAAAGTGAGTTTCAACAGTCCTCCCCTTAAAATAAGTAGCTGCACATTAAAAGCCACATCTTTCTGGTTTGCTCCTTTATAATGATCTTGCTTTTCTTAAAATCTCCAAAGAGCTAAACCTCCAAACCTTATTTATTAGAGAGTGAAATGGTTGCAATGGAAGAGCATGACTTCTGCTGAATCGAGCCACCATGGACTCATCCCCCATCTTCCTACTTTTGAGGAATGGGGGAAGGGCTGAGAGGGCATTTCTCCATGCCCACTTCGATCTCACGTGGAAATCTGCACGTGCAGTCTCTTCCAGGTGGACCCTTATTTGGTTTGGATTTGCAAGACTCAAAAACAGAGGGGCCAATTCCCGTCTTGCTCCTGCAGCCGAGCCATAGCTGACATACCCTTGAGATTTTACCAGGAGCTCTGAAGTTTTCAAAGTTGTGCCAAGTTCCAAACAAGATGAAAAATGAGCCATGCTGAGGAATTGGTCTTCTTACTTCCAAAATTGTTCAGTGAAAGAAATATATGTCATGCTGCTTAGATATAAAACTAAAGTTCTCAACTACTGCAGAAGATATACACTGCTATGCGGCAACAGAGTTTTCTTTCTCCTAATTTTCCTAAATGGAGAATGCATTTCTCCCAGTAAGCTACACAGGACACACGGTTTTAGAAAATACCTGCTTTACCTGAACCCATGTACTTTCATCCTTTGCATCTTTGCAAAGTGGTTTTTAAAGGTTCACAATTCACTGCGTTCGCATATTTTGTCCCTCAGAAATGTGCTGTATATTCCTTGTTGCATTAATGTAAGTAAAAGGTGGTTTTCGCCTCTGAACTGACTGATGAACCTCCCACAGCAACGACGCTCCTCTCCCATGAGCCTCTCCTGCCCATCGGTGTTTCTGGTTTTTCTTTACTAACCCTCAGCACCTCACCCTCGCATCCTTCCCTGCACAGATTAGAGTTCACAGAACAGCCCCACACCTCTAGGTAAACCTCGTCTGCCCTCCTCCTGCAGCTGAGCGTTTCCTCCTGATGTTTTTGGAGATGATCTCACCACCGTGCTAAGCAGCCCCACTTCAAACGTATGACCTGAAATGTCAGCTGGCCATTCAGCAATACCTGGAGAACCCACCGCACTTGTAAATCCTTTCCTGCACTTGCATAGATGGGTATTTTAAACTTCCCAAATTTTTTATCCCCAATTTTTCCTCTCATTCCCAGCTGACTAACTCAGCCAACACCTAGTTATTGTGACATATCAGATGGGGCCCACTCGACTCCCACAGCATCTATAACCTACTTGCATGCATGCATGTGATAGACAAGGGTCCCTGCTTCCTGCCAAGACCCCCACCCCACTAGCACCTGGATCTCATTCCCTCTCCCCGGCTTGTTGTCTCGGTCCTGCCCACCTCTAATCTCTTCTGCACAGAATCAGATTTGTGGACAAACACCCTGTCTCCTCTCCCTCGTTCCCGTGAGTCCCAGCTAAGGCTAACTTCTATGTCACCCTTCACAGGAACTTTCTCGGCAAGCTGGTCCTCAGACCCTTCCCCATGTTGCACCTCCTGCTCCTCCATTCATGGCTCCAGCCTGGAAGTGAGGTGGCCGAGTCAAACCCACATACATGTAAAACCTTAGTACGTGTCCCAAGCCTGCCTCCCCCAAAGATTGTACTAATGTATGTTCTCCCCAAAAAGGCTTGTTTCCACCATCTTTCTGATGTATTGAAGGAGTTAATTTTTTTTTTAAATTTACCTTTGAGAGTAGCAGATGCTGGGAGGAACTATAGCAGTTCCTATATTGAACTGAAAAAGGGTTTTTTTCTTTTTTTGAATAGGAATTAAACTAAAATTTGGAAATCTTCACATTAAAGTGTCTTGATTTACTTCAAGTTTTATTACATCATGATTGTAATGTAATACTTGGGGGGGGACAATAAACTGAGTACCCAGAATTTGTCTTCCTTTTCTTCTGCACAATTCCGAACATAATAGCGCAAACTCAGGAAAGAGTACTCGCATATTTTTAGGCCCATATATCTCTGCATTATTTAATATATTCCCCAATTTTGTGGATTTAGAAGTTTATAAATGACTTTCTTGCATGAGAATATCTAATTCGTCCTCCATCTAGTAGCATAAATGCCAATGTGCATGAGTGTTTTTGATATTATAATTCCTCAAGAAGCTAATTACAAAATACAGTTAGAGCTAATTTACCAAATTGATATTTTATTTCAATGCACTTCAACACATAATTCATAATTGTATCTGTCACCCACAGATTATGTGAGCCCTTTCCGTGTGCTCAAACGAGTTTTCAGTGACCCTGGAGAGGATTAATCCAGTAACAAATGCAGCTTTTTTTTTTCCAACAAATTGAAAGCTGATGTTAGCATCCCTGGAGCTTATGATCCACTTTATACACCTCATAAATTGGACAGTTTACTTGCTCAGCCAAGTAATCGAACAGGGCAACTGAGAACAACCTTTTAAAACACATTAACATCACCC
Source organism: Anoura caudifer (assembly GCA_004027475.1). NCBI lineage: Eukaryota > Metazoa > Chordata > Mammalia > Chiroptera > Phyllostomidae > Anoura > Anoura caudifer. Next base: position 164,396 of record PVKU01000828.1, on the reverse strand, counting down.
TTTCATCATCTTTTATAAGTAAAATTTTCCTTGTGCAAAAATCCATCCTTGGAAGATGTTTAACAAGTGGTAATATTTACATTTCAATAACTGATAATTTTTGAAGGTTCATTTTTGAGACCCATTGGTAATTTTAGTTCCCGTACAGTGATTGTATCGGAATGACAAAGCAGTCTCAGAAGGACATGCATTCAAGTCACAAAGCAATGACAATGGCAGTGAGCTCTTTCAGAAGTCTTTGGGACCGAAGCTTTTGGTAACAAACATTCTGGTGAATGGTTCACAGTTCTGAAGACAACTGCTATCGCAAACCACACTGAAAAAAGTTTAAAAGGTGAAAATTTTAGGTACCAATAAGGAAGTGGAACAACTGGAAGGATTAAATTTGTTCATTGACTTTGGAATATAGTTTTTAATTGTTAAACGAAGTTGAAGATATGCCTTCTCTCCTGTCATTCAGAAATTCTCCCTTTAATGATACCCCCATAACTGCTATTTGCAACAGGCTACGGAGACAAAGACTCCAGGCAACATTGACTGAATATTAAAAGAAATCAAGGTAAAAAACAAAGTCCGTAACAGTTGAAAAATAAAGCATGCAATTTTGATCTATTGTAATTAATACAGAAATATTGCACAGCGATGAAAATAAATGCAACTGTGCTACATGTAAGATTAAAAATTAATATCAAGGCATATTTAGGGCAAAGTGGTAATTTCACAAGATCATATAGAATATAATTGAATTTACATGAATATTAAAAATGCCCCAAATCAAGAAGTGTGCCTTTTAAAGACACAAGCGTGCAGGGTGAAACTCTAACAACACAAAGACTAAGGGAGTGAAGGGAGAAAAGGAAACCCCCCCAAAAAAACTCCCGGTGGTGGATAGTCAGGTGTTTACTGCATTTTCACTTCCTACCTTTTATGTAATTTGTAAATATTACTTTGTGGCTATTTAATACTTAACAAGAATAAATTTTTGTAAACTCAACTGAACATTTTAAGAACATTTTAACCTTTGGGAAGAAAACACTGTGTTATATGTTTGTCTTGGCTCAATAAATGTGTTGCTTTAGTTAGGGCTCACATGGTAACCAACTTAGCCAACTCAAAAAAGAGGTGGTTGCTTTTTAAAGTACTGATATCTCATGCGAATCCTGTCCGGCGGGGCTTCATGGGCAGAACTAGGACAGAACGCATCAGGGAGGGGGTGTGGCTCGCCCTCTCTTTCTTCTTCTCCGTCCGTCCTCCACCTGCGTGTTCTCTCCTGTGTGAGCTCTCGCATTGGTCACATCCCCTCCGAGACCCGCTCTCTTTGCTCTTCCGCAGCTTTCTTAGCCTGAGCGCTGACTCCAGCGTCATCCCAAGTGCGTCTGCTTCTCAGGTGTGCCGTCTCAGCTGCCGCATCTACCTGGCTCTCAGTGCCACCCTCAGGGAACAGAATCCACTCATCCTGGATCTCTATCATTGACTGATCAGAGCCAGTTGCCTCTCATTCATGCACGTAGCCGTGTCCAGAACTGAGCAGACTGAGCCAGGCAGGATGCTCCTCCCACAGAGGCTGAGCTCTGGGGACAGTGCCAGGAAGAGAGCGTGGGGTAGGACGGCCACCTCACAATATGCTCACATTTATGTCACCTTGAGCCTCCTGGAGGTTTCTCCACGTGGGGCTTGTGGTGCTGCTTCCAATGGGAGCTGCCTATTCTTGAGGATAGCTGACCATTTGCATATCGGGTAGTGCAGTCTCCTCCCCTTTTCCATTCTGCAGGTTATGTTCCACCAGTCCAAGGGCTTTGACTGGACACCAGGAGGATGAGAATGGGATCTTCTTCTTCTGAGATGTCTAGTTCCCTGCGGGTGTTGTGGATTTCCAAGAGTTGTCCGGTGGCTCAGGCTGACTCCTTAATGCTAACCTCTGCTTTTCCTTTTCCTTATACAAGTCAGCGCGGGGATGAAAGGGTCACGTTCCACAATGCCTTTCTCTTTCCTGCAGATCAGCTAGATCAGGTGAGTTCAGAGGAACGGATGGCTCACCTAACCCACGCTATGTGCTGTAGGAAACAAACAGACCAGCTGAAAGACAACCGATGGAGAAGCAGACAGCTGTTTCTAATGGTCCTGGAAGAACAACTCCTGGGGGCAGGAGAGCACACTGCCTCCGGGGCCGGACTGTGTCCAGCTGTGCTCAGGTCCCGTTCTCCCTCCAGGCCGCTGCTGGGTATTTTTGCAGAACAAGCATCTAAAGATTGCATTTGCCAGCCTCCATGACAGCTGGACCCCATTCGGGTTCTGTGAGTAGGGAGATTGTAGAGGAAGGAGGGACTGTCCTGACCTAGATTTTGTTTTGTTTATTTTTAAAAAATATTTATTTATTTTTAGAGAGGGGAGGGGAGGGAGAAAGAGAGCAAGAGAAATGTCAATGTGTGGCTGCCTTTCACTGCCCCCCCCCCCGCAACTAGGAACCTGGCCCACAACCCAGGCATGTGCCCTGCTGGGAATCGAACCAGTGACCCTTTGGTTCACAGGCTGGCACTCAATCCACTGAGCCACACCAGCTGAGGCAACACAGATGCTTCTGAATTCCCAAACATTGGACTTGGAAGAAAACCTTTCAAAACATAAAAAGTCAGAACTGTCAAAGTAGTCACACGAAAGTGAGGACCAAAGGACAAAAGATAGCCTCACGTAGGTCAGTGGCAACAAGCACTCAGGGACTTGCAAGTACAATTAAATAAGTAGAATCTCATCACATGCTGCAGAACCAATCAGTGGAGAACTGCCAAGATCCCGAAAACCTTCTGGTGTGGCTACATTGTTCTCGTAAACTTGAGCAACTCAAAACTGAGCAGCCAAAAAATGAGAGCACCCTTAACCTGTCACTTCTGTTTCTGAGAGCAATTTCGGTTTTGGGCATGGGCTCAGGGATGTGACAAGTAAAATCACACACATCCGCCATTGTCCCCAGCTCCTGCCCTTGAGCTCCCTTGCTCCATGCCAGCAATGCGAATTAATTCTTGCTGGGGATGCCTGTGGAAGATGTCACAGAGGTGGCTATATTTTTACTCAGTCTTTGCAAACACAGACCTTGGACAATGTGCAACAAGGAAAAGGCACAGCCAGCCGGGAACACTCAAGGGCAAATGCCAGCGGCGCACTTTTATGAGGAGATCGAGTGCCTGTTTGGGAAGCACAGGAAGTCCCTGAAATAGGCAGGGGAAGAGGATAGAAAATGCTTCTCATTAGAGGGGCAGGGCATGGAACTGGGGACAAAGAGATACACCAAGGATCCCTGTAAGGGTCTGTTAGCAGTGGGGGGATGGCGAAACTTCGGGGTCACGTAGCGTGTTACTAGGGCTTTAAGGTAAGGAACGAAAGCATGTGCTGGATTCGACACAGTTCCCAAAGGGAGGTATTGCAGACGAGTCATGCGTTTCCGCCCATGGCCATTTGTATTCTCTGTAAAGCAATAAATGCAGTACAATGTGGCGGAAGGGGCACGGGCAGTACAAGCCAAGGGCCACAGACCTGAAATGGTACTGGACATCAAGTGATTGCCCGTCTACAATTCCCAAAGATTCTGCTGTTATCAAAAGGTCAAACTACTGTCTGGGACGGTGGATGGGAAAGACTGCCGGAAGGTTTCAGTGTGACCATCAAAACCCAACGAGGGAAATGGCATCTAAACCTGAGCCTCCCCCCTTTGTGGTTACAACATGCCCCTGGGTGTCCTGCCGAATCTGTTTCCTTGCAAACAGGAACGGTTTTCAGTCCCCTGGGCTTCCCCAGTTGACAGTGGCCGTGGTGACCAGAAACACAAGGGACCTTTGGTGCCCAGTGAACTTCAGGAGTTCAAAATATGCCTCAGGCACATACTTCCAAATTCTAAACTGTAACCTGGAAAAAGAGAGAATTCCACAGGTGAACATTTTTTAAATCCTGGCATGTTACAAAAACAGAACATTTCTTTAACATCCATTTCTGGTTTAAATTGTAATTGTTTTTTTAAATTTAAATTCTGGAGAAATTATCTTGGCAATCAGGAAGAATGGTATATTTCTCTCCCTTTGTATTGAAATGAACACCAATCATTTCTTTTCCATGGGAAAAAATAAGACAGGTTTTTCTCTGGTCAGTGAATCTAAAGAACTCTTTGTGGCTCTTCAGCCTTGTTCTCCTAAATCAGTCATGCCATTTGTCCCTAGAATTAACCATTTCTTATCATTGTCTGGACTAAGCCAATAAGCCTGGCAGAAACCTAAACAGTCTAAAGGCAAATTGAATAAAAGCTAATGTAACTGTGCCATCTTTCTTTCTGAGAAAAAGAAAAAAAACAAATTATGAAAAGTCACTTTTAACCTGAGTTTTTTTCTTTTGAGGCAAAAAAAATCACTGTTTTCACATTATTCATGTCTTCTCATAGCCTAGTTGCTCCACATCAGAAATACTCTTATTTCATTCAATGTACGCATGTCTAGTCTAATTTACCTTTTATTTTCTTTTTAATGCCACACCCAGGTAGTGTTGAGTCCCAGTATTTTTTCTTCTACTGTATTTTCCACATGTATTTACTTACTTTTTAACATAGTAATAAAGAACTAGGATTTTATTTGTATGTATAGTTGGACAAATAAAATTATATGACAGATTCTTTGTAGCTTTCTGTTTCTCCATATTCTACACAATTTGCCTAACCAACTCACTGATGTAACTTTCAGAACTTATCTAATAGTAAACTTCTCCCCATATATTCGTGAAGTGAATGAGAACCTAGTGGTATACTTGTTCTTCTTTCCGTCTGGGTAGTCACAAATCTATCCCAAGGTTCTAAGAGGTTAGAACCAGAGAAGCCAGGCGAGGCCGGGTAGAAGGGGCGCAGACACCAGGAGCTGTCTCTGGGCCACACCCGTGTCTTCGCCTTGCACCCCAACATGTCAGCTGTTCCAGGGAAGCAGTGAACTGAGTTCGTTAATGTTCTGCTGCCGTGAAGGATTTACTTCCTCTGTCCGTGGAATCAATTCCCACCTCACAGCTTCCCTCCTCCTCCTCTCTGCTCTGGCAACAGCAGAATAGACACCTCAGCAAGTCCTTGGAAACTGTGCACACCCGAGAAGGTTAATAAAACACTTTAAGAGCGTTCAGTGAAAGGTGTGGCTGCAGGATAGAGTGGTGCATGGCTCCGGCAGGCGGGAGTTGTCCTTTGCTGTATTGCCCGCCTCCCCTGCTTTGCTCCAGGGACCAGTGCTCAGGAAACCTCATTGATTGTTACAAATCAAGCTAGAAGGGTCATAGAAAACTTCTTGATATCTTGATAGTGGTTATCAAGCTCATAGAATCCACCTCTAAGGCTAAAATTAAATAAGAGGACAGACTGTCCTCATTAAATGATACTCCCAGAGTTGCCAACTTAAGCTTAGCTATTACGAAAAATACGGACAAAGAATCCAAAGGATCATCTCATTTATTCATAATTTGATTGGGGTGTGAAAAACTGTTGGTTAATTTTTTTGCAAGCCACTTAGTTAAGCCCCTTTTATTACTTTATAAAGCTTGAAAAAGGTTCATGAGAAATGAGTACTGAATTAATTGTGCATACACATGCTTAAAGTATACCCACAGAGAGGCCAAGTGCAAATAACGATGTTAAGGGAGCTGCGTTTGTGTTGAGCTTAACCATTTTTCTACAGAATTAGAGAAATTAATGAAATGAGATATTGAGCTTTTAATCTGTTTATGGGTTACTTCTTATATAAAAATATAAGCTTCTTATATAAAAATATATAAGGTAGCTTCATTGTAACTTGGGAATAATTTAGATTAATTTACATTAAAGAATATTGACTGATTAGAAAGACAGGACCACTGCTATGTGAATTTAGGAGACTTTTCATTGTACAAAGACACTGGATTGCAACAAATATGAAAGTATGCTCATACAGAAAAGTCCGGAACTCTCCTGATCTCTGTTGCTGCCTGCCTGATGGTGCCTGACCGTCACTTTGGGGTGCCCAGTCTGCCCCCCCGTCTCTGTTCTGCAGCATGTGTTCAATGCAACCTGGCCGTCTTCACGTGAATGTACCCCATGAGCCTTTATCCATTAGGCAGAGGCCTAGGAACTTAGAGATTTTCCTGCATTTTGGGAAGGTTCAAGACCGGAAAAATATGTCACCAAGGACAAAAAAAAGACTTCAATATCAAAACAATATATGACAGGATGTCAATTATCCCAACAGCCACACACTAAATATATTGTCTCAGAGGAATTGTATTTGCTATGAAATGAGTCCAGTTTGGATATTTTTGTTATAAGGTAGGATATGATTTTTAAAGGTAAGACTGTTTAGTATTGGTAAATGGTCTTAAGTGGCCTTTGCTCAAACCCAAAACAGCCCAGCAATTCCAGCTTCCTCCTCCACAACATTCTCCTCCTCGCTCCAAAGCATGGCACCGCTGGCAACCTGGTCCCTGAGACCAGAAAACTAGGGTCACATTTAAACATTTCCTTCTAATCCCTCCAGAACACAGCACCTTCCTTCCACTCTCCCCTCTCCTTCTTCCATTTAGGTCCTCACTTTCCTTTGCTCTGAGCAGGACCCTGGGTTGCTGGGCTCCAGCCCCTTTGCACTCATAGATTTCACACTTCACTACGTGTGAGTAACCCCCAGGTGCTTTTTAACAACATGGTTTTCTAGGTTTCATCTACCAGGTAGGTTGTGATTCAGTTCCTTTTGGGTGCAGCATCTTTGTCTTTTAAGAAGCTCCCCCTGGTTAATTTAGGCCCATCCCTTGAGAAACACTGCAAAATGCTTTGTCCAAAGAGTAACTGGAACTTTTCCTAAAACATCTATTTCATTCTTGTGCTTTCACAGAATATACTGCATTCAGAATTTAAAAACATCTTCCTTCTCAGAATGCTGCTCAAGCCTCTCTGTGTATGAGTTTTTACCTGTATCTCACCCTTCTTTCCCAATACAGACCACGCTTTTTATTTTATTTCACATATTCTTAGTCTGGCCAGCACTTTGTCTTCCTTCAAGGCTTCGACCAAGTGCTACCTTTACCTGGATGTCTTTTCTGATTTTTCCAGTCTGGGTTAGGTGGAGAAATATCATTCAATGCACACATCTAATGATCTCAAAGTATTTGGTCTGTTTTAAGTCTTTGCTTTGAATCCTAGCCTATAAGCTCCTGGACAGCAGAGACTGTTCGTGGAATGTTGAAATCAGTAGCACCTAGCATGTAGCCCAGCAGGTGCTAAGTGCTCAGTAAATCAAGTGAAATTGGAAAAACAAATTAAACATTGTTGATGAGGTCTTCTTGCCTTATATCCTTATGTGCTTGGAGAATTTACAACGAAGGAACAGTGGCCATGGTCCGGTAGGCTAGAACACGATGAATAACTAGCTTCAAAATCTCAGAGGATCACGGTAATAAAAGTCTATTTCTTGCTCATGCTACCTGGACAGTGAAGGTTGGCTCCAGACTTTGCCACATGCAACCACTCAAAAACCCATGCAGACGGGAGCTCTGGCACCTCAACGTGAGCATCGGGGCTGGAGAGGCTCTGTTGAATGTTTCAGAACATCGTGACACATGTCGCTTTTATTCACAATCTACAAACCAGAACTTGGACACCTACTGCCTCACCCTTCAGCCAGGCGCACAAAGGTTTGGTGAGGAGGAGATGTCTCTGCCATGGACCCTTATGTAAGAAGTTTAAAATCCTTTTCAAAAGGAGCCCACAAAGCCACCATTCCTGGCGTTCACTGTCGGTGTTGTTTTCATACACGGTGGAGGACCTTGAAACTGCCAATCAGTGAGTCAGAGCAGTTTCAATGTGAGAGCCTTCTAAATTATTTCACCTAAGAAGGACAGTCAGAGAAGTGCATATATATATATAGAGAGAGAGAGAGAGAGAGAGAGAGAGAACGCACATAATTATTAATTTCTTTGGCTGTTTTTAAATTTACATTGATTGGATTAACAGTATCTGCTAGGCACTTTTAAATCAGTTCTATATCTTTCATTTTTTTCTATTCAAGTTACATTTATTGGTCCATTTACTGTGTTTAATTTGTATACTTTTGTGCTACGAAGTATAAAGTATATAACAAGCACATTCATCCATCAACAGGAGGATCTTGGTGTTCTTTCACACGTGGGTGACCTTGTTAATTCTTAGGTGTGGTGTGCTACAAAAGGCCAATGCAAATTGAGGCAATTTCCTACAAACTTGGAATCTATTTCCTCAAAATAAATTGCTTGATTATTTATCACCTCTATTATAAATCATAATATCCTCAGATTCAGTAGTTTGATTTTATAGATGATTGGGCAGCTGAGGCTCTTTAGTTATCAAAACAAATTTTAATAAAATAGATCTAACTCCTTCCCTGATACAATATAACAGTTTCCAGGAGCTGAGGCAGGTGCAGTTACCGTGCTTAAGCTTCGTCCACATCTTACTGACTAATCTACTGGTCAATCCCAGCACAATGTACCGGGTTTCAAACCATGATGCCAACTGGAACGAGCAGCTGTGAAGGACATTGATAAATGTTCTTCCAGTCACCTAGCTCTGCACTGGCTGTCATTGAAAGAAATTCTGATGATTGTTCACAGCAGTAGTTTAAGAAGAAAAACTTGGGACAGCATCAATGTTACTGAGATAACTTACGGTCGTCACTGTAACAGGCCAACGACTTTGAGCAGAAAAGCAGACCAATACTATGGAAGTTAATGATACTAATTATAGTGTGTGCCCCATCCTCCCAGAATGAAGGGATGACTCGTAATCCACCCCAAATTATGAGGGAAACTGAGGAACAACCCAGGAAGAGGGCTTGCATGTATATACACTACCGGCAATCTAAAATTGAAATATAAATTCAGTTTTTCTAAAACTGAAGTTGAAAAGAAATATAGATTTGAAATGATACTCTCCTAATGAGAAGGACTTTCTTTAAAAGTATGATGATATTGCCCATTTTAATGATTATATCTGGGCTATTTTGCTCATTTTTGTTTTGTCTTTTGAAAACAGTGTGGAAATTTAAGATCTGGAGTTAAGTAAGTGAAAAAAAAAAAAAATCAGAGCCTGTCTGATGACACCTTGGTAAGTCCGCACAGGGACAGGAAGAAAATGTGGGCCTTGTTCTTAGTTTACAGCTGCATTTAGTTCGGTGGTTTCCAATTCCACTCCAGTGTTTTCTGAAATGTTTCTCTCAAAGAGAGATTCTTGTAATCAAGTAAGTGTGGATCTCATTGCATATTCTATCTGGAGAGACATAATGTACATTGTCATATTCTAAAAATGTTAAATGGCTCCTTTGGTAAAGAATCACAATGAATTCTGCTTAACCTCACAAACAGTGTTTCTTTTAAGCTCATCTATTAACATTTCCTAGAACACAGCTGTGGCGTCTGCGGGTGCAGTGAAGCGTCTCTGTGTAGGTGGTGAGTGGGAATTACTGGAAGGCCCATTTTCCATTGGCTGACGGTCCTCATAGGTGAGAGATGGGGGGTAATGGATCAGCCGTTGCCATGAGTGATTAGGCGTGGAAATAGAATTAATATGTTCTTAGTTTGCACCACCCTTCCATCACTTACCATGACTCATTTTGTTTAAAAACCATTTTACTGCTGATTCTTCCGGAGGGCCCCATGGAAGTGGTCCAGCCCATGCCTCACGCCTCATGCTGGAAATGGGGAGGCGATGGTTTGTTTAACTTGGCATTGCAGAGTCACTGACTGACTCTCTGAATTGGCACATTTATGGCACTTATCACTAAGGGCCCAGGTGGTTGTCCTCAGTATGAATGAGAACTTGAACTCGTATAAAACTGCCTTCCTGCTTCCTCATTTGTTCAAAAAGAAGGGATCATAATGTCCTTTGGCAAAAGCCTTGTTTTATTCATCAAAGGTATCATTTGAGTAAACTATTACATTCAGGGTCATCATTTCAAGAAAGATAGAACAGGACTCAAGTATTTATTAATGTACTAGGAGGTATACCTTTTGATGTATTCTTATTTTTTTACTGTAATTTTGATGTGGCTTTTAAGGAATAAAAATTTAGTTGATCTTAATGTAGATGGCCACATTCTAGTTATAAATATGGGTAAGCTGATTTTATCATTAAATCAATTCAACTGTAACATAGGAAATCTAAGGGGATGATTGCAATGTCCTAGATGGAACTAAATGTTACACCCATATGTAACCATTCAGAAAAAAAAATCAAAGAACAACCAAGTTCTCAAAAAGATGAAGATAGAAGTCATTTTGGGCACAAATCATTTCATATGTAAACTTTCTGCCCTGAAAGATTCTGTAATGGGCTGAATGTTTGCGTCACACTAAAACTCATACATGGAACTCTGAACCCCCAATATGATGTATTAGGGGGTGGGGCTTTGGGGGTGATTGAATCATGAAGGCAGAGCCCCCATGAATGGGATTAGTGCCTGTATAAAATAGACCCCAAAGAGCTCCTGGTCCCTTCTGCTATGTGAGGACACAGCTAGAGGACAGCCATCTGCGAACCAGAAAACGGTCCCTCACCAGACATGGGATCTGCTGGACTTCCAGCCTCCGGATGTGAGAGATAAATTTCTGTGGTTTATAAGCCTCCCAGTCTAGGGTATTCTGTCAGCAGCCCGGATGGACAATGGCAGATTCTGAGTACTATTCAAATGTAAATAAGGGAAATATCAGAGAGCTTTTTACATTTGCAATAACGATATCATAACAGCTGCCACCCTTTTTTCACATGCATGTTGTATAAATAATTATCATATTCATAATTGAAGGAAACCAACATAACTGTTATTTTATACCCTGTAAATATGCTTCTGTATTAAAGAGACCTATTAAATGTGATTTGAAATCAAGCACTTACAATTTAAGGCTGCTAGAAAAAGAGATGTTTTTCAAGACCACTAAAGAGAGGGATGTTTTTCTTTTGTTTCCTAGAGAAAAAAATGCAGAAAAATGTCCCCTGAGTGGTCACCAAAGGCAAGTTTTATCAATTGCCTGGGTACTCTATTTTAACATTATCATATCAATAAAAATCTCATAGTTAAGGAAAAGAGCAATGAAAACTTACTATTTTGGTGCAGAAAAGAAAAAGGAGGTTTATATGATTGCGTTCTATTCCAAGAAGTGATTGACAGTTGGATAACAGGACAGGAGCTTTACTGTTCCCAGTACCCAGTTTCTGCTGGTTGGAGATGAACGTCCATGTGATGCCCCTTGCAGGGTGTTTTGCATAAGCTAACACACTTGACAACTGTGGTGCAACGTAGCCCGAGCGAACTGCCTGGCGTGCTTCAGGATGACGTACGTGCTGCCGTGCAGCCGTGACATAGAGCTGCATCTGAAATCACTGGGGGCCTGCACAAGCGGTAGACAGAAAACTATGAAAAGTTCCTCGATTTGGAATTTTAGTAGTATGACTAATTGTCTTGTATTTCTGTTTTTTTGTTTTATGGCATATTAATTTCTTAATAACTTGTTAATTCATGTTGCCATCCCACAATATGTATGTAGGGACTGCTTGTGTGCTAGATTTAAAGATCCAAGGAGGAGCACATCCCTGACCTTGAGTAGCTTCCAGTCTAGCGGGGAGCAGAGAAACGTGCAGGTACGGTACCATGTCAAAGGGTTATGAATGCGGGAATCACAAGGCACCCAGGGATTATGCTCAGAAATTAATGCACAATTCCAACTAGGGAGATCAGCAGAGGCTTCTCAGGGGAGGGGAGGATAACCTTGAGCAAGCTGGCAGGGGTGGCAGAGTAGGGAGTGTGGGCAGAGGTAGGAGGGACAGAATAGTTAGGAGGCTGGTGTGGTCATCTAGGAGAGAAATGAGTTCAGGCTGACCTGGAGAAGGGGACGGAAAGGTGAGGTTCCATTCAGCTGCCCTTGGGGACTGGGGCATGGAGTGGGGAAGTGATGAGCAAGCACGAGAGAAGTAAGGTTGCCCTGGAAAACGTGACTCCCAGATTCCTTCCTTATGTCGCCCCAAAATGGTTCCAGGAAGGCTGAGCTTAGTTATGGCTTTGAGTTCCTTACAGAGTCCTAATGAGAATGAATTAAATTAATTCAGTTCAATAAACTCATCCAATTCTGTATCTGTGTCTATACAAGTCCCAGGAAAACGATCATACAGAGGACAATGGTAACGAAGCTAAGTTGATGGTGAAACGAAGTTATATTTAAAATTATCTTCAGCTAATTATAAAGAGTCCAGTGAAGAGGGTCTTTCTTTGCTTTGAAGATCAGAATTTCTATTGCAAAAAAATATGGTTGACTAAATAATTTACATAACATTGAAATCCATATTAAAATGTTTCCATCTGGGCTTGCCTAAACCCCCAGGTATGATGAATGCCCTCACAGGTGGCCCTCCACTAAGGGGACTTCGTTGGCACTGAGATTATAAAGGGTCAGAGTTTGAATTAGCAACAGCCAGCAGAATATCTAAGAACAGTACATCCCACTAGGGAATTTTGTGGTCTGCTTTTGGACAGATTTTAATCCACGACTGGGTAAAATTCTTTCGCTTAAACCATTTATCAAAGCAGCAGAGTGAAAGATAGACCACTGAATTTATTTGCAAATGACGAAATCCTCCTATATCCTTTATCTTATTTGAGTTTGCTTTTGCCTCCAAAATGGATGTTAGCATCATATTCTCACAGAATATGACAGACACTGTACTCTAGCCAGAATTTAATAGAAGTATATGAATTACATGGAAATCTAAGTGAACAGGTTAAGGCAAAGTTACAAGATGTATGTGACACTAAGGTGAGGCTGACAAAGATAACCAAGAAAAAGAGGACATTTAAATACCCCTTTAACTGCAATTATATGGTGGTAGGTTTCTCTTGGGCAGCTAATTAGAAGCCACCCCCCATCTTGTTGTACAGAGACAGGTGGTTTGCCTTTGGTAAGTTTCTCAAGTCATAAAGCAAGATCATTAGGATGATGGGAAAAGACGGTTCTCAGTTCTACCATCTAAAGTATTATTATTATTTCTTTGAAAAGTGATGTGTAAGAGTTCAATGTCATTAGCTGTCCTGCATTGCTAGTTGTCTTGTTACATATTCTCTCATATGCTAGATAATCCTTTGATCAAAAAGACTTTATCCTTTAGTTTATCACTGTTGATTTAATGCCATGTATTTTATCCTTAGTGTTTGTTAATTGATGAACCGAGAAGGAAAATATTTAAACCTGTAGCCTTGAGGATTATAAGTCCAATACCGATTATTTTCACAAGTAGGGAAACTGATATCCAGAACGATGTCAGACGCAAAATTACACTAATGAGAAGGCTCTCTGAAATGCACCCCTTCCTTTCCCCCCTCCTTCCTGTTCGGCAGGAGGAGAAGCCTGTTCCCTGCCATTGTGAGGGAACAACGGTGCTTTGAAGCTGGAGCTTTGCTGCCTTTGGCCCTTGCGTTGTTTCTACTGACCTGGAAATGCTCAGGGCCAGACTGGCTTCAGGGCCATTTCTTTCTTAGGAAACTCTGCTAACGCACCTGCTCTCAGTGAAGAAGGGATGTAAATGTCTATATAAGCCTGTTCTCTCATAAGCCTGATGTGTTTCTCTGCTCCCTAGCTTCTCAGTCAGCCTATAATGCAGGGGTCCATCATCAATACATTGTCATGTGGTGGATGGTCCCCCATCCAAAGGCTTAAGAGGAAGTCAAAGGTGAGCAAGACCAAAGTAGTTCAGGTACATGGCAATGTGCAACTGTTATCTTGGTGTTTAAGGTTCTTCATAACCTGCTCCTACTGGGCCTCTCCAGGTTGCCTTGTAACAGACATAAATTGGACTCTCTGCTCCTATTGAAACAAATGTTTTCAATATTTCTTTTAGGTCAATTCGTACCTACTTTCCAGAAGCCTGTTCCCCACTCCTGCTTTATTCAACATGGTTACAGCTACTAATGCCCTTGGTCCTTCCACTTCCCACTCAGGATCCACAAGTTAGCCACAGTCTCACCCTTTCCACACACATCCTTCACTCACGTATCCACATGTATCTCTTTTATCTCTGAAGTCCTTAAACATTTTTTTCTCAGCACCAGCTCTGAGTCTCAGAACATCTTGTGCCTGCCACTCAACTCTGTTTACATACCTACCTTATTCTGCAATTAGTTCCTAAGGTGCTAGACAACAGGATGGTGCTTAATTAGGTTTCTCTTTAGATAGGCCTGTAGTGCTTAGGCTATCCACACGGCTCTGTCTCTTTGGGGTCCATGGCAAGGGTGTACTTCCTCAATCTTTTTAAAGCTCAGCACAGCTTTATGACTTGCTTTGGACAATAAAATGTGAGAGAAGGGACCTGTGTCCCTTCTAGGTATACAATTTAACAGCCAGTTTGTGGTTCACCTCGTTACCACCCTCTGTCACCATACCACGGAAGCAAATATGCAGATAGAATCTCCATCAGCTTGGATCCTTGAATGACTGCGAGGGGGAGCTCACTGTCGAGCTGCGGTGGACGTGTGCTCTGAGTAGGAATGAATGACGCCCCCAGTGCACCACTCAGGTGTGGGCAGTCTTGGTTTCTTCAGCCTGACCTGCAATATTCTATCTGGTGCAGCACCCTGGATAAGGGTCGTACCTACAGAGGGTATCCAGGGGAAAACTGGAGGAGTAAGCAGTTAAAAGAGTTAACTGGACACTGTAACTTATAATTCATATTTGAAGAGTCTGAGTGATAACCTAGAGAGCATCATCAGGGATCCCAGTAAAAAAGCAAAAACAGCAAAGAGATGATTTTGTGCTGACATGCAAAATAAGACTTAACAATCTTCTTTAACTCTGATTGACCTGAGAATGGCTAAGAGAGTCTAGGAGAGTCTGAAGTTGCAAATAATTGATGTCTCAATTTGCAGAATAGCCATTTCTAAGGCCAGGAAGGGAACTGGGAGCAGGTGAAAAGGGACAAGCTGGAAAGATGAGTGCCTTATAGAGTTGGCAAACTGTGTGAGTGAACAAATTGAACAGTGATTTTAAAAAACACTGGTCTTTGACCCAGTCTGAGATGTGCTTCTATATTATGCTTACACATGTATTATGTCCACTTGATATATGTATCTGTTATATATAGCAACATGATACAGGGGAAAAGCAGAAGGCTGTGAAAATAACTTCTTTCAGAAAGATGGCGTGACAAAAAGAAGTAATGATTTGGTAATTTAATCACTCATAAAGACCGTAAGTAGGGCCATTATGAGAAGTTTTGTTCGCCTTGCAGTCATCTTCATTCTGCATGACATTTTCAAATAAACTGTGTTTGTGTGAGAGTAAATCACAGGGAAGTTCTTAAATATAACAAAACACTGCAAGATGCTTTCAGTTCTCTGCATTTTTGTTATATAAACCCTATAATACTATTTCACAAATATTCATTGCCAACTGTCTTCTGAGCAACATAATGAGGCAGTGTTTCTTAAGGCGCTTGCTAATCACAAAGGAGTCTTGTTAAAACGTGTATTTGTGTCCAATGAGGTGGATGGAGACTAAGCTTCTGCGTTTCTAACGAACTCCAAAGGGGTGTCAGTCCTGCCTGTATGGACCACACTTTGAGGAGCAAGGTTCTAAATAAAGATTCTCCTGTCGCCATCAGTCTGCCTCAAGGTGTTACTTCCCACCCGAGAGGTTGGAGCTGGCAGGAGCCAGCGGCCCCCACCGAGGACCCTCATCAGGAGATCGGTCCTCAGAGGTGCACCCAGGGGTCATCTCATGCAGTTTTCATAAGAAGCCACATCCAGCCCTCGCAAATTTGCCCCACCTCACTGAGCCCGGCCAAAGGGAAAAATCCCCTACTCGGACAGTTAGCTAAGAGCTCTTCTCTCCACATCATCAACACGGGACCCATTGAACTGATGGAGAACATACGTTGCTGATTCTAGTGGAGAAATATTTGCAACCCACCGGAAAAGGGAAGCAAAGAAACCAGGTGGGGATCCAGAGGAGGGGGCCCCCAAACACCACCATCGAATGCGTCTGCGCACAGGGCAGGGACGCTTGCAGCAGGTATGATCTGGCAACAGCAGCCTGGTTAGCGGAGGATGGCTGCCCTGGTGCACGCACACTGTGCAGATTAGAGCTCCTTTGTCATTTTGAAACTGCATGAAAAGAGGTTTAGAGTATTGGCCTTACATGAGCATTCCAACATTATGTTTCATAATGAAAATAGAAAGATCTGCTAGTTACTATAAATGACTACTGTTGCAAATTTTATTATCTCTTTTTGTGATAAAGTTTCTCATTGATACTATCAAGAATTTAAAGATATTGTCATTAAAAGATCATCATATTTTTTTGCTGGTATTTCAAGCACAAAGCTTAATAAGAGGCAGTGTGTTCATGAAAACCAGGTCATATTTCATATTAAAATTATATAATGATTTTTTTAACTTTACAAAGTTTAATAATGTGATTCCTAGTATTTATATCCTATTCATCTTATCATAATTATATAATAAATACAATATTTTTCATTAAGCTCCACGTAGATATAACAAATCCCCTCTAATATACCCAAATGTGCCAAACAAGTTTTATCATTTCTGTGTGTCATATGACGTCAAACAGCAGGAAAACCATGTTGCTTGGACTATTTTAGTGGATGAGACCAGGCCCCTGTTCTCAGGAAGCTCTCATTTTTGTGGGAGGAAAGTAAAATCATAGTAAATAAATGTACAACCAAGAAAAACATCAGAGAGTTGTACTTTCCACAAAGACAGGCAAAATAGGGTGGGTTGTTTTGCTAGACAGTCATGGGGCGGGTTCTCTCAATTTGTGATCTTGCAGGTCCCTCTTAGGAGGTAACGCTCCGATCCTGGGATCTGAAGACCCCGGCGAGGCGGCCACCCTCTCACCAGGAGGGTACACGGGGTGGCAGGGGGAGGGGCCCGTGCAAACACACTAAGGCTGGGAGTACTAGCTTCCTCACAGGGGAAGAAAGCCAGCGTGGTCGCAGCATCGCAGGCCAGAGGGAAGCGCCAGAGGTGGGCTTGGGAAGACCAGCAGGCATCAGACTGTGCGGGGGCCCCAGTAAGGAATTCGCTCCAGTGTGATGGGAGCTACACGGCCTCCGTTTGGGGAACAGGGACTCAGAGCCGGCGCTAAATTCATGACACCTGGGCCAGCCTGCGGGTACAGATCCAGCTCTGCAGTCTCCTGGGTACCTGATACCAGTCGGTTATTTCACTTCCCGTCTCAGTTTCCTCCTCGCGAATTGCAGATGGCAGCAGCGTCAGCCTCATAGGGTGGTTGTGAGAATTAAATGAGTTAATATTTGTAGAGCAGTTAGAACAGGGCTTGGCATGTTGGGAGTCCGTAAGCATGCATTTCATCAGGAAAACATAAACGTTTGACTTTTGGTTTTAAAAGCAAAATTTTCTTAAAATCCTCATTTTCATTTCTCTCAAATCCATACACATAAAGCAATTTCTCTTCAGCTCTCTCTTCTCCCCCTGCTACTTTCTAAAATGCAAAATGCTCCCAGCCCCCCAAATCCAGCTGTCTCCAGCTTCCAGTCTCTCGTGTTAGTGCCAGATCCTGCACATGAGTTTATTCCCCGCCCCTCACGCGCTCAGTGGGCTTTGCTGCCCAGACCTGATGGCGTCGTTGGTTCTTGCCTCACCGTTGCCCTGCTTTGCAGGACAAAGACCAATCAATTGGGCAGGACACGGTCTAGAGAGTCTGAGGACTGATTCCGAGAGAGTTCAATAACAAATTTAAAGATGTTAATAAGTTTGAGGCAAATGTCTTATTTCTATTTTATAACATTAAACTTTTAATATAACATACTTCTTGGTTTTTGCTTTATTATATAAACATGTGGAATGTCTGAACCTTTCCAGTATAAATTGGTGTTCTTTGAAAGCAGATGTATGTACTATTTATTACCTTTATAATAATTCCAAATGCTTTCCTTTTCCCAAGACCCCCGCGAATGGCTGGAATGACCGGGCAGGAGGGTGAAGTGAAGGGTTGGGAGGAGGCGTGAGTGTCTGAGAACCCGGAGACTGGGTGTGCAGGCCAGAGCCTGAGGTACTGTGTGGCCTTGTTTCTTGAATATGAACTTCTGCCCTCGGACTTATCTTCTTAAGTATGAAAGGCATTGGGAGGCAGTGGAGGACTCGAAACCAGGAATCACGTGAACCAACGTGTCTGTTGTGAAGAATGTAAAACTGAGGAAGCCCACTTCAGGTGGGTAGATCAGTAAAGCACCAATAATAGTTTGTGTTAAAAATTGCCAAGACCCAGAATTATGGCAGGGGCAGCAACTGTGGAGAGAGATGTTGGAATCGAGAGCTGCTAAGGAGATGAAAAATAATGCTATTTTTCAAATTGCAGGTTAGCACCCATTAGTGGGTTTTGAAATCAGTTTGGTGGGCCTCACCTAAGATTGCTTGTCTTTATCTGTATTGCTCTTTTTGGAGTCTTCTGTATTTATTTAGATATTAATAAAATTGTATCTGACATTTACTTACTACTTTTACTGGGTCATTTATAATAAGGATGCACAGTCTTTCATGAAACTTTGTTTCTTTCTACAGGTGTGCTGTGTGCCTTTGGGTGTGTGTAGTGGGTTGTGACAGGAAACGTGTGTCAGAGGCAGAACATGGCGCAGGCTCTGGAATCAAGTTGACTTACCCGATGACTTCCATCTTGACCTGCTGTCCATTCGGACGGAGGGTGGCTTAGCCTTGTCCTGCCTCGAATTCCTTATCTGTAAAATAGGGATAACAGTGTCTGTTTCACAGAGCTTTATGAAAATGGAACGTGCTAAGATTGATAAAGTTCTTAGAGCGATGCCTTGCATGCACTGTTCTGTGACTGCTAGATCAAATGGTTACCACAGACAATAATTGCAAAAAGCAAAAATGAATTTATTTATTTATTTATTTATTTAAAAAAAAAAACAAAGAAACGGCAGATCAGAGAACTTGGTGATGGACTCAGAGTGAGAGGTTACTGGACAGACCTACAATAGATTTAGTTTTCAGCAATGGGTTCTTAACTGGATGCTGAAGTTCGCACTTGAAGTTAGAAAGAGAGGAGGTCGCTCAGCAGTAAAATCAGCAGTTGTTTTAGACCTAGAAAGGGGAGATCAGACATGATAGGAAAAACATTAAAAGATATGATAGAATTAAACCTACTGCAGAAAATAGGAAGAATTGGACGTGGCTATCAATCTAAGCAAAACTAATGGCCTGTAGCATCCCATGTTTCTGAGAATCTCAGGAAAATGAATAGAAATGATTATCTGTTGGCTTTCACCGAACAGTGGTGGCTAATGGGAACAATTTCTGCAGAGGGATCGGGCAGCCAACTAATTCAGCTGCTCAACATGTGGAAAAAATAATCTGGCCAAGTTGATTTTTTGTTTGCTTTTAGATTTGTCCATGTAAAGTAACGGTTTGTGCTCAGTCCTACGAATTGCACATGAAGCTGAGGAAAATGAACCACAGGAAGGTACTGTGGGTAAAAGTGGCCAAATATCAACAATTTCCTATGGTTTCACCTGTGACAGTGTATGGTGAGCAAATAATGACAGTTCTGACTTGCTTTATTCTATAGGAATTCCAAACAGCAGAGCACGTGTGTGTGTGTGTGTGTGTGTGTGTGTGTGTGTGTGTGTGTGTGTAAGTGTATTTAAGTTTAGGGGGCAGGGGAATTGAAAAAGGCCAGTCTTTCCCTTCACCCTGTCATCCACGTGAGACAGCAGGGAGGTCTGGAGGGGAGGCAGGGAAGCTAGGATCATTTTCCTTATGGATGTGACCAGGAACTATCTAAGGTTCCTAAGAACCCTAAGAAGCTGGATTCTTCCTCAGACTGACACTAAGTTTTGACAGAAAATGTGCACATTGCTGTTTCCAGGCTGGTAGTAGGGTAAGTAGGTAAACTGAGTGACTATGCAGAGGAACAACAGAAATTATGGGAATCAATGATCATGTGATTCTTTTTCTCTAAAGTGCACTTTTTCTACTTTTTTGGAAGACTCCCACACCCGGGGTCAAGGAAAAGGGAGGGTCTCACTTTATTTTTGAAGTATTCTGTATGATAACCTAGAGCAGGCCCACTATTAATTATTCATTACTCAATTTTCTCCATTATTATACAATTTTTCAGTAAGGCATTATATCTATAAAAATAAATCTTTTTCACATGAAATGCAGCTATGAATTTGCCCTAGGAGTTTTCTGATTTAAACAAACAAAAGCATTTTAAATGTTACCAAATCAGTCTCCTGTTGAGAGGAGAAAGCTTAAGAAAGCTATAAAAAGTCTTCTAAATTTTTCTAGAAGCAATAGAGTTCTGAAAAGCTACCTTTTTAATAATATATCAGAAACATATAGAGTAAAATTTACTTTGTATTTGTGAGAATTTATGTGTAATAAGAGTAGTTTCGGCAAAATTATATTTGATTTTACTTTTTTAAAGATTTTTTTAAAATTTAGTTTTAGAGAGGATGGGAGGAAGAAATAGAGGGAGAGAAACATCAATGTGTTTGCCTCTCAAGCACCCCCTACCAGGGACCTGGCCCACAACCCAGGCATGTGCCCTGACTAGGAATTGAACCAGGGACCCTCTGGTTCGCAGGCTGGTGCTCAGTCCACTGAGCCACACCAGCCAGGGCTATATTTGAGTTTTTAACCATGACTGGTGGTTGCAACAAGGTACAAAGGAATCCACCCACTTTTCTTGAATATACTTCAGACTGTACTGTATTTATATCAGAACAGTTATATCAGGGTAAATTTAGTCTCCAGCTAAAGGTTAGCTTTTCACGTGATGGGAACAAACTTGCGAGCGCCGATTTTTTCCCTCTCACTTGACCTCGTCTGTGTTGAACCTCACAGTGGCGGTGGTGGTTTGAGTGCCTGTGGGTAGGGATGGAAGGGACCCATCTTCAAGAATTTAGGCCCTCAGCTATGTACCTATTGCCCTCTGCTGGTCACCAAACACATGAGTCAAGAATATTCCATGGAAAAGAAGGACATTTATCCTTACTGCAACAAAGTTAGCCTTTAGTTCTAGACCAGGTATTAAACTTAATTTTCTAAGTCTAAATTATAATATTAATGAAATAAGGACTCTTTTATTTGTGATACTTAAGTTAGTTTATCATATGACTTTGACTATGGCTGGCATATA
Organism: Anoura caudifer; assembly: GCA_004027475.1. Lineage (NCBI taxonomy): Eukaryota > Metazoa > Chordata > Mammalia > Chiroptera > Phyllostomidae > Anoura > Anoura caudifer. Next base: position 143,201 of record PVKU01000828.1, on the reverse strand, counting down.
TATAAAGATTTATAGTTTAAGTTCGTTATATGGAAATACAGTTTTTAAAAATAAATTAAATAAGAATTAGTGATTTGAATAATAAAAATATACGATGAATTTCCTTTAAATACTCACCTCTCATAAGGGCATTTAAACATTTTGAATTGTTATTCTCATATCAAATAATTATAACAATTTGAACATACAGTTTGGAAATATCTCTAATGGGAAAAATCTAGTTCTCTACATACATCATCATAACTTTTACCTGCGGGCAAAGCAAAGGCAGGAAACCAAACCGAGTCTGGGCAGTGGGCACACGGGGCAACTTGCCTCCAGAACGAGCATCACAGAGACGTGCACTGGAAACCTACGTAATCTCATTAACCGGTGATGCCCAGTAAATTTCAGTTAAACAGAAACCAAACAGGATGGCTGAGATGGGTTGATGAGGCCGTCATAGCTTCGTTCAGTCTCCTGGCGCAGGGCTGACTCGTGTGGGCACTGGGCCGGTATGGAGGCTGTAGGTGAGTCACAAGTAGCGCAAGTGTGGGGGTGGGGCAGGCAGAAGCACCAACGCACCTAACACCTCTACCTGCAACCCATTCCTTCTGAATCCCTCTGATTCCCTCTCAAGGAAGCTTGGGCTAGACTTCTGAACTCCAGTTTCTCCCAGTGGACACTTGATAAGAATATTCTACCTTATTTATTATAGGTGTACCTTACTTACTTATTACAGGTGTAGGCAAATGTAACTCAGACACCTTTCACTGAAGACCACAAAGAAGGAGAACCCAATCTAGCCCTGCCCTTCTTAACTAAAGTATTAACTTCTATTGTCTTTAGAGTCATAATAGAAGCTGACACCTATTACAAAGCATATATTGAAGCTAGGAAAGGAGAGAGCAAGAATTACTCACTCACAGTGGCTTACAAATGACAGACCTTACTGAGTACTGCCCACTCTCCAGTGTGCATACATAACCACTCTTTCAACTGTTGAAGAAACTTCCAGGCACACATTGTAGGGAGAAAGCCAAAGCGGTGTCAAGGAGAATTATTGTAGATAAATGGCACGCTAAACTCCATTCCGGCCACAAGTGCCCGGGATATGGCTGCCACTGACGTGCGTGAATGAGATTCATGCCAGCAGAAACAGAGGCTGGGGCAGGGCGATCCTTCACACCAGTCAGGAGACCCGAGGTGGGGGAGACAGTCCCTGTCAGTCTACATTCTCCTTCACCTACAGCGTAAAAACAAAACCAGGTAGTGCTGATTTTTTTTTTTTTTTTAAGAAAGAAATGAACAAGGAGAAGCAGTGATTTCTATTTTTTAAAATCCGGGATAGGACAGGACTGTATTCACAGCACACTCTGCAGTATAGATGTGTGTATAAATACATATGATGTGTTGCAATACACACCTACCCATGTGACCAGAAGCAATATAAACTCATGAGCAATATGCCTTTCGGAAAATCTTTGCTGCAAAAAGATGTTTAGACTAGTGAAATGCGATGTCTCTTATCGGCCTAAGATTCCGTGAGACTCTATATTTCGCCATTTATATTTGTATATACAACATGTAAAAATGTTTTGGAAGAAAGACTGGGAAGTTATGGAATTGGCAGAATGATGACAATCAGCTGAAGTTCGCTCTAGGAAGTTTCTTGAAGTAGATCTTGTTTATGTAGATTCTTATCTTAATTTGGCACCTACTACAAGAGTTATCAGAATCCAGACAACTGATAGAAATGTTTTCTTTGAATTCCTTGATGTATTTACTTTTTTGAGTTGGCAAAGCCTCACACGGAGTTTTGAAAGAGAGAAGGAGCTGGGTTGAGAGGCTTGGTGTAAGTGTGACTAGTAAGGGAAATCACAGAGTTTAGAATTTTAGACTTGAAAGGTCACTTGAGATTAATGGAAACAGTTTTCTACCCAGGCACAAATCCAGCCCTGACAAGTCTTGATAAGTTTCAGGGCACTATATGCATCAAGTAAAGTAATGTCATAGATGTTAAGCACTGGAAAATGAGTAAGAGTTAGCCAGATAAATAAACGTGAAAAAGAAACCCTAGAAAGGGAGAAAGGAACACCATGACCGAAGGCAAAGATATTATTTTTAAAAGCATCGGGGGGAGGGGAAAGGACAGGCATTTCCACACTGAGGGTATGAACTGCGAGAAAGATGAACCATGTCACATTCTCCGCCAGGCTAAGCGTATTGGAGTCTACTCCATTGCCTGTGAGGATTTTAAGAAAACTAGTGGTGCAATTAGATTTGCATTTTAAGTGGAGCAACCAAGGTGTGACACAGAGGTTCTCTCGGAAGGCGCAGGGCTAGAAGCAGGCTATTTCAGTAGCCAAGTGGTGGTCACTAAGCTGAGATCTGGGGCAAGCAGAAGGGATAGAGGGGAAGGAGGAAATGGAGAGTAGAAAGTTTTGGAAAATTAAATCAACAGGATTGTTTAATTGTTTGCCTTTGAAAAACGGTAAAGAACCCCCCTCCCCAGGTTTCGGTAACTATTACCATCAGGAAACAACAGCGGGATGGAGGAAAGGGAACGTGAGAAGCAAGCACCTGGCCTTGGAAATTCTGAGTTTTGTTGCACGCGAGCACCTACCTGAGTAGGTTTAAGGGACAGGAGGACAGAGACGCACACACAAAAAATTGACAAGTATCATCAAAAACTGAATGGTACCTAAACAAAGGATCTGAAGTTTTGGATGGAATTGAGTTTAAATTCAACAGAATTTACATTAAAAATTTTTTTGGTTACTACTCAAGAGGTAAGCTCATGAAAAGATTAGGCAAATTATAGGCAAAATGTTCAACTTTTATTTTTCAGTACATCTGAATTTTATGAGCAATTTGGTTGCCCCCACCACTAAGTAAAAGTATTTTAACACATCATAAATAGTTAAATAATGGGGACTATGATTATTATTATTAGTTAGAATTTAACATCAACTTGGGATTGGAGGAAAAATATAAGATACAACTATTGTTATTTTTACAAAGCCAGGGTCATAAAATCCCAGGTATGAATTTTGCAATTAATGAATGTTCTCATAACTAGGTTTCTAGTAGACTGAGGATGAGAAGAATAAACAGATTTGAACTAAGAAGGGAGGATGTTTCTGAAACAGAGGATGTGGTTGGCTTTGCAGCATTACAAAGAAGCAAATGGAGAAGACGCGGAAAGGCAGGAAGGAATACTGCAAAAGGACTCATGTGAAGCCGAGGAGTCTGGGCTTCATCTTGTAGGCAGAGACTTTATAAACATGAAGAGCCTTGAACGGATGGGGTTTTTCTGATTCTGATCACGGCATCTATGTGAAGATGCACCGAGGCACGGAGAGGGTACGGTGAGAGAGGAACAGGTAGGGGCTCAGGTAATAGAAAGAGTAGGAGCGTAATGGAGGGAAAACCCATAAAAATGCTGTGCGACTCCACGTTGGGATCGTGACGGGTGCATTTGTGCACAATGCTCTGAGGGCTCTACCTTGAGAAAAATAGTCTCCTCGTGGTGTACATTTATTTCTCCTCAAACTCTGCAGTGAAACATTTTATCTATTTTTCATGAGAAAGAGGAATGATTGGCACTTTTAATCTTTGTGTTTCTCATCACTAGATAAGTAAATTCAAATCATGTCATTGTTATCATTGATTTTCATGTAGAGTATTAATCCTGAGCTAAATATTATTCTCCTCAGCATAAGTTATATCTTTTTATCATTCTTGATTCCATTAACATCACTGGTGATATCACCATTGGTATTTAGCTAATTATTAATACAAGAAAGGGAAGCAAAGGGGCTAGACACTGAGTTTAATAATTGGGAGCATGAGCCTGTTACCTTGACCAGGAAGCTATAGGTTCACACTCTCTAGTGGATCACAGCATCGCTTCGCCAAGGGGATTAACACTCCCTGCCCCACTGTGGTACCAGACTGCTGTGCGGGAGGTGGGGGGAGGAAGCAGGAAGGGAAGGCAGGCACAGGAACAACAGCAGTCAAAACGGATCAGGGGGAGGTGCTTGACTAAAGAGGCCTGTCAGTCTAACTAGAGGGTGGGCCTATCAAAAGCCCATCAAAACTAGGGCTGTTCTTTGGCCAATTTGAAAAAAGCTTCCGGTCTTTTCCAAGCCCAAACTAACATAATCCCAGGGGAATAAAGAATCTTGCTCTCCTTCTGCCCAATGACCTGCATTCACATGGTACACATGCCTGTTCTCTCTGTGGTCGTGTGGCCCAAGCAGCTGCATGCACCATAGCCAGGGGGTCTCCACCCACAGGCCCCAGGAGGGGGCCGGAATACTGCAGCACAGCAATGGACGGCAGCTGGCAGCACATGCCCAGCTGGCCGGATGCTGGACTGGACCGAACTGGTCTTTGATATGGAAACTCTGAGCAGCGGCCTTCCCCGTGGTCCTTCTGCAGACGAGATTAGAGTTTTTCCACAGCAAGAGAGGCAGAGATGAGGCATTGGGATGTCAGGAGGAAAAAAATGCTTAATTTTTACATCATCAATAAAGCTTACCATGGAACCCCACCTTTCCGTGAGGTCTCAGAAAATTCTTTTTCTTGTGACACCTCAAGAACCTCACTTCCACGGGTAACAGAGACTTTTCTTTTGGCTGCAATGCTTACATTTATAAATATTTATTTAATGAATTCATTAAATACCTTCATGAGTGGCCTTGAGTTCAAGTTAACAGTATTGGAAACAATTAAGAGTGAAAAAATAAAAACCCACACTCCAGAAGTGGTGATTGTACAAAAACGCAATAAAGGTACATATAATTTTTATTCATTGATTCTTCTTAATTTTAAGAAATTAAGATTTAGATTAGATGCTTTTGATTAGATTAGTTAGGCCTACTTGTAGTGTTTCTTACTGTTTTAAGCTGAAGTAGCTTTGAGATACATATGTTTCATGTATACCTCAGTGCATACCAATTTCACATTATGACTTCAGGCCAAGTAATTTTCTTTACCTTCCAGAATTCCCCAAGCAGCCTGACAAAGAGTTTGGCTCCAATTTTTATATAACCGTTAAACAGAGTTTTACTTTAAATTGGGGAAATGTTCTCCTAGAACAAATTTTCTTCTGTCATGCAAAAGCCATTTTTCAATGAATTCCCTCGAGCGTCCATTCTCTAACTTTATGGTCCAGATCTCACATTATGCTTACATTTTTGCTGTGCACATTGGAAAGTTAGACTCAATGAAAGACAGCTAGATTTTCATGCCTGCTTCTGCATTAAATCTATTGCAATATGTTCTGTTGAAGTACAGGGGAAAACACTTGGCTTTACCCAGATAAGGAGTTAAAAAAGGAGAGTGTATTTTAATAAACTTTTCAGCTGTGTATGTATATTCTTTCATGCAACACAGAACTTGGCAATTCATATTTTCTTGAAGGTTAGCTGCAATGCAGAATCTGAAAACGTAGCACTATATTTTTATAATCAGTTACATGATACTCTATTAATCTATCTTGCACATCGAGTGCATCCTTTATCCGTGGGTGATTTAGTCGGGCACGCCTTGGCCATTTAAAGAATACTGATTCACTAAGTTGTGAAGATCCTCCCAACGTGCATACATTTCATGATTCAGTATCATCGTATGTGGTGTGGCCTCCGGACAATGCCACCGTGCAGTGTGGGAGAGTGGGGGTGAGGGAGGCAAAAATGTCTTGACCCGATCTTGATGTGTAGGGCTTGCGGACTGTGCTTGGAGAATTAATATTCTAGGAAAATTGGCTTTTCTAAAAATAGAAAATGAAGCTGCTGGCAAAGTTTTACCTTTGGCTCATTTATATTCTCCCTTTACGTTTACTAATACAATAAAAACAGCAGGTGTCAGCAGGTTTAGGAAGCCCACTGGACGACACCCGTGAAAGCTGGGTGTGTTTGCCCGCGCCGGCGTTCCATGCCCCCTGTAAAACCTCACGACTTGTACGTAAGTGAATCTCATCACACAGGTTACGTACGTGGCTGTCCTCTCCGCATAACAAGCCTAACAGGTGTTGTTATTCATGCAGTATAACAACAATATGTGAGAGAGCTGCTGTGTAAGAAAGTATTGCTTGAGAAACATTAGAAATAAAGAGAATTCATGGTACTACATGCGGAGAATAAATATGAAAGGGCTCAGATAAAATATATGACCATAACTCCTTGAATCTGTTAGTACTTTAAAAAATACTTCTTTTCCTTAGAGACAAATAAAAGGTCCATATTGATTTTTTAAAGCATACGCAAATGCATAGGAACTGAATTATTCAATACAATATTTTGTCTCTAAAGGAAAACAACAGATAAAAAGTTCGTATGCCTAGTTTTTGGTTTACTGTTCTGAGAACAAGAGACTCATGTATTTATTACTAAAGAAGGAAATTTGTCAAACCAGGGACAAAAATACTTTCTATAGTTTTTAGATTGGTTCTCTTTGAAACATTTTTTTTATCTCTTCTGTAGTCTTTGGAAAACATTATATTTCTAGCTATATAAATCTTTTCAAAAGAAGTTTTGAGAGTCATTTAACCTAGTGGTTTCCAGGCTTTTGTATTTCATGGAACTTATTGTAATAAATGCAATTTAATACCAGAGAAAAAGAGATTTGATTTTATTGCCAACTCCATATGTTGTCAAAAAAAGAAATGAAAAACAAATAAACAGGAAGCAAAAAAAATTATTACATATCATCATTAATCATAATATAAAGGATTTCTTAATACCAACAAAATCCCAAAAGACAGTACTGAATGTGTGGAAGGTTAATATTTTATCTTCATTTCTCTCAGCCCTGTGCACACTTTATCACGAGAGCTGTGGTCAGAGTTTTTAAATCACTAATCTAAGGCTCTATGGAACTCACCCAGAAAATGAAAATTTCTTCTATTTTAAAAGATCACCAGGGAAAGTTTTCTAGAACAGGAAAGCTTTGCTAAATATAAAAGAAATTCTAATTTTTAACACCCCACCTCATTTTCCTTCCAACCCTTCCATTTTTCCGCTGAATGAAGGAAAAAGGTAAAAATATATTGCAATTATTTTTCACAAATACTTATTTTTATTTCTGTGTACTTGGCAACTTCCCATGCATACTCACATGCCTGACTCACATATCACCTTCTCTAAAAAGCCTTCTTTTGTCTCCTTAGAATCAGTTGTCTTTCACCAAGTTATATAGCCCTACATAGTAGAAATTTTACTAAAGTCTCATAATCTGTTTGTCATTCTTATATGATAATTTCTGTTAGTTGTCAAATGCAGTTCATTTACATTTATTATGATTTTTAATAGCAAGAGGAAAGGAGAACATTACCTACAAAGGAGTTCCCATAAGACTATCAACTGATTTCTCAAAAGAGACCTTATAAGAAAAAGGGGCTGGAAAGAAGTATTTGAAGTCATGAAAGGCAAGGACCTACATCCAAGATTACTCTATCCAGCAAAGCTTTCATTTAGAAAACTATAATAGCATAATCAATAAAGCATACTATATATATTGTTTTATTTTTATATCCATTTCATTATTTATTTTAACCTATTTTTTCATTTTTTTCTCCTTTTGTGCCTTCTTTTGGAATCACTAAGTTTTTAACATTTTATTTTCCCCTCCAATGATTTGAAGTTATAAACAATTATTCTTTATCGATTATCTAGATATTTAGCATAATTTACTGTCTCAATTAATTCATTCCCCACACACTAATTTTGAGCTTCTTGGAATATTTCCTTCATAAATGCAAAAAAGGGAGCACCCTATACTAGTTTTATCTTGCATGTTAACATCCATAAACAACTGTTACTATTTATTGCTATTATTATTTTATTAAAATGTTATTTTTCTATATTTCCCATGATTTACTAATTACATTGCTTATCTTTCTTATATCTATATTAATCCTGTATTAAATCCTATATTAATCCTATATTAAACCAGCTGGGTCTCAGCTGGCTTCTCTGCATGTGTTCTTACCTGAAAGTCATCACGTAAATGACTGGCCAGGTACAAATGGATGCATTAGATGTGACAGAAATAATATTTTATTTTAATTCATATCAGTGCAAGAAATTACTGGCAGAATGACGAACTCTGGTGAGCTATGATTTGCATCCTCTTCTTTAGAGGTAGAGTCCCGCAGAAATATCATAATTATTGTATTCATTTAATTTTCTTGAGTTTTTTTATATTGCAATACAATGATACTTTGAAAGTAAAAAATCTAGCCCAGAAACCAGTAAATATGATTGTCATGAACATGTGACTTTCACCCCCACTGGACTGACTGAAGCCGTTTGTCATTTGTCATTATCCGGTTGTATTCTTTTAGTCTTGAAACATCCACGTTCACTTTGAAAATTGAATACAAATGTAAATGCAACACAAAGGATAATGTTCTGAGGCAGGCAATATTCCCAAGGAGGCTTTCTTTCTTTCTTTCTTTCTTTCTTTCTTTCTTTCTTTCTTTCTTTCTTTCTTTCTTTCTTTAACTGTGTTTATTCACCGTATAATTACATAGGAAAAATATATACAAAGAAACCATGAAGGTTTATAATATTGTTTTGATGGAGTTTGAGGAAACAATTTTGATTGGGTTATTAGCACATGTTCTAATCAGTCCCATTATATGTTCCTATCAGGAATAACAAAGACACTGCATTTGAGACAGCAGCCTGGAACAGTTACCTTGCAGATAAAGCAGAACTCTAATGTGATAAACTAAGAAAATAAAGGATGTTTGAATAGATATGCTGATTTAAGTAGAAGTCACATGGTGACCTAAATTCATGTTATCTTTTTAATGGAAAGACAACCTTTGTTGGCTTCCTCCACCCTGAATGAACAGAGTTCCTTTCTTACTAATTTTAGTCAAAAATAGGTCAGTGGCTCGCTGAGATCCAGCGGCTGGAACGAACCAAAGATTCCAAGCTATGTGAACTGCATCTGGTGGTAAAAGTAATAAGTTTCTCTGTACAAGATGCAGGCATCCTGGAGGAAAGAGTGGAGAGGAAAGTTCTATGCCTCAAGCACCATGTTATTTTATACCTTTCTCAAGCAATCCTGAAAGATAGTTATCATTCATCTCAAATAACAGTAAACTGGAAGAGAAATCAGGTAAGTTGCTTAATCTTTGCATCACCCCCTGGGGCATGCAGAGGAAACAAAGTCAAGGGCAACTCCTCCTCAGGTCAGGGATGCGTGGCCGGGTGTAAGAGTCGGGCCTCACTTAGTCTCTTCCCCAGCTTTCCTGTTATCGTTTTTCTTTCCAAGCGAGCTCCTTGTAACAATGCAAGAGAGTTTGCAGAGCTTCATGAACAGTCAGTGAAAGCAGAATCAGAAATGATTTGGGTTGGCATATTTCTCCAGTGAGGAAATTGGCTAAAAAACAAGAACTGATGTTCTATAGTCATAGCAAAGAGTTACTCATAATTTATTTATTATTTCCTAATTTTACATTACAAAAAACTCCCCTGACCTTTAATATTTTCCTGATATAGAAAAATAATAACTTTTCATTAAAAATTGCAACAGTAAATATAAAAGTTTAATTCGATTTGCATAGCCTTGCATGCCCAGGAATTATAAACATTTTCATTTTAATCTGCCTGGCCTTTACATGTCTCTTTCTGTCTGCCACTGACCCTGCATTAGAGTGAGAGGAGGCACTTGACCCGCGCCTGATACTACTGCCTTTTACAATGCTATTAATGCTAAGCACAGCTGAACTTAATGGTTGTGCTCAACTTTCACTTTACTTCTTCCAGATTCTTCTCTTAAATCGACAACTTCCAAAGCTATCTCTAATTCAGTTTCCTAGGAGCAAATTGGGAACTCAGCGCTAGGAGACATATCCAAGGGAGTCAGAGAAGGGTGGCATTGTTAAAGCTGAAATAAAAAGAAGAGATATAATCATTGTCATCTCTCTGTGATTTTTAAATTTTTTTTGTACTGCGATTGTCTCCCTACCACCCGTAGATGCCAACACACAAAATATATATTCATATACAAACACACATACATCATGTGCTTGGATCCTTGCTTTGCAGGCCCCTGCAGTTAGTTGTCAAGCAGCCTTGGTCAAGTCACTTATAGAACTTAATTTTATTCATTGAGCAATAGGAAGGTGACACTACCCCTGTTATTTGCTAATTATGAGAATGACATGATTGCCCTGGCTGGTGTGGCTCAGTGGGTTGAGTGCCGGCCTGTGGAACCGAAAGGTCGCCAGTTTGATTCCTGGTCAGAGCACATGCCTGGGATGCGGGCCAGGTCTCTAGTCGGGAGTGTGCAAGAGGCAACCCATTGATGTTTCTCTCACACATTGATGTTTCTCACATTCTCCCTCCCTTCTTCTCTCTCTAAAAAATAAACTGGAATGACCCCTAATCATAGTCAGGGGCTCAAAAGTTCGAGTGTGGGACCCTGGTGGAAATGGACACATTTGTGCCCAGCAGTGGGGAGAGACAGTTCACATGTCCAGTTACCTCTTACAGCCCCCTTTTTTAGCATATTGTTACTTGGTAATTGGTTTGAAATATTTCTTTGATTCTTCTCACTCTTGTTAAACTCTTTGTGGTGAACGACTTTAACCTCTACCAGGTGTCAGAGGTCAGGCTCCAGAGTCTGAGAATCAGATTCTGGTCCCTGCAATTACCACAATTTCATGGGAACACGACAGTAAGTGATCACGGGCTGTTGGTCAATGAGGAAGAAACAGATTGTAACTGAAGAACACAGTTTGGGGAGGGACTGAAAAAATTTAATTGGTATGTTTTAAAGAAAATTTAAATTTTTCAAAAAGATTTTATTTATTTATTTATTTATTTTTAGAGAGAGGGGTAGGGAGAAAGAGAGGGAGAGAAAAATCAGTTTGTTGCCTCTCGAGCGCCCCTTACTGGGGACCTGGCCTGCAACCCAGGCATGTGCACCAACTGGGAACTGAACCAGCAACCCTTCGTTTTGCAAGCCGGCACTCAATCCACTGAGCCACACCAGGCAGGGTGAATTTAAAGTTTTTATACTGAAAAAATGAAAAGGCTATAGTAACATTAGCATTAAATTGCATATATTGGTTTTAAGTCATGATTTTAAAATTAAGTGATCTTTTCAGTGTCATAACCAATGTGGCCCACTAATAATATCATTCTGCCCATCACTGGTATTTATGGGCAACAATTACATATGGATTCCTTGGCCCACCTATTTGAGTTCTAATATTGTTCTCCATTCACAGGAATCAAGTATCTTTGGAGAGTGGCTGGTCCCACATCTCAGGGTAGGGAAAAATCAATATGGGTTTGAAAATCTTGTTTTTCTGGTAATCAAGAGTACAAAAATCTCAGAGTACAAAAAAAGTGAAGGAACGTGAATAGAGGACTCAGGGGCACAACTGTGGGGGGCATTGACTGTGGGAGAGGGAGGAGCAGAGCAGGGGAGAGCAAGGGGGAACAAGGCGGAACAACTGTAACTGAACAACAATAAAAAAAGAAAAAAGTGATAGTAAGCTTAGTGTGCTTCTGACCCAATGTGTGATGATTCAACATTCAAAACAGTTATAATTACAGTTAAATTGAAGTTGAGGTTTTGATGTGAATCATAGTAAAGAGAAAAATAATAGGTAGAGCATGTTGTAGTGTTGTTGTAACATAAAAGCAGGTTGGCTCTATTAGGATATACTTAACTTCAAACTTGTTCTTGTTATTATTTTTTTCTCGCCTGAGGACAATTTTTTCATTCTTTCAGAGAGAGAGGAAGGGAGGGAAGGAGGAGGAGAGAGAGAGAGAGAAATCAATGTGAGAGAAACATCAATGGGCTGCCTTCTTGTACACACAACGAGCAGGCCCCGAACTCGCGGCCTGGGCATGTGCCGGGACCGGGAATCGAACCCACAATGCTTTGGTCTGTGGACAGTGCTCCAACCAACTGAGCCACAGCAGACAGGGCTTAAAACCTATTTTTAATGAGCAGAAGAGGTTTAACACATATGCATATTTTTGTCTTTTATTACATACGTGCACATTTATAAAAGGTAGATTGAACACCTAGTTATGGTAAGACCACGGCGAAAGGTTTTGCTTTGCAGCGCTGTATAAAATCGCTGTGGAATTCCTGGGCCGGTCAGATATTGAAAGCTTTTTGTTTTTCTTTCTCATTGGTACTTCTGTGAGTTCTTCCAGGGTCAACGGTGAGAACACTACGCTGTTTCTACGTGTTTCTGTGTGTGTGTGTGTGTGTGTGTGTGTGTGTGTGTGTGTGTGATGTTGATGGACCTGTTCCCCCAGCTGGCTACTTCCTCTGTGCTCAGCCCTGCTTTTCTGACGGTCTGAAAGAAAGAGAGGCTCTCCTCTGGGCTCCCCTTGTCACCCCACGTGCCCTCTGGTGCAGCATTTAAAGTGACTCCTGATCCGTTCATCCTCATCTATGGGATTCCACATTCGGTTCATAACAGCTGTCCACTCTTGCCTTGAAAAGTCTGGGAGTACCACCTGCGTAATTCAGCCGTCTCTCCCGCTAGACCGGCCACTGGTTGCTCCGTTGTAACGTTTCTGGTGGGTTGAACTTGGAGCTGGAGCCGCAGCCTCTCCCAGCTGCACGTAGCACTTGGCAACGTCTCTGAGAAATCCCAGGGGGACGCCCTCTCTGGACTTGAGGTGAAGGGGGAGGCACACTCAGCTCCTCCTACTTACCATGTTAGGGCCCAGAGCAGAGCGGCCTCTCGAGAACTTCTCCTCACACAGCTCACCAACATGTTTTCACCCTCAGTGTGTGAAAAAATTTTGTATCCTCACTGGGCAAGTGCTCTAACCTGTTCTTAGACCATACTTTTGAGAAGTCTGCATGGTAATCTCCCACCTCACTTCGTTATCTGAAGTCTACTGCCTTTGAATCTCAGAGACAATTTCATTTTAATATCCCATTAGAAATAAATGTCGTCCATAATGCTAACGCACAATGCTAACACATTCTGATGTGTTACTCTCACTGTGGGGAGTAAGCAAGAGAATGTGTTCTGTAAGGCTGATCAAATGACACTTTAAAAATATGATTTCAAAGAAAAGCACTGGGACCCAGATTCATGACTTGTCATCGGTTGGTAACACAAATCATACACCCTTGGTGGGTTTGAGACAAGATAGTTGTGTGTGGGGGGGGCTGGGCAAAGTCTTGTAGGACTGCCACGATCCAAACCAGTATCAAAATATACTTACTATTGCGAACAGACTGAAAATTACAAGGGTAGAAATAATGAAGACATAAACCCATGGCACTGATAGTTTTAAAAATAATACATTTTGTAAATATCATATTTGTGTAGGCTTTATCTGTTATTTTATTTTATTTATTTTTGTCTGCTGTTTTAAATGTTTAAGGAAAGGGGTTGTGTTAAGTTTCCTGATTTTTTTGTGTGTTTGTTTAAGGTTGCGGTTAGTGGGACTGCCAGCTTTTCTCAGGATCTATTCTCACTTCCTCCTTCTCTTTAGCAATAGAACCCTCAGATTTTAAGTGGGGCACATGGCTTCCCAGATGGAAATTGCATTTTCAATCTTCCTTGCAGCTAAGTGGGCAGATGTGATTAAATTGGTGTCAAGGCATATGAACAGATTTATGTTTTCAGTTTATGGACCATCATCAACTTAAAGACAAGCATGGAGTTGCTCTCCCTTCCTGCAGGGGGGAGCGCAGCTGGGCAATGCCACAAGTCTGTCAGGCCTATTGTGCAGTGATGGTCAACACCCCAGGCCTGCGGGAAGACGGAAGGGACTTGTGTCCCTACACCACCTTGGAGAGCAGAGCTGCCCTACTAGCCAGCACAGATAGAATTTTATATAACAAAGAAATAGACATTGATTTTCATTTAATCCATTGTGTCTTTGGTTCTCTTTGTTCTAACATTTCTCTTTTATCTTAAAATACAATAGAATCTAATTAATTTAGAGTTCTGGTATGACAAAACCATGCTCGAACTTAGTGGCTTAAGACATTGATCACCTCTTGCAGTTCTGTGGGTTGACAGGGCTCAAGCAGAGTTGTTCTCCAGTAGGATGGCTCCTACTGTCATCAGAGAGCTGCGGAGGCCAGACTCCTCTGAAGGCTCAACTGGTGTGCACATCCCAGAGGACCGACTCCCGTGACCACAAGCTGATCCTGGCTCAGAGCTCAACTGGAGTGGATACTGAAACGGAAGCTCCTACATGTGGCCTCTCCATGTAGTTTAAGCTTCTCGCAGAGTGATGCTGGGCTCCAAGAACGAATAATCCAAGAGACACAGACAGCGGTACCCAGGCTGCTTGTAATCCAGCCTTGGAAGCCCCGTAATGTCACTTCCACTCATTCCGCTGGTCAACAGGGCATGATGGTGAGTTGAGATTCAAGTGGAAAGAGATTAGATTCCACCTCTCAATGCAATAAATAGTGAAGAATTTGCAACTCGCTTTAAACTACCACATCAATTACATGAGATTTTTTTCCCTAGATATTCTTCCTAGTATTTTTAAATGTCTTAATAAATTATGTTACTGCATGAAATCTGTATTATTTAGGGAATTTCAAGAGCTTGATCATTAATAACATTGTGAACACTAGTTAGTGCTCCTCATCACTATGTAAAAGTGCCATAGACATTAAATAATCTTAGCAAGAGATAAAATAACTAATATTACATCAGAAGAAAATACAGTGCCTTTTTAACAACTATGTGTAAGACATTGGAATTAGTGCTTCAAATAGATTATCTCATCAATTCTTCATAAAAATCAATGAGTTATATGGTCTATCATTAATTGTACAGTTGCATAATTGCAGAATTGTATGTTATAAAATTAAAACTTGGATTAAGTAAATTGCCCAAAGCATGAAAATTAAAAATGACTGAACTCATCCTGGGTTCTGGGCCTGAACCACAAGGTTAAACCTGGATCCCTGCAGCTCCTTTTGGAACAAAGATCGTTTTGTGTGCTGTTCCGTGTGCCAGTAGCGTGATTAAGGAAGTTTCCGCCTTGTGTTTTCTTTTTAATATTGACTTTTCATATCAATATGTGGTACAGTTTTCCAGGTCTCGTGATTAATGGTCACACTAAATTTTTTTAATGCTTTCAAATATATCTTGTACTTTTAAGGTTAATTTTATAACATTTATAAATAATTAGATAGAGAAATAATCACTCATTAGGTTACTTTCAAGAGTCAACTGTTATTTATATCTTGAACTGGTTTTGTCTTTTCTCTCTATATTTTCTATGATAAGTTTACATTGCATTTATCATTTGGTGACCTGCTTTGTATTATGATATGTTAACCATAGAACATTAGACACATGTTCTAATGTGGGTGGAAACATTTTAAACATCATACTAAAAACTTGTGTATTAAATAACATTTCAAACATACACAAATATAGACCAGTGCAGTGAACCCCATGTACCCATTACGCAGCATCAGCATGGAAATATTTCATCTGAGACTATCACCCCTTCCTCTGCTCCAGTTGCTATATCGTTTCATCTAAACATAACTGTTCAATAGCAGAATGCTATTCAATCTCATGAGGAACCATATTTTGCTTACGTAAAAAAAAAAAAAAAAAACCTGGTTATAATTGGTATCTTATCATGCTGTTCCTGGCTAGATTATCCACTGTTCTTTGATTATATTAAGCAGAAAAATGCATCAGTGTTCCCAGATGAACATCTGTGCCATCTGAAGCTTCTTCTAATTAACTTTCATGCTGCTGATATTTCAGCAAGATTTTCTGGTTTATACACAACACACTGACATAACAGATACATCGAATTAATAAAAAAGCAAAGCTCTGGTATTAATCGCTGTGAAACCATAAAATCCACAATAGGTATCTTTGAGGACACACAATAAATTACAGAGAGAAAGACAGAGTTTAGAGTTCTCATGAAGCATCGCAAGGAAACACACCTTTCACCTTGAAATATTAATAGCTCTACACTGTAAAATCCTTCTTTCCATTACAGACTCAATTTCTCTTCACACCACCACTGGCCCTCACCTTTGCCCAAAGAGAGTGTTTATCAGGTTGATTTACATCACTTGCCCACATAATGAAACTAGTGGAAAATACCTGCCTCCCCAATACTGCCTCAGAGGCCTCGGTAAAATTCTCTCGGTAATCCTTTGGGAAACAAAAACATCAGCAACATAATTTAGAAAAAAAGTCTCTGTGACAAGAATGAAGCATTGTTTCGGAGATAAAAGACTGTCTCAGAGCCAACTGCAAGGACCCCTGGTCGAACCGCCACGGGCAAGCACCTGCAAACAATCCCACCAAAAACCCATTTCTAAGAGGCTCACGGCTGCGCTGATTCAGTCCCCGAGGGTCCCATCCAACTTTAAAACAGTGCTGATCTTAAATCACATCTGTCAGTCCATTTGAGTGGAGGACTAAAAAGAAAAAAGACAATAGTGAAGTATTTTAATCTGGCGCATATCGACACTTTCTGTATCAATTACTTCTGGAAATGAAGCACGTACTCCACGCGTGAGACACAAATTAGGAGGTACCTTGGTGCTGGTGGTTCACTTCCCATTTAATCCTCATTCCCTCTCTCCCTGCAGTCCCCTAAGTGCGTGTACGGGCAAGGCTGCTCTTAGGTCCCATGTATTTGCTGGTGTTATTTGGTTCCTGTGATTATTATTAATAAGAACACTTATTTCCACATATTGAATGTTTGCCACGTGCTGGGAACTTTACGGACTTCCCCCTACAGCAGTGTAAAGGGGACCACAGTTTTGCTGCCCTAAAACATGTCTTTTGGGGTGTTGATCTCAAGCTGATTATTTTTAACAAAAGACTCAGAAAGAAACTTCGACCCTCCCCCTTGCCCGCCCAAAGGAATTCCAATAGAAAAATGCGTTTCAGGAAGGGGACTGTAGCATGTTCACGCCAACACATGTGAACTACATGTGGCAGATGGGGAGGATCCCAGCACGTCTGTGGGTTAGATCCCCCTCGGTGTGTCATTGTTTTTCTGGGGCAAGACTCGGTTTACCATGTGCTTGCTCCTCCTCCTTTACCTGTGGATTACCTACTATCCTTTTGAAGTCCCGGACCCCTGTGTCCAGCTCCTTAGCCCAGAATGGTGAGTAAGCGCCAACTGCCTGATTTGTCCGTGGGCCTCCTAGTCTGACAGAAACTTCAACATGTACCTACATTAAATTGGACATTTTCTTCTGTTAACCTGTCTCGTGTTGACTTGATTATTAGTCCAGACAGAAAAACTTAGAAAGATGGGAGGAAAATTGTTTTCACACTGTCACATGGGCAAGGTAAATGCTGTTACTCCTGATGACAGATGAATTAACTGAGCATCAGAAAGATTCAGAAACCTACCTATGGTCACTCAGGAGCTTGGCTTTAGGGAGCATGTTTCCAACTGAATGAGGCCTATATGTTTGTAAATATTTTCTGAGTAGGTGATAAAAGTATCTTGCTCTAAAAATGTCCATGTACTTAGGCCACTTTTACTATACCTCTAATAAGATGATTTTTAATTTCAGTTATACCATTGATCTCCGAATAGAAAATGTATAATTTGACTAAAGAGTGTTAAACTGCCCTTAGTTGCATATCCATAAAATTTAAATTGAAAAGAGTGTTTAAAATTAGTTTACTCCAATACAAAAATATTTTTCTTATTCTGTTTAAGTCTAAAATATTCAGTGTCTCTGTTTTCTGCTAGGGGAAGACCTTAACTTAGCAACTACTTTCTGAACTCTTCTACATCCCATCCTCCATATCTAGAATTTTGTTGCATGTATATTCATAATAAAATATATTTATTGGTCAGTCATTGATTTTTGGTGTTAAAAATTAAAGAAACTGCAACTTTTTACATTATTTTGTACAAAAAAGAAAGACAAGTCTGTCTTTCCCAAAATGTCATAGACTTCCTTAATTTACTTTTTTAAAAAATTTATTTTTCAATTACATTTTATGTTCAATATAATTTTGTATTAGTTTCAGGTGTATAGTATAGTGGTTAGACAATCACATACTTTACAGAGTGTCCCCCCAGTATTTCTAGTACCCAGCAGGCACCACACATAGTTATTACAATATTATTATGTGTATATAATTTTAACTCTAATTTTATAGAAGCAAAAAATGTTTAGCTACCCAGAGTAATTATTTATTACATTAAAAATACTTAACTGTGCTTCTTGCATTTCTTTGCTTGAGTTTATGGCTCTTGCTGTGGTCATTGTTTTAGTGGGGTTCTGTGGGATTCAAAATTCCTCAGCCTCTCCCTCTCTGAAATGTTTTGATTTTGCCATGAGAAGTCTGAACAGGCTATAGAATTCTAGGGTGACTGCCATTTCCCCTCAACGTTCATTGTTTGTATTGAGAAGTCAGCTGTCCATCGAATTGCCCTTCCTTTGTTGGTAAGATTATTTTGTTAGAAAATATTATTTTAGAGGTAACTTTTACCATTTTTACCTTTTCTCTGTTCTGAAATTTCACTGCAACGTGTTTCGATGTAGATTTATTTTATGTGTGCTTCTCGGCACTTGGCACCACTTTCCTTCTGAGGAAACACCTCGGCAGAGGGACTGCAGTCAGTCACATTGTGGTGACTATGTGTGGTGCCAGCTGGGCACTTGCATTATCGGGGCATCGCTTTATGAGTTATGTAATTGTCTAACCACAATGCTGTATGTCTGAAACTAATATAAAATAATATTGAATATCGGCCTGGATGGTGTAGCTCAGTGGATTGAGCACAGGCCTGTGAACCAAAGGATTGTGGTTCGATTCTCATTCGGGGGGCACAAGCCTGGGTTACAGGCCAGTTCCCGGCAAGGGACACATGAGAAGCAACCACACACTGATGTTTCTCTCCCTCTCTCCCTCTCTGCTTCCCTTCCCCTCTAAAGATAAATAAATAAATTGTTTTTTAAAAGACTATTTTAAAAAATAATAATATTGAATATCAAAGGTAATTGAAAAATAAAATAAAAAATAATGCAATGAAAAAGGAAAGAATTCTTTAAAAACCTTAAATAAGTGTCCCTTATAGTGTTTCATTTTTATTACTCCTCTCTTCTGAAACTCTAAAGTTCCTCGTAGGCATGTGTAGGTACTTCTTACTGTGGCACCCATACTTCTTAACTCTGCTTTCAAAATTTAAACTAATATTTTTATTATTTTCTATTTCCTTCAATTTACTAATTGTCTCTTGATATCTCTATGGGTTTTTTTTCCTTTGGTCCTTTGACTCTTTAAAATTTCAATGTTAAAAATATTTTTATTCCCAAGATTAAAAATTGTTTTTTGTTTTTGATTCATAGATACTTGTTTTTTTCCCTCTGAAACCCTTTTAAAAATGAATATTCTTTGTTTCTTATCTGTGTTAATATATCAAGTATGTATGGTCTGCCCTGGTATTTCTAATTTCTCAGGAATAAATTTCCTATTTGTAAAATGGGCAAGATTTCTTTTATGACCTTAATTTTTCTCATATAGTATGAAATTTTAGTTTGCAAGATTGTGCCAGGTTTTCATTTAGATATCCAAACAGGATAAAGATATATTTAATATTTTTAAAAGGGTTTATTATATTCAATTAGGTTAAATTTTATAAATGGAAACAAAAACTCACAAACCATCTTGAGCACAAATTCCACTATGACACATTAATTGGAACCATAAGAACACATAAAGTTATAGGAAACCCTTTAATTTTATAACAAAACAAAACTGAAATTCAGAAAGCACAAGTGACTTGTACAACGCTAACACCTTTGGTGAGTGGAAGATAGAAAACTATACACTCACTTCCTTGCCTTCTCACTTCCCTACTACACTTAATTGAGATTTTCCTCATACAAAATATTCATTGATTTCTGGGAGTAAAGGCAGAAATAGTTGCCTCAAAATATCTTCAATTATAAATTAGTGGTGGATCATAAGGTTGATCTGGCCCACTTAGAGTTAATAATTTATGTGGTTTCTCCTAAAAATGAGAGATAAAAACCAAACAGAACAGACTGCAGCACTTGGGAATGGTTGGCCACCTTCTAGCCTGGCAGTGATCCCTGCCTCCCTCCAGGTGGAGTATCGGTGCCAGTCCCCACCCCCTGCAGCGGCATAGCACAGTCACACTCCTTGCCTCGCCCCTGAGTTAGCGACCCAGAGCTGAACTCTCCCAGTGCTCTAACGCCATCATTGAATACTCTTATCTTTGGATTAAAACACAATGTCTCTGTTACAGTGATGCCTTGTGAATATCTGCCGTGACCACCTTATTACCCTTTACTTTATTCAGATTAAATATTTTCTAGAAAAGCAAAATACTTTTCAGCAAATGAATTTTTTAGCACGGTGGGCAGCACAGGCAGGGTCAGGAGCTCTGCAAAGTTAGGCAGCAGCAAAGAGTGCTTGGGCACCTGGGGAGAGTTTGGGAGCCCAGCAAAGGGAAACCAGAGGGTGCTGATGGCACGTTTCACTCTCTTCATGACTGTGCTGGACACTCACCTTAATGCCTCTGCTCCGGCACTGGGCAGCAGGAGGGCTAGGTTGCCTACCTGTGCCTTTCCTTTGAGGGTCTGAGCACCTGGGGGGTGCAGGGTCTCTCTAACATTGACCTGGAAAGCTAAGGGAAGCTACCCTTGGGTCTGAAGCACCTCCTCCTTTCCCCTCTCTACCAAGAGAGCAGCCCAGGGTGTTTCAATGGAGAAAAGTTGAGTGTCGAGTGTTAAAGGAATTCAAATGCAAATCAAGAAGCAGTCCAGAAAAAAAAAATGATATTCTAGTGGTAGCTGTTTAAAGAATTGTCCTGTTTGTCACAGAACTAATCAACCAAAAGGTTGATTCTAAAATTATTCTTTCATTTTTTCTCGTTAACTGTACCTAAGACCTTGCAAATGCTGATCAGTTCTCTCAATTTCCATTTGTGCAGTCCTGGTCATACACTCAGATTCCAATGCCATTAGCCAAGCCTAATAGTTTTCTGGGCTTTCTGCCTCCTGGCTATCTTTAGCTCATTATCTTAAAAATCATCAGTCTGAATTATGGTACATTTGTGTATGCATGCGCATGAACACAGAGATAGATTTCCACTGATATCTAGTAATACTCCACAGAAAATGCCCAGATAACATGGAGTGTAATATGGAGGAAATTTTCTTTCTGGCCTTTAGAATACACTGCAAACCATGTTAAGGCCCCCTCTAATTCTCTTACAGCTTCCTCTCCTTATACCCATCGTGGGACTCACCTTCTTATTAGTTGCTGGGGCTGTGCCGACAAAACATCACAGCCTGGGTGCTTAACAACAGAAATGTAGTTGCTCACAGCTCTGGGGACTGGAAGACCAAGGTAAAGGTATCAGCAGGTCCCTTTCCACGGAGGCTTCCCTCTCAGATGGCCATCTGCTCTTTGCATCCTCACGTGGCTCTTCTCTGCGTTCATGCATCCCTGGAGTCTCGCTGTCCAGATTTCTTCTATGTTGACACAAATCAGGTTGGATTAGGGCCTATCCCAATGGCCTCATTTTAACCTAATCCCTTCTTTAAAATTCCTTTCTCCACATACAGTCACATGCTGAGACATTGGGGGTTAGGACTTCACTATATGAATTTGGGGATGGGGGAGGTGACAAAATTCTGTCCAGAACACCAATGTTAATGCATTTGTTCACTTGATCCCTCTCCTACTAAAAATGAACTACTTGAAAGTAGAAATCATGTCATGCTTATCTTTGTGTCCCTTATCCAGCACTTTTGATTATTAAAAAAATTATGGAATTCAATAAACTCAAGAACATCATTATGGTGTTTCATCCATTTTTTTAAAGAAGATTTTATTTATTTATTTTCAGACAGAGGAGAAGGGGGGAAGGGAAGGAGAAAGAGCGGGAGAGAAACATCTCTTTGTGGTTGCCTGTTGCACGCCCCCTACTGGGGAACCTGGCCAGCAACCCAGGCATGTGCGCTGACTGGGAATCAAACTGGTGACCCTTTGGTTTGCAGGTTGGCACTCAGGCTACCGAACCACACAAGCCAGGGCGTTTTGTAGCTTTTAAAGAAGTTTTATCTGGTCCTGACATATTTGATCAGGAATGATGGATGTCTAATGGACTTATCCTCAACCAAATTACACTTATAAAAAAAATTCTACATCTAGCAATGTATTCAGGGATAGCTGAGGGATATTCTTTTCCATTTAACATGCATGGGGGAAAATAACACATAAAACCATGAGAAAACATGTGAGGCTAAATTATACTGGGAGACACTGTCATTTAATATACATTGTTCTTCCTTTTAGAGAGCTCATAAAGATCATAACTTAGGAACAAATATATTCAAATGTTTAGGGGTCCTTAGCAACAAAAGTGGATAAAAACAGGTCAGTGGGAAAGTGCCAACCAATGCCAGAAGGACAACACAGACTGCGCTGTGGTTTAAAAAATGGCTGCAGGATTTGGTGACTAAAAGTGATGACTTTACTGAGGATGCTACGTTAGAGCTGAGGGACTGGAGATGAAGGGGAGAAAGCAGCGCAGTGTAAATGGCTGGCTGCAGAGAACAGCAATCAGTGATGGTGAAATTGTCAGCAAGCAGCTGAAAGGGAAAAATCCGCATGGCTTTCATAGCATGAAAAATTTGCCATTATTTTATTGAATAACTTTGCCTTCTTAAAAAATGTTCTTCCAGCTCTGAAAAATGAGCTGTCGCGAACATTTCACTGATAAATTAAGTCTTCCCAGTACCAGCTCGATGTGTTCAAGGGATAAACAGCTAATTACTCATAAAAAATGTCTTTTTCTTTTGTCTGGCTGTCACAGAAGTTAAAGTTCTGAGACGGAGGTTGTGAATCATCAGGTGCTGGGTTTATTCCCCCAGATAACAACAAGCGGGGAAGAACAAGAACCGTGGGGCAACAAGATATCGTCAGGTCGGTAATCTCCTCTTCTAAGTTCATAGGAAAATTCCCAGTAGCCTGAACCCTGACAATCAGCAAGTATTTAGTCACTTTACCCCATACACTTCCTATGGCTTTACTTACTTTTTTGTTATCTTTTTTTTTTTTTTTTGCTCTAGGTGTTGTTTCCAATTCTTCACGGCCCGAATGACAGTTTGCATTGTCCTCAATGGAAAAGTCAGTGCACACTTTAGGTAAAGCTCTTGGAACATGCGTATCTGTCCGTTGATTTTGGCTGTGATTCTCTTTTTTCCTTCGATTTGGCAAGGTTTACATTTCTCTTGTATTTGTTTTAGGAGATCTATGTCCTGGCACACCGTGCAAATTAGGAGTGCAGACAGTTCTGAAGTAGTTTCCAAATGACTTTAAATAACAAGTTATTTGGATGGCTTTCCATAGTTGAAGAGACGTGCCTTGGGATTTGCATTTTTATGTTCATTTATTATAGTTTTTTAAGACTTTGTCATAGATGATGGCTATTAAGATTATTTTAAACATTCTACTAAAGGTGAATTACGAATGCATGAAAAGGGGCAATGAGATTCTATGTATCTACTACACATTTTCAGATACAAACGCATTGAAATAACTTCCCTCCGTATGCTGCTCCTTAGTGTGTCTGAACTGAGATCCCTTTCTTACCCTGCTCTCCCTCCGACCCTATGATGTAGTCTGTGTTCTAGGCGGCCCCAGGGTGATCTTGCTCATTCATGTGTCGGAGAGGCTCTGGAGGAGTCCCATCAGTGGGAGGCATGATGAGAAGGTTGGAGGGTGAGGGAGGGGAGAGGTGTCCAAGGCACTTCTTCACTGCTCCCTTTGCCTCCCCACACATGTCCCTTGGACCTGTGCCTCTCGACTACAGCTCCCACCCAACAGGCCTCCCTAGCTCCCTCTGTGTGAGCCAAGCTTCTGGGTTCCACCAACCCCGTCTCTTCCCTTTGTCCCAGCGTATAAGTGGTAGCAGCTTCGGCTGTTTCTGATCTCAGGGCTACCACACCGTCCTCTTGGTTGGAGTCTCGATGTTATTAAACCCATGTCACTTCTATTTAAGTGTTGGCAGTGATTCTGTTTTCCTGGTTGGATCCTAAATGATTTGTTCTATTTTCCTCTTTGTTCACCTGACAAACGATAGATAAAAATCACATAGTTCTTGTAGGAGACTATTCCGCGTGGTGTGGGCCCAGCTCCTGCTCGGAGATGCACAGGACCCATGACCACGGATAGATTCTCCTGTGGGGAATCAGGCCTGCATTTGTACCTAAGCCGCTTTGTGTCTTGCTTTTTGCTAAAACTCCCTCATCCTTAATTGAGATAGCAAGTGCTTACTTCCTAAAATCCATGCTAAAACTCCCCAGTATGGAGTGTAACCGGCTCAGCCACTTTTCCCTTTTCATTTGCAAATATCCTTCTTCTGTGATGTGATTAGCGGCATCATCTCCTTTGTTGTCTGTAAAAGGTAACCACCTAAAGTGAACCTGTGCATCGTTAATGAGGACTATAATCTAATGTGGGAAGAAACCCAATAAAGGCCTGCCATGGCAGGGGCCATGGGCTCTTGCTCCCCTTGAGAGAAAAGCCACGCTGTCCTTTTTCCTCCATCGGACTCGGTAGTCCGTGTGAATGTCTCATTTCATCCATAATGACTCGGACACTGTGGGCCGGTGTCTGCATCAAGTTCTCTTATCACACAGCCTCTGCCATTATTGTCACAATTGTTGATAGAGAAATATGCATGCTGCTGTCTGCAGGGCACGGTGCCGAGGGCCGTGGATGGAAAGAGGCATAAGATTAGTTCCACGTGGTGGGAATAGTAAGACCGGGAGGCAGAAACGTTGACACATACGGTGTGGGCCTGAGTTCACAGATGTCTCAAAATACGGGTCTTGTAGAATGAAGATAGTAGTGAGGAATGCTGGGGTCCCCAATTTGACAGAACTTGGGGATATCATTTCTTTCTTTATTCATTCACAGACAATTATAAGCTCTACGAAAGCTCCAGGATCTTTGCCAGAGAGTAGGATGAGGCCCTAGGAACAGGCCACAAGCAGTACGGATGCACTACTCCTTCTGGAGGCTCTAGGGAGAATCCTTTCCTGCCTTTTTCAGCTTCTAAAAGTGGCCTGCAGTCCCTGGCTTGTGACGCCTTTCCTCTTCAGATCCAGCAATCTTACCACTCCAAGACCTCTGCTCCTCTCGCTCTGACTCTCCCCTCTACTTCTTCTATTGACAAGGACCCTCTGATTATGTGGGGCCCACCCAGATAACCCAGGATAATCTCTCCATCTCAAAATCCTTAGTTTAATCGTAGAGTCTCTTTCCATGTAAAGTGACCTATTCACAGGTTTCAGACATTAGGACCTGGCTGTCTCCTGGGGGAGGGGATGGGCGTTATTCTGCCTGCCACAGTGCTAGCACGCCCTGTGAGGATCGATGCAGTCGTGGACTTGGACAAGGAAATGCTGAGAGCAGTAGGTGAACCCCAAACTTTAAGATCAGTAGGTGAATTTGCATTATTTACCAATACCTCCCTTTTTTAGGGAACAGTTCCAAAAATCAGAGAGCTGGTGAGACCCTTAGCAGAACTTATGAAAGCACACAGGTCTTGGATACTCAGTGGAAAATGTCTTCCTGGGAATAATTTTGCAGCACATACATATTTTGGGAGGATTTCCCAGAAATACCAGTTTGGGTGGCTTATAAGCAGCCAACAAGTGGGGAATCATGACTGATGGTAACGGTCTCTTATAAGCAACTGGCAACAGGTGCATGCTACGTGCAAAATGAGGGCAGGGTAGGAAGCAGCTCTGGAATCTCCCAGCAGCACTGGGCCACAGCCCTGGGACATCGTGTCTGTAGTGGAGGACATAAGTAGTATCCCTTCGTACACTTAAAGGAGAATGGCACATAAAAACTGCCTGTGGAAGGATATTTGTAGACTATGGATTCATATATTTTAAGGGACTCCCAATTTTCCATTGAAGATTTCCAAACAGAAATATAGAATTTGTGGGAGGTAGAATGTAATTACAAGTATAAAGAACCAGAAGAATGTTCCTAACCAGAAACAGGAGGGGTGCAGGTGCCTGGAAGAGCCTTTTCTGTGACCTCCTTCTGTTGAGGTCCTAAGATGTGGATGTGCGACGTGAGCCTGAGACTTCTACAGGGACACGCCCCAGGAAAACAGAAGCGCTTCCTCGGGAAAGACATTATTCCATAAGTCCGAGCACATCTGTGTTTCTCAGCTCTGCTCAGGATGATGAGTTAAAACCCAGTTTCTGTTGTATTTTCGTTGCCATGCAGTGAGATGTTTGACTCAGTCAGTGATCTAAGAGCCCCGATAGCTGATGACAAGGATTGCATCGCTTCTTGTTTGTTTGTTTGTGAACTGACGTAATCTTTTAATTATCAAAGTATCATGATGAGTTGTTTCAGAAGATTAGAGATTTCACATCTAGTTCCCAATTCTAAATTTATGTGCACTAAGAGCAGAGATAATCTCTTCAAGAAACAAATTTATCAATAAATGATTTATTGCTTTTTAAAGCATCATGTAAGAAATTGGGTAGAGCATAGATCTATTCTTCTCAGTTTAATTCACAGAACTGGGCTTAATTTGAAAGAAATGACTGTTTGTTTGCTAAACCCTCTTTTTTAAAAAATCTTTTCATATCTGGAATGAGGAAGTTTAGGTCAGTGACAGGTGTCTGGGAAGACATGGGAGTTGATGCTAAAGAACCTAGTAAGTTGACTATGAACTTGGCACAGGACATGTTTACATCCTTGCAGAGAATAACCCTGATTTTTTTTCATGCAAAAATGCTTATTTGCATAATCATTTTCAAATTCACCATTTCTCAAGTGAAATAGATTTCTAATAAACATCTTCCCTGATTGTGTAAAGAAAAGCCAATGATACTATCTACATTTCATCTATAATTTGGCAGATTTTTTTGTACGTTTGTGAAAACTCTTAACAGCCCAAATAGGTAGTTAATACTCACCCATTTTCTTATGAAGAAATCAAGGATCAGTGTACATTTCTGGCAAATAACTAAGTTGGGATTTCAGTCATGAGAATTTAATCCCAAATTCTGTGGTCTTCCTATAATGACTCGTCTCTCTCAAGGGGTCTTCCTGGCCGTGTTCCGCTGTGAGAGATGCAGTCGGTCATCACCGAATCATCCAGGGACAGGGACTGGGCGGGGACATAGCGGATACTCTAGACACTTTTTCCTTCTCTCTGGTTTCATCTCTTTGGTCTCTTCTATTGGAATGCTTTCCCTTATCGTTTAACCAGAATTTCTTGGGTAGAGCTGTTTTCTCTACTTCTGGGAAAACAAGAAAAGTTTGAGCATAATCATCCAATGTCATGAGTTTTTAATTATACTTTAACTAATAGAACAGAATAGAAAAATATCCAGTTATAATTTTGCAATATTATTGTCTCCACATTTTTGTTTTTTTAAGTATTTTTTATTAATTATGCTATCATCATTTTCCCAATTTCCTTCCTTTATCCCCCTTCCACCCTGCCCCCCAACCCTCCAGCATTGCCCTCCTAGTTCATGTCCATGGGTTGGAGTTGTACATATAAGTTCTTTGAGTCCTTTGTTTCCTATACCATTTTTTATCTCTCTCTATTTTATGCCTACTAATTATGCTTCTTCTTCCCTGTACTTTTCCCCCCATTCTTCCCTTCTCCCTCCCCACTGAAGTCCCTCTGTGTGATGTCCATTTCTCTGATTCTGTTCCTGTTCTGGTGGTTTGCTTAGTTTTTGTTTTCATTGTTTTTCTTTTCTTTTAGGTTCATTTGTTGATAGTTGTGAGTTTGTTGTCATTTTATTATTCTTATTTTTTATCTTCTTTTACTTAGATAAGTCCCTTTAACATTTCATATAATAATGGCTTGGTGATGATATTGTCTCCACATTTTCTATTGATGGGAGGACTGGGATACAGTATATGCAAATGGCTGTGTTGGGGAACACAAATGTGTGCGCAGATGAAGTGACTGCAACTTGTACATGACAAAAGAATTCACAAAACCAATCACAGTATGCCCATCCTTGTTAATTCAGTGGTATCATGTAGTAACTAGTAACAGAAAGAATTGACACTTGAAATTAAATGCATTTGTTACCGAACAGCAAGTGGAATCCTGCTGCCCGCTACCACCCTCTAGGCAAAATTCTGGAGGCAAACTTTTGGTGAAAAAGGAAAGGAGTCTGTATGCAAAAACCACACAGTTTTGGCTTTCCACAAGCATTGATCACTTAAACCTATCAGTTAAGGCTAAACTCTTCAACTCTTTAGTTACAGCTTTAACCACTTAAGCTTATCAATTGAGGCTAAAATCTTTAACTCCTGAGTTTCCCTATGATTCCCCCTGTTAGTTTTTAATTATCTTCTATAGGATTAATTTATAAACTAAAACAATGTCAGATACAAAAGCTACACAAATTTGGAAGAATGGCAGGCTTCTGCCTCAGAGGTTGCCTCTTTAGGATACCCAAAGGAGAACAACCCTGCCACCTTCCTCCAGGCCAGCCTGATCCTAGGCTGTGCCCAGGGTTCCTTCCCATCCAAAATTCCATCCCTTGGGAAATGCAGGCAGCTGCAGCATGATCATCCAGGCATCCTTGAGAAACAGAGCCAGAGAGCCAGTCTCTGTCCTTCTTTTATTTTAAATCTTCTCACCCATAATTCCATGTGCTCATCTTCTCAGCCAATCCTGTCGTAGGCTGTTTACCATCACCTCTGGAAACTGCCTCCTACAGCCCCTCCCTACTCCTCAGTGATCTTATCTCCATCATATTTTCCCTGACCAATGTACTCGGTGGTCTTCTTACTGGCCTTTGATTGTTTGCTGGCCAGGCTGCACATTTGAGGAAAGCCAAGGTAACTTCCATAACTAGAAGATATCAAGGAGCGATCAAATCTGAGAGGTTTTCCAACTGTGTTCCACAGAAATCTCTACGGGGATGTGGGAGAAAAGAGGAGCAGGTGAGCTCAGTGCCTATCATCCAGCTTCAGACAGAGCAGCTCCGCATCCGTATATGTGACATACTTTATATTGGCTTCCATGTGAGAATTTATTATAAGAAATAGTTTTACTGCTAAAAATATTTCAACAGTTGGTTGTCCTTGTCCATCCGACTGAAGATACAGATAATTACTCCGAGGCCCCCAAACACATAGCTAATCAGCCTAAACCAGAATCCACATGTTTTTATTCTCTTCTTTTTCCTAGGTTATCTGGTATTTCTGAAAAATATTTAGTAGAATTTATTGACTGATAATTTTCCCAAACATTTAATAATTGATTTTTGACTGGTAAGATGCTCTCTTTTTCCTTTTGGGCATAGCCTTCTCTTTGGAACTGTATTTAGAAGTTTAGATTATAAAATCCTCTCAAAGAATTTCTGAATAGACTTCTTTTTCCTAAAAGAGGTTTTCTAGGGGAAAAAAGTAACTACAGGGTTAAGCATTGCTAACTCACTCTTTATGAAGCTCAGACATGGTGAGCTATATTCCCTACCTGAAACCAGGAGTACATTTGTCAGGTATGCATTTAGTCTCAAGTTGTGTTATTTTTACTCTCTTCAGGATAACTTACAGAAAAATCAGTCATGTTGTGCTCAGAGGAAAATTCTGTGTAGACATTTTCTTTTACTCTTTAGAACACATATACTCTTTGACTAAGTTAGCTTACTTTTCTGCATAAGCGAAGTGTTAAGATGAAATCTATATAAGATTTGTTTGACTGAAGAAATATAAATAGGCGTTTGTTTATAAAATGCTTGATTTCACTCATATGTGGAATCTAATGAGCAAACTGAATTAGCAAGCAAAATAGAGACAGACTCGTAGAGAGAGAGCAGATGACAGCTAAAGCAGGGTGGGAGGGGAGGGGGTGCAGGGGTCAAGCAAAAAGGAAAAAGGACTCATGGACAGGGATGATAGCGTGGTCATTGGAGGGGAGGAGAGTACAAGGGGACTAAATGCTAATGGAAAAATACAATAAAATTTTTAAAATAAAATATTTACGTAATAAAAAAATAAAATAAAATACTTTCTAGATATTAACTCGGCGCCTGTTTAGGCAGCATTTCTCCTAGGGCAGCACCCAGGGCCTCTTGTGGACAACCACAGCCAGCCTGATGCTTGTTACTTTCTGCCACATTCTTGGGCTTCCGACCAACTTTTGTGTTTCTCCCTGGGGATTCGAGTGCTGAACAAGGAATGGAACATAGAAAAGAAAATAAATACATGGGTTTTTAAAATTTTCTCTTTTTCTTCCCCGATTTCCACTAATATTCATAAACGCACTGGGACATCAAAATAAAAGGCAGTAGAGTAACATAGTAAAGATTAAAAAATGTACTTGGGTCAGAACTTGTGTCTGAATGTCAGTTGGCTATTTACCAACTGTGTGATCTAGGGCAGATTCCTCCATCTCTTGAAAGCTGTCTTCCCCTTGTAAAAATGCAGTACATTTGTGAAATGGGTGTTAAAGTTCTATGTTTAATGCATGTGGGTATACAGGAAATTGTTAGCTGAATGTGATTTTATAAATGACAAAAGATTCACTCCAAAATATCTTTTTTCACCCATATAGATAGAACTAAAATGTCATTTTATTTTTGCATTACAAAAAATTACAATATGCATTGTTATCATTACCTAGGGGATGAAGCATGCAGGAACAAACCTACCTCTATGAGGATGGAGAAGCTATTGCGTAAGATAACAGAGCACATCCCTGAAAAACTGGGCACTAGAACATGTAGATAAGTGAAGGTCAAGAGCAATGTAACTGGGAAATGATAACATCTCAGTGGTAAGAGCTGTTGGCTGAGTGAATAAATCTAAGAGCATTAGCTATTTGCAAGTGTTTACAGGGTCACTGAAAAGAAACTTAACAAGAACTTCAGGATAATTTATATTAGCTACTTGATTTTTCCCAGGTTCTGTCTATGTGTTGACATTTTAGAAAACCATGCAGGAGAGAAAGAGAGCAGAAAAGGAGTAACACTTACCAAGTTATATCTTCCAGAAATCATGTTCAGCACTTTTTGTACACCAGCATCAAGTTATTTTGCAAGTGATCTTTTTTTTTTTTGGTAGCAGCAAAAAATAACTCTCTGATGCTACCAGAAGGATACTATTGAAAATAAAAATTGTTTTATTATATGTGAATTTCAAATGCTAAGTAGCCTAAATTTTATTCATTTTCATCTCATATCCATGGATGTAGAATTAAGTGTAAGATCTTAGTGAATGAGAATCATGAATGAAGTGATATTAGTTTGCTCGGGCTGCCATAAGTACTACAGACTGTTGGTTAAATAACAGAAATTTATTTTCTCAAAGTTCTGGAAGCTACAAGGTTTAGATTAAGGTATCATGGATTAGAGCCCAATTCAGTGAGCTCACTTTAACTTAATCACCTTAATTACCTGCAATGATCCTATGTCCAAACACAGCCATGTTCTGAGGTGCTAGGGCTTGGTTAGAACTTCAACATAAAAATTTTGGGGCTTGGAGGAGGGAACACAATTCAGCCCGTAACCACTGCATTTTTTTTTTCATTTCTCTTCTTCACAGTTCCTAGCAGGAATTGACTTGTTCCAAAAAGATGATCTATACATATTTGATAATAATTTGAAAATTCTTTGCATCAAGTATACAAACTAAAAGTTTATTGCCCTGACGATCCCATAAAGAAATGGCTTTATAAACTAAGGGAAAAGAGAAACTGTCCACATTGGAATATTTGACCATTTGAACCAGGCCAGACCATAAAAGCTAATTTAGGTTTGAGAACGGGATAGAATGACCACTCAGATACAAGGTCATTTCCTCTTTTGTTTAATACCACGCCAGAAACATAAAATCAAAGATTATACTAGGTCAAGGACACAGATCAGTGGACATGGCTCGGTGTGACATCCCTTTATGCTTCCCAAAATCATCCCCAGTGTTTGGTGGGCTCACCAGGCGGACTGAAAACCCATCACCACGGGGGTTCCCAACTGGAGTTCATTTACGTGGTTTTATACTGAAAATGGGAGGATTGAGGAAGACTGAGGTGTGGAATTTCAACATTCAAGGACCCACCCCATTTACAATGAGGAAATCCTTGCTAAACCACAATTAAATACTTCAAAATTTTATTTCTTACTGTCATTTGGTCTTCTCAAGGTATTGAGGAATATACACCCTGTAATGTTTCATTTTCCAGTGGAGCATACATTTGGGAATCAATATGTGAAAAGCATTTTGTAAAATGTAAAATACTTTGTACATCATTGATTTCAAATGTTGTAAATAAATGTCAGCCATAACTCCCATTGTTCAGTATGGAAGGATATATACTTTGACTACTGATTATGTTCCAGGTATTTTGCTATGAATTGGGAGTAGGGAAGTCAAAAAGACAAACGTGATCCTTTTTCGCATGAAATGTACAGTGTAGCCATTTTGACATAATTTTCATAATGCCAGTTTTATCCAAACTACATACTTATTACTATAAACAGTTTGGAGAGAGGCTCAGTAAGCCTCCAGAACTTGGCAACAGTTGAGTGGGTTGGCTTTTATAATTCTAGGATGCTAAAATTAAATAAAATAAAAAGTGTACCATGGCACATTTCTTTCTTCTTTATATTCAGGGAGCACTTTCTCTCCAAGTCCAGAA
The DNA here is from genome assembly GCA_004027475.1 of Anoura caudifer. Classification (NCBI taxonomy): domain Eukaryota; kingdom Metazoa; phylum Chordata; class Mammalia; order Chiroptera; family Phyllostomidae; genus Anoura; species Anoura caudifer. The sequence continues at coordinate 110,544 of PVKU01000828.1, read as the reverse complement.
TGAGAGAAAGTGGTTCTTTGCTATTCTCTGCCTCTCTTCCCATTGCTGTAGAGCCTGAAGCTTTCCGATCCCTTTTTCTTTGAGGTAGGCAATGTGTAGGGGAATCTGAACAACGCTGGATGTGAGCCTGGGAAATGGCAGCTGGAGAATGCAGTAGTGGGGACCTGGTGTCACACGACACTAGTCACACAAGAGCGGGGACACTCAAACTCTCCTGCAAGCGTAGTCACAGAGGGTCCGTTGTATGCATGAACTTTTTACTCATGGATTGAAAACTGGGTTTATTACTGTTATGATTGTTATTTTAAGAAGTTAGATAAATTTATCTTAGCATCTCAGAAAGAAAACCACAACAAGAGATTAAGGATAATTGATTGCATTCACTATTTTAATTCGATCTTGGACCTAATACTCAGAGAACGTCTCCTCAGAGCTTTTGGCCAATAGTTTTTAAACTGATATGGGATAAACCCCTGTATATCTGCCATCAGGCAAAAGTGTTATACCTGCTCAGACTGCGCACCAATGTCATTTACCCTCTTTCCCTGTCAGCACATTTAAGCTGAAGAACAAAGTCGTAATTCCGCAGGGAATGCAGATGGACTGTTGGTGGATTTGCGTGGGCTGTAAGTTATCTCCAGCAGTAAATCACTGCACAAGTAGCCCATGAAACTCCACTAAAATCTAAATTTGGAAAGGTTACGGTTAGTGCAATTCTTATCTAAGTCTTGAGTGTTAATGATAGCCCATGGCCCCATGGTAGCTTGAATGGTACATCATGTGCCTTAGAAAGGAAAGCTCTGAGTGTCATTTAAAATTCCTCTCAAAAATGAATTCTGAGAGGTTGAGCATTCATCCTCTGTAAAGACCCAACAAAGAATAATCTGCTTTATTGCTCTTATTTGGGCAACTCTTAGAGCTGGTAGAGATTCCGGTTGAGTTTTTTGAGGCTTGTGACTCCCGATAAGAACTTTCTATAAAGATGATATAAAGAGAAAAACTTTAACATACTGTATTGCTATACGTTATATTTAAATGAATACCTCAGTTCTCAGAGGGGCCCCCGTTAGATGGAAAGTATTGTCCTGTCTGTGACAACCTGGGGTCGGTTGACATGGGGAAGCAAAGTGTTACATTTGCCGTGTGGTAGGCAGATAAAGGAAAGAACTGGCTCACTTCCTTGGGAGCAGTGGTCTTCCTGCCAAATAATCTTCCTCAAAATTTCCAAATATTTATTTACAACCACGAATTTTTCAGACAAACACTTACAGCTTTAGGTTATCACTCAGTTATTCAGCCGTCCACTCCACGCCATGCCCCTGCCCCTGTCCTCGTGTTGCCTTCCTCCCTCAGGATTTGCCCCTTCTGCGGGTAACTCCTCCCTCGCTCCAACCACCACAATATTTCGGAGCTGACGCGGGATGGCTCCGATTTCAAGTTCTCCCTGTCACTGATGTCGCTATGTTCCCTATTTGGGTTTCTGACCCATTGTTTCTCTCTATTCTTCTGTACTTGAGTATGTCTGAACTTTGAAGGCTTGACTAATCTTAAGGACCCTCTAGCTTCCTATTCTTTGTTTTGTGAGTCTACTTTTCTGGCCTACCTCCGAGTCAGTTGCCACCCATGCTGATGTTACAGCAGTTAGCTGCCTGAACTTAAACAAGTCTGTTTTTACCTCTAGTCTCAGTTTCTCACTAACAAATAAGAATCTGCTCAGTGGTGCTCAGAGGACTTTCGTTCTGATGTGTCAGTGAGGTCGAGTTGCTAATACAATGTACAAACTCGCCAGTTTCAGCTGCGGTTATACTAACTTTCCAATGCTGAATATCTGTAAGTGAATAATAGATTTAATTATTTTTTTATCCTCATCTGAGGGCATTTCTTTTTTCATTGCTTTTCAGAGACAGAGGGAGGGAGAGAGAGAAACATTGATGCAAGAGAGAAGCATCGATTGGTTGCCTCCAGTTCGCACTCAGATGGGAGATCAAACCCACCAACTAGGCCTGTGCCCTGACCAGGAATCGAACTTGCAGCATTTCAGTTACAGAATGAGGCTCCAACCAACTGAGCCACACCAGCCAGGTTGCTAAAAGAAATATAAATGAAAGTTACTCATTGTTTTGACCTCTAATATATGCCAAGGGCTGTCCTAAGTATCTTTCACACATTAACGTATTTATTGCTCAAACCCATAAAGTTGGATATTATTATTGCTTCCATGTTTAGATGAACTGACTGAGAGAGATGTTGAGTAACTTGCCCGAGGCCAGACAGAGTGGAAGAGCCCCGATTTACACAACCAGGATTTACACAAGGAAGAGCCTGCGCTCGTAAACGTCACACTGTCTGCCTTCACAACCCACTCAAAGAGAGTCCTTGAATGGAGCGTACTGAAGTAGAAGAGGCAAATAAGGTTTATATTTATATCATAAAGCACACCTCCTAACACTCTACCCTACCACCCTACTCTTAAAAACGCCAGTCGGAATAAAAGCTGCTTATCAATCTGCTCACTCTTACTCTCTTTTTCTCTCTCCCGCTAGACACAATCTACATGGCTTTTTTATATTCTCCCCACCTCTTCCTTTCCAACTTCCAAATATATTTTATTCTCCTCACAAGGCACATGTCCTTTTCAAATGAGTTGGTTTTATTCCTTTAGCCTGTTCAGTACAGCATCTCTACCTGTTGCCAAACACAGGTCAGCATGGCGATGCCCGAGAGAGAGCTTGTAGAACTCTTCCTGGAGCAGAATTGAAGGATCGTGTTCCTGTGATGCTCCGCCTACTTCTGTCTGAACTCAGGTGTACATGACCCACATGGAATTCAGTTGTCTGTCCTTGAACGTATGTGGGTTTCTCCACACTAAGATTTCAGTCTTTGGGTTTACTTCCAGCTCTAGGATCCCTGGAGGATGAAAATGAAGAAATATTTAGGGACAGATATTTTGACCTGCATCATGGAAGGAGATGAATCAAGAGCCAAAGAAGAGAAAACGTCTGACTACTATCTAGATATTTTGTTTTTCTTGTTTTTTTATTGTTGTTCAATTACAGTTGTTCCCATATATTCCCATTGCTCTCCCCTGCCCACCCCCTTCTCCCACATTCAGCTCCCCCCCCGGCATTGTCCCTGTCCATGGGTCCCTGACTTGACCCTTCCCCTTCTTCCCCCTGTTTAAAATGCACAGTAACATTTCAAAAGATAATGTCTGCTTTGAAAAAAATGTAAACTATAAGTTTATTTCACATGGTACGAATTTCTGTCTCTTGCTTAACCAACTCACAAAATGAACTACATGTCTCACTCTTCTGGCTGCTTAGGGGATAAGGAGCACAACCTAAGGAGAAGAGGTGGCTTTTGATAACTAGTTTTGCTTAGAAGACAAAACAAAAAAATTGGGGTTATATAGAGAGAGACCTGGACATTTACAGTGAATTTGAGAGCGTCACTATTTCAAAAATGGCACATTTGAAACTTGACTTTCAGAGGGGTTACAAAAGTCTTCTTTAAAAGTGGTTGGAAGTTAAATTATTAGTGGTCAACGAGCAAAGGACTTATAAAACTGCCTTGCAATTTATAGTGTCAAATTTATAACCCTAGTAACTGATTTGATTCTTTTGGAGCTGTAGGAATAAGTTAATCAGCACCCGCTCATATATGACTGGGTGAGCTCATGTTTGCTAATCTCGGGGAGCGAGCGATAAGTCAGGCTGACTCACAACCACTGTAGGACACTTTCACCTCTGCCTCAGACAAGAATAAAGCTCAGATGGGTTTTCGTCTGGGCACAGGGCCGATTAATCACTGCATGGCAATAGATAGTCATTCAGCAGAGTGAATGTTTAGAACAAAGCTTTGTTTTCTAAGGATGGAACTCAGAGTTTTGGAGACTTTTTCTCTTTCCCATATTCACTGAATTTACAGATCCTGTTAGGAGAGGAACTATTAGAAAAAATTATCAGAAATGAAAGTAAAATATCCCACTCTAGGAAACAAAAGCATCATCGGTAGATTAGAAAAATATCCATGAAAAGTCTAATACCAGTAGAATAAACGAATTCAGCGATATGTCACAGTCCTGGAAACTTTCTTATCTGGGTAGATAAAGTGGCTGGTTTGCTAAGAATAAACAAAAAATAGCCAATTTATATGCCAAATGCTAAGTATTAAACACACATTTTTCCTTAGTTACCTCCTCAGGTTTTCCTCAGAGCTTAGTCATTCTCAGTTCACATAGTCTTAATAAATTTGACCATGTCTTATTCTAACCCTTAGCAGATTTTAAAAACGACAGCAACAACAATGACAACAAAAACTAGTCAGAAAGCTCAGGACCACATTCAATAACTTTAAGAATATCAAGGAATAAAAAGGTACACTACTTAACTATCAGACGACAAGCAGAATAATTAAAGATTTCAATGCTCACAGGAATCACATCCGAAGTGCTCCTTCAGCTTTCCATAGACCATGAAGAATCTGTGCTTCGGAGCATCATCCAGAAGTTGGGGGGCATGATAGTGACCTTGAATTTTCACGAAGAGGTTTAATACATCCTCTAGCTATGAATTTACTTGAAGGGATTTCAAATAAAAATAGTTTATTTTAATTATTGATGTTTATTAACTAATTAATTAAATATTTACTAATATTAAAAGTAGATTCTTCAAAATGGCTTTTTCATCAATTCCATTTAAGATGAAAATACAACAATTACCGCAAGGCATTCTGTAAGTTAAGAATCAAGTGTGTGGCCCTCAGGGTATTCTTGCTAGAGCCAGAATCATCTGTTGCATCTATTTAAAATTAAACACAATTTTGTCAACGTCCAGAATAACACTTTCAGTAAATTGCTCCAGAAATACCATTTTTAAAAAAATAGCTAAAGAGGGGAAGGTCTAGGATGAACCTCTCTGGACCAGTTGGTGTCTGAGACTGACGAATTCAGATGCTCCCATAATTCTTGGCTGGAAAGGGGGCATCGTCTAGGAGAACTGTAAAGCTCTGACAAGGTTAAGCACAGATGGTCTTTCGCTTTTAGTTGCTGTCAGACCCTACTCATTTCCTCATGAGAAATAGTTACTTCAGTGAATATCAGAAGGATGATCTACATCGGTACTTTTGCCCAAGATGTCAAAAATGATTCATTCTCCTAAAGCAGAGAGAGTCAGAGAATTCTAAGCAGAATTCTCTGGCCAGACTCCCACTACCTGCTCCTCCCCAGGGAGCCCCATGAGCAAACATTTCCAGCATCCCCTCTCTGAAGCTTTGAGTATTGGTTACTCCCAGAGGACTTTGGGGTCATGGCAGCTGGAGAGCTGTATGATTGTGTCTTTTTTTTTTTTAAAGAATTTTATTTATTTATTTTTAGACAGAGGGGAAGGGAGGGAGAAAGAGGGAGAGAAACATCAGTGTGTGGTTGCCTTTCACACAGGCCCTACAGGGGACCTAGCCTGCAACCCAGGCATGTATCCTGACTGGGAATCGAACTGGCAACCTTTTAGTTTGCAAGCTGGCACTCAGTCCACTGAGCCACACGAGCCAGGGCTGATTCTGTCTTGATTGTCTTGATTATCTCAATTAACAGCTTTTTTAAAAATCTTCACTCCCCAAAGACATACTCATTTTTTTAGAGAGAAAGGAAGGGAGGAAGAGAGAGAGGGAGAGGAACATCAATGTGAGAAAGAAATATTAATTGGTTGCCTCACATGTGCCCTGATCAGGAATCGAACCTCCAGTCTTTTCGTTTATGGGATGATGCGCCAACCAACTGGGGCACACCAGCCAGGGCTCAATTAATAGCTTTTGTCAGAGGATCTGTTCTCCTTTATTTTGGCAGTATTGATGGCATATGATTTTTTAAAAAAACATACCTCTAAAAAAATTTATATTGAGAACTACATTGAGGCAACATGCCTTGTCATGACGCACAAACGGAATCCTGACCATCTCTTTTGAACGAAAGGTCAGAGGTTAGAGAACAAATACACTATTTAGTATTTTTGGTAGATATTATGGAGCATTAGAGTTTCACGTTAACTTCTGTGTCACTGACTCAATGTAGTTAATTTGTGTCAATTTGTTGGGATATGAATAGAATACTCTGTTTACCCCATCTGTTTGAGAAATTCATTAATTTCTTGGAACAAATCAAAAAGGTTTATGAAAAAAACACACACAGGAGAAAAATATAAATTGGCTTTTAGAAAAACACTGAACATATTATTAAGTTCCCAGAAGCTTTTCATTTAGGTTTAATATGAGTTTGGGGGAATGCTTATAATGATTTTACTTGATAGTTTTCTCTTAATCATCACTATAAAATTGTTTTCACATGAGAAACTCACCAATTACTAGTTTAAAAATAATTTTCATGCCCATTCTATTTATTTATATTCTGTTTGGTAATATGGTTTAAAGTCATCAAGAAAAATTTTAACTAATTCACATTAATATTTGCTAATAATTAAATAGTATAATTGCTATTTAATAGAAAATTATTTTTCTTTTATATTTTCTCAAGAGAAAGCATTCTGTATTCCTAATTTTTATATTAGCAAATTTGTTGGCCAAGTTTATTTGCTAAAATAACAGTTCTGTTTGCATAATAGAAGTCAGAGAATAGATGAAATTTAATGAGAAGAAATCACAATTTAAAAAAAGTAAGTTACAAGAAATGTGTTTGTTGTTTCACTAATAAATTCATTGTTTCATAAGGGCACATAAAAATCTGGGAAACATATTTTGAAGACCTTTAATGACAGCCTGAAACCTTTTGAAGGCTGAGAAATGCCTTCTATTTTGCTGGAATCTAACATCAGCTGTTGTACTTGACAGACTACATGGCCCTGGTGAAATAGCTGTGCCTCTTATATGATTTCCAAGGTAATTTAAAAATAAATCAATTCATTTATTTATTCACTCATCCATTCTTTTATCCACAAATACATAATTCTTGAATATTTAATAATATGTGCCAGGCACCATCTTTTATGTTAAAGGAAGAATATCAATAAGAACAAATCCAACTCTGACCATTGTGGCTCAATGGCTCAATGGGTTGGGCATCATCTCGCAAAGTGAAAGGTCTCTGGTTCTATCCCCTGTCAGGACACATGCCTGAGTTGCAGGCCAAGTTCCCAGGTGGAGATGGGCAACAGGCAAGCAGTGAATGTTTCTCTCTCACGTTGATGTTTCTCTCCTTCTCTTTCTCCCTCCCTTCCCCTCTCTCTAAAAATAAATAAATATTAAATCTTTTTTAAAAAGAACTCATCCAGTGTTTAAATAGTTTGGAATGCTTAAAGTAATCACACACAAAAAAATGGTCTGTTTTCCAAGCCACTGTATCAGTCCATCGTGGCTCCGATACAAGAACAAGATAAGAATAGCATGAACAAAAAGCAAACTATAAACCTACCTCACTTGTAAATAAACAAAAACTATAAGTAGCCCTGGCTGGGTTGCTCCATTGGTTAGGGCATCATCCAAATATGCCAAGGTTATAGGTTTGGCTGGTCAGGGGACATACAAGAATTGACCAATGAATGCATAAATAAGTAGAACAACAAATTGTTTCTCTCTCTCAGGTCAACCAACAAAATGTATTAAAAATTAAAAACAATTAAACAGCTAAAATCATTAATCAGTGATATATTGAATGACTAATTTATCATGGACAAAGGGAGTTTATTTCCCCCAAATGCAAGCATGGTTCAACATTAGAAAACCTATTATTGCAGTATATTACCTTATGATATTATAGAAGTAAAAAGACAATATAAAACAGTCTAGGTATATTAAAGATATATTTTTTAATTTATGAAAGAATTAGGAGAAGTAAAAGAGAACATGTATAAAAATTGCAATTAGGAACATACACTGATACCAATTTCAGGAATATAAAGGAAGAGATGGATTTACTTGCTTGAAAATTGGAAACAGAACATAGTTTGTACAGAAAAAGATACCATGTGTAGAGTTAAATTTAACTTACAGGCTTTAGGTTCTGGGTAAAATGGAGTAAACATCCTTTGTCTTTCACTGAATGCAGTTATCAAACCTGAACAGAAGGCACGGCCAGCTGTCTGAGAACTCTGAGAACTGAATATGAGAAGGCAGATTGGAGAAGAACACCAGAATCCAAAGGACCCCTGAGCTAGCTGTACACTTGCCACATTTCCCCCCTCTGGTATGTCCTGCCCAGACCTGAGCACATCTGAAACCCCAGAAACCATACTGCGGTGAAGACAGGGAGAGAGGTGGGAGAAACCCTCTAGTTCTAGCTCAAGAAATGGAAAAGGAAACTCCTAAAACTCAGAGACAGTGGGGCTCTTGGATGTTTTTCCTTCTCCTTCTCCACCATCTTAGGGGAATGGTAGTGATAGGGGCTGTTGCGGTAGTTGCTGAGGTTGTTTTCATTGCTATTAATTTTCCCTTGAAAAACAAAATTCATTCCTTGAAACACAAACAGCTGCAAAAATTTGTTCTAGAAGTAAGTGGCCTTTACAGTACATAAAATATTTTCAGTACCAAAATATGTGTTCACCATACAAGAGTAGTGAGCTTACTGTGCACAATAAAGTATTTTAAATCATAAAATAAATTCCATAAAGTACAGTTGGCAAGTTGTGATTTGGACTCCAGCCCTCAGGGTCTTCTGTGTCTTGTGTTTGAATGAACAAATTCACATGGATTACAGAAGTCCCGTGCAGAAAAAGGGATGTCACGGCTGCTCTCTGAGTGAGAGAGTGCCCTGGCCCTGCCTGGACAAGCTTTCATTGCTTTTCTGGGTACATTACACTGAGGATGGTCCTCATTTACTATGCACAGGTTCACTGTCTTTTACAGATAACAAAGGAGAGGAAGTTGCTAATTACTACAAAGAAAAAGGATATTTGCAAATGTAAAGGAAAAACTGGTTGAACTGGTTACACTCCATCCTTGGGGGGTTTAGCCTAGATTTTAGGAAGTTATTTTAAAGATATGCAGTAAACGTTTGCTGCCTCAATTCAGGGTGAGGGAGTTTTAGCAAAAAGCAAGCCTCAAAGCAGTCTAGGCACAATGCAGGTCTGATCCCCCACGGGAAAACCCATCCGTGGGCTTGGGTCCTATGTGCCGACTTGCTCCCGTATCGGTTTTCCGAATCAGGGGCTGGGCTACATGTGCCATACCATGCAAATAGGTTCCCTATAAAGTTGGAAACCACCAGGAGCCAGAATTTAAGGGCACAGGACACTTTCTTGCCTTCAGCAGAGCCCTGGCTCCAAGAGGGTGTCACCAGACCTGCCAGGTCTATTTTCTCCTGCTTTCTCTGTCCCACCGTGCTTATTCTGAGCAGGAGGGAAGTGGGCAGGTTCTTGCTGGAAGTCCACAAAGGCACTTTTTAGTGGAACGTGAATGTTCCTGTGAGATAGTGAAGAGGAGGAGCTTAGACGGCCCACTCAGTAAAGCTGTTCATGGACCAGGCTTCCCTCCGTCCATGGTGTGCCAGGAGGAAGACCCACATCTTTACTGAGCTGAAAGAAAGGGACTGTTGACTCAAATTTTCCATCGGTGGAAATGTCCTTCAGGACAGAAGGTGGGACAAAGACATTCTCACATGATAAATAAATAAATAAATAAGGGTAGTTGTTGGCAGCAGCCCTGCCTTAAAAGACTTGTTAAAGGAAGTTCTTCAGGCAAAAGGGAAATGGTGTTAGCAGGAAACTGGGAACACTGGGAATACAGAGAAGCGTGATGGGAAAATACCTAGGTGTGTGTAGTACATTATTCTTCTGCTCTTGAATTTTGTAAAATGTGTTTGATCGCTGAAAGCGTAAAGTACACCATTCTCAGATGGGAGTTTCAATGTATGCAGAGGGAGTACAAATATGTATATGCATGATGGTTAGCTGTATGTAGGATAAGGAGAGAAACTGAAGGAAATTTATAATGGTAACATTTCCACATTCTATTTACATGGTAAGATACTATTTTTTAAATAGACTGAAAAAATAAGTATGTATTTTGTAATTCCCAGAATAAACTACACAATGTTATACAAATAAATACAGTCAGAATGACTAAGAGAATGGCATTTCAAACAGTGAATAAAAAAAGTATGAAAAGAAAAGATGAAAACACCAATGGCCAAATAACATTAAGTTTAGGAAAAATACAGTCTCTCTTCAAAGTTGCTTTGGAGATTTTACGTGATACACCTTTGATAATTTAGAAGTATTTTGTGTAATATCGCTTTAGGGCCATATTGTGTTAAAAATGCAACACACAGAACGAAGAGCAGTGAAACAAGTTGAATGAAATAGCTATAGGATTTTTAAAACTTTTCTACTGTTACAGCTATTTGATTTACAATGAGACAAATGCTATTACTACTTAATGTGCTACCAGACAGGTTAGATAATAACAGGTAACCATTACTACTTCCATTGAATGATGGATTGCTAAAATTTCAGGTTGGGTGTATGTGGGTGTGTGTATGTGTGAGTGTTTGGCTAAATTTAAGAAGTGGGTATTATCTTTTATGAAAATCTTTTTTACATAAGAAATTGAATGTCACATTTAGCCTTTAATTTTATTTCATTGATTATTAATACTTATAGATATTTAATTAGGCAAGATTCTACCAGGTACTTGGTATTCTGTGACTAAAGTCAATGTGTGTTGACTGTATAGAGTGACTGACTCTCTCATACACTGCTGGTGAGAATACAAATCCGTACTTTGGAAAACCGTTGGCAGCCTCTATCAGGAGGGCATGGAAGCTCTCCGCACCAGTGTTCCGTTGTGTAACAAATCACCGTAGAGTAAGTGGCTTAAACAAAACCGCACAGTTCTGCAGGTTGGAACTCCAGTGCAGCAGCTGGGTTATCTGCTCAGGCTGTGACAAGGCTGAAATTAAGGTGCTGAGTAGTGAGTCCTCATCTGGAAGATCTGGGGAGAAATCAATGTCTTGGCTCGATCAGGTTGCAGGCAAAATTCAGGTGGTTGAGACTGCCGGCTGAGGTCCTGCACTCTTGCTGGCTGTCAGCCAAGGGTCCCTTGGCTCCTGGGGCCACTCCTCAGTCCTTGCATGGGGAACCCAGTATCATCAAACCAGCAACAGGGCAGCGAGAATCCCTTGTGCTTCAGATCCCTCTGATTCCCCTTCTGCTCCTGGAGAAACAGCTTTAAAGCAGCTTGAGTGATTAGATGAGTTCCCCGTGGATGTCGCTTGATCATAAATCCCACCTGGATAATTCCCTATGATTAGGCATGGACTCTTGTGGGAATTTTTAGTATTCCATCATCTCCTATGGCTGAGCTGAGGGGTTCCAGTTGTAGATATATGAGGTCTGTCCAGAAAGTATCCAGCCATGTGCTATGACAAATGGGGACATTAATTAAAGAAGAAACAAGGTACAAGAAACATTGTACACAGGACAATGATGCCTCAGTCTCCTTCAGAGTAGGCACCTTGGGACCTCACACAGTTCTCCCAATTGCCCTCAGCTGCCCCACTGGATTTTCCTGAATCTAATTGACAGTCTGAAATCTCTTCCCTTTCAAAGGGAATATTCATTTTGAGAAAAGCCACGAGTCACAGGGTGCTAAATCTGGGCTGTAGGGGACTGAGTCACCCAGGTGATTTGATGTTTCACCAAAAAGAGACATGACGCATGAGTGGCCACATGTTGTTGCGATGAAGCTGCCAATCACCAGTTGCCCATAGCTGCAGCCTTCTGAACCATCCAAATAGTTTCTGTGGAGGAATGCTCAAGCTTAATGCAAAATCTGATGCAGATTCCTTGCTCTACTGGACCAGTCATTTTGATTGCGATGGCCACACAGTGTAGCGGACACCAGCCTGCAGTGTTTGCATCATTATGGATGAATTAAAACATGCACACAGACTACCAAGTCTGGTGGAGGAATAAGGATAACTGACAGGCTTTTCTCTCAAGAGGAGCCAAAGCCGCAGCCTCCGCCATCACAGGTCTTTATTCTAATCATCTCTCCTTACATTCCAAGATGGATTCTCTTTACTCTCCCAGTTACCACAAAGGAGCCAATGCCCCTCATTACATCACAGAAGAAGGGCATTAGCAAATAAATAGGCAGCCAGTTACACTGGGCCTCCAAGGCACTTGCAGGGTGAAGGGGTTTCAGCAAAAAGCACACTCTCAAAATAGCCTAAGCATATTGCAAATCTGATTTCCCACGAAAGAACCTATCTGTGGGCATGGGTCCTGTGCATCTCTGAGTAGGAGCTGGGCCCATGCCACGCAGAAGGGTCTGCCACAACACAGTACACAAGCTCACTTAATGGCATCTACCACCCCCACTGACTAGTACAGTGAAGTCATTATTGTTCACACATGTGCATTCCAGTCTGCTCTCCTTGGCTGCCGGGTTACATTGATGTTGCAGGAATCATTCTCATTATATTAACAATGGCTGGACTTTTGCCAGGCATGCCTTACCCAACAAAAATGCATACAAATGTTCACCAAAATATAGCACAAGAATGCTAAGAGAAGCACTACTCACATTAGCCAAGATCTGGAGATCTTATTCAACAACGATGGGATAAACCGTAGTATTACCTTATGATTGGGTACAGATTTAGGAATGAACAAATCAAAACTACTTAGAGTGACATGAAGGAGTCTCACAAACAGTGTGGAGTAAGCAAGTAACTATGTTTTATCAAAGCAAACTCAGCCCAGAGTCATAGAATGCTGCCTAGGGAAGGTACAGCGAGTGAACTAGAGCGAGTGATGGGAGAACAGAGGGAACGGAACTGAATTTTAAATTAAAAAATAGTACGAACATAAGGAACGTCTGTGAAAACTATAAGCAGACGGGTATGATCACAGATAGCAACGGTGCAAATGGTGGGACAAAAGTGCAGCTGGAGCACGGCCAGGGTCAGGACATGGAGCCTCTTGCAAGGGAAGGTTGACTTTACTCTGACAGGTGATGGGGCCTTGGGAGGACTTTGAAAGATGAAAGATACGAACGTATTTATATTTGGAATCACAGACGCTGCTAGTGGAAGAGGAAATTAAAAGAGGATAGGACGGAGGAGACTAAACTAGTTAGTAGGGTATTCAAGCCGTACAGGTGAGAGGTGATGGGACCTCAAGTTAGCAGGAGTGAAGGGCAGGAGGGACAATATAATGAGCTTGGGTGCTTGTGTCTGCCTCCCTTCCCCAGATCTCTTATTGAAGTCTTAGTTCATGCCCAAATATACCTGCCTAATAATTATAATTGTTGAATATTTCCACGTCTCCCAAAAGGTGAAATTACCAAGTAAATAAGAATTTAGGGTTGAAGTTGAGTAGATGACTTCCGGTTGTGCCATGTCAGGTATTTTCCTGCAGATGGTTTTATTTCTTTTTGTTTCTTTGTTCTGAAGTCATCAGGACTATCCGAATGCATCACACCTGTGAGCAAGGGGATGCGATAAAAAATATATATATATATTCCAAAGCTGAGATGTCTGAGCAAAATCTCTGCTTTCATTCTATGACCTTCACAAAGTCAGCAACTGCAGAGACCTGGGACAGAAATTATTTGGACTTTCACATGCAACTGTGACCAGTGGAGCAGCTGTGTCAAGGAAATTTCCCAAGTCATAAATGTACTACATCTGCTAGAAGAGCCTCATAAAGCCAATTCCTATGGACACATAACAGGCCGACAGAGGGCTGGTGACATTTGCACAAATGTATTCAGTTTGACTTGTATATGAAAATGGTATAAATGTTCTTTTCTTTTTAAATTTCCATTGTGATTGTCTTGTGAAGACCTCCCCAAGGTTTTAACCCTAATAAGCTTACAAAGAGAATGGAACTGGTTTTTGAAATACAGCATATGTGTTGATGTTATTAATTTTACTCAAATTCAGTATAAATTTAATTGTTGTAACTGTTTTCAATAGAGAAATAAAGAACTAATCTTCTGTTACTCTAATTGACCGAAAGTTTGTTCAGAATTATTGTTTGGGCTTAGTTCTTTGGATTTCCCCCTCCATTCCCACTGCACACACAGTCTCTCTCCCTTCCTCTGTCTTTCTCTCTCCTTCTTTCTCTCTCTCTCTTCTCCCTCTTATATTTTGCTAAGAATTATTTGACAACATAAGAACTTTTAATCAGCTAAATATTCAAAATTTTATCTGTACATAATTTATCCACAGCAGGAGAAAACAACAATGACTTGTAGCCAAATGTATTTTTTTTGAAAGTTTTAGTCTTTCTCACACCTTCTCATCATGGTTTGAGTTTTCTTAATAAATCGTTTTGTCTAGCTCTCGCTCTGTAAGCAGTTGTGTATGTGAGATGAACTCACGCAGCACGCTCTCTTTCTCTCAGGCTTTTTTCACTCAGGAAGGGTTGAGATCCACCCCTGTTGTTGCGTATTCATCGTCTGTTCCTCCTTAATGGTGCTTTCCATTGGATGAGCATCCCATTTATTTATCCACTTTTTTTTTTGAGAGACACGTGGACTGTTTAAATCTGGGGCTATTATTAATAAAGCCTCTATAAATATCCTTCTACAAGTGTTTTTGGGGACATCTGTTTTCATTTCTTTTGGGTAAATATCAGGAGTAGAGTTACTGGGTCGTAGGAACAATAAGTTTACTTTTACAAAAAACATCCAGACCTTTTCCAAATTGCTATCTCATTGTGGCTTGTGAAAGATTTTAAACTATGGTGTGCTGTGTGTGTGTGTGTGTGTGTGTGTGTGTGTGTGCGTGTGAGGCCATTTAGTTAAACATTGTTTCTTTTACTAGAAAAGTTGAAGAAAAATAGAAAATAAAATTCTCCAGCTTCATATCCAAAGACATTTGTTTGAACTGCCTTCTCTAAATATATCCTTTTATTTTTTTATTTTATTTTGTGGATAGTTTTTTTGTTGTTGATACAATTACAAGTGCCATTTTAAAATAGTTCTCCTTAATAATTGTTCTTTGCATTGTTTTTTTTTTTTTTAAGTTTTGATCTCTGCCTAGAGGAATTTGATTTCACTAACAATTTGGTGACCTTTTGTGGGAACATAATAAAGTCTAGAAAATTCCTGTACTTGATGTTTAAAAAGGTAAATAAGTCTTAATCCCTGCTCTCAGTGGTCTTAACAAGAGACAGATGTGTAAACAGCTGTGTGTAAATATTATAGATACGATTCTGGATGTTTATATGTGGCATAGGGAGGAGAAAAGGAAGGACGGGTAAAATTTGTGTGGCAGAATTGAGAAGAGTCAAAAAAATCTTTGACAGGGAGATACTGGCCCTTAATTTTGTATCTAGTACTTTCGGAAGATCTTATGGTGGTTTAAATCTTTTATTACTATTACTTGTTGTTTTTGTAGTTTCATGATGATACTGATTTTCTTTCTCTGCAGTCCGTGCTGTGGAATTCAAGCTGGACAAAAGATGCTCTTGCTAGTCCCCTCGCTGTCTCCTGGAATGTGACTTTCAAAGCTCCATTTTCCTAGTCGGTGTCTTTGACAAACTCACAACATTGTGAGATTGTGGGGGAAGTATCGAAATTCACATCCTTAAAACCTAAGCAAATGCAAGGCATTGTGAAAATACTGTCAATAATAACAGCATATACCCTTTTTTTCCTCTGAAATTCTCTCAGATGCTCTTCAGATCACCTCTATGCTTACTTAACGTAAGCACAGGTGTGTATCTTCTTCATGAAGTGCACAGTTACCTCTGGACATATCTGCTTCTTTGGCTCAGAACTCTCCTCTGTCACCTTATTTCTGTTACTAGTCTCATCTGCCCAGGTCTGCCTTGTATCCATGGAGTTATGTTTACCAAGGTATGTTCTAATCTCAGATTCATTTTGTTTGTTATCCTTACTCTGTTTATTAGCATGGAGAGACACACAGACACACACACAAAAATAGTTTTATTCATTTTTTATTGTTGTAACAAATTACCACAAACTTAGTGTCTTAAAAAAATCCACATTTATAATCTTATAGTTCTAGAGGTTAAAACTTTGAAACAGGTCACACTGGGCCAAACTCGAGCTTTCAGCAGAACTGCGTTCTTTTCTTGGGTCTGTAGAGGAGAATAAGTTTCCTCGTCTTTTCCAGCTTCCTCAGCCCATCTACATTCCAAGCATCCTGGTTTCTTTCTCTGTCTTCAAAGCCAGCAAGGTGGCATGTTCAAATCTCTTTTTGAGTCTGCTCTTCTGCCCACTGCACCCACATTTAAAGAACTCTGGTTACACTGGGGCCACCAGATAATGATGAGTAATCTCTTTATTTTAAAGTCAGCTGATTAGTAACCTTTATTCCTTCTTGCCGTGTAATATATAACATATTCACAGGTTCTGGGGGTTAAAAACATGGGTATCTTTGGGAGGAAATTATTATGTCTGCCATATTGGTATTATTTTTGTTGTTTATTCATTTGTTTGTCTTTACCTCATAATGTCCTTACTGGGAAACCTAACCCTCCTTCATTGCTAGCCCTTTGCCCCTGTCACCACTTATGTTCTCCAGAGTCACTTGCTCCCCAAATTTTTAGGACTCTTCCCTCTTAGTTTGCAAAGTTCCTTTGGTCAAATGACTTCTCCCCTTAAAGTTTCTTTTGGACAAATGACTTGCTCTCAGAGCTTGAGATACCCCCAGTCCTAAGAAAGACTTTGGGCTTCAGTCTTGCTTTTGTTCCTCCCATTTATTTTTGATGTCATCCATTCTCCTTTCTTGTTAAAGTGCCAATGTTTAGTGAAAAATAAAAATAACATGTTTATCATTCTGTGACATTTTTCCACCTCTTTTTAGAGTTCAGAAGTTCTTAATGACCTTTATGGTCTTGACCTATTGTTGGTAGGTGTCAATGATGAGCCTAGAATAAGAAGTAGTGGGGAGCAGACAGAAGTTTTAGTTTAGTGAAAATTTCCTTAAGATCTCATTCTATTTTTTCAGTCCTGGTAGAGTGTGTATATGTGTGTTCAGGAAATACTAGTTTCTGTAATAAATAAATAACCTTCAGTAACCCTTAGTGTCTCCATATATTAGAATTTTATATCTCACTAACAAATGGTTCAGTGTGATTCTTCCTGATTATGAAGTAACCTTTTTGCATGTGTTAATTCAGGGACTCAGATTCTTTCCACCTAGGAGCTCTGTCAGCCTATATTATCTCTCCATACCTTCCCCTCCAAACCCACTGCCCTCCATCACGATCTTGGTCCTCCATGACACTTTCCCAGAAATTCTCTACTCTCCTCATGCGGATGGAGAGAGGCTCACGCCGTGAAGTGGTTTCCGACATGTGGGCTACCTGTATCCCTGCTCTATGACATGTTACTTAGCATACCATACAGTATAACTCTAATTTTTATTCTCCTCTCCCTTTCCAGTGTTGTCCCATAGAATATTATTAGAGTTTTGTTTTCTTTATGTTCTGAAGTTTGGAGTCTCTGTTTCAGGACTGACATGCTAATCTTGTTGCAGCAACAAAGCTTCCTTTTTCTTCTCTCTTGTTGTTTTCCTACCATTACTCACCTTAAAATAGCTTTCAATCTTATCCAGGCTCTTTAAACTCTCTCATGTTTTTAATATTTTTTGTCTTACTTCATATTGTGTATCTAATACCAGTTTATCCACTCTAAGTCAGATTATAGTAAAAGCATTTTCTTAAGACCTTATCTTTCCTTCCCCAGGCAGAGCAAACAATTTGAATAAACACACGAAGGTTTAGTGAATGCCTCTGGCAGGAGACTTCGGAATATTTTCCTGGGCTTCTACGTGGTCAAGACTGATTTCTCAACTATTTCCTGCATAACTCTTTTGGTCAATGACATGCCACAATTGCTAAAATTGCATGTGGGTGGTCAATCCCCACACTGACCATTCTTTGGGTTAAAATAAATGAGAAAACAACACTGCAAAATGGTTTAGGCTTCCATCTTCTGGAGTGGGAAACACAAAGTGGAATTGGTTATTATATTGTCTTTCTATTGATGATAAGTTGATAAGTAAAATCTTTCCTTTTTTTTATTAAGGATTATACATTTTGTTTTTCTAGATTCGTCTATAAAACTAATCAAAGCTGTGACACACATCACTACAAAGTCCCAACTTCATTCCCATCAAATGTTTATAGGTGTGGTTGCACAAAATTCTTTGTACAGTGAAACCCTGTTTTAGACCTATTGCAAGGAAGTAACGCCCATGGTCAAGATCATGGCCTCGGGGGTGCGGATATCTAACAGGGTTTCTGATGTTGAGTAAGTTTCTTATCCTCAGGTGCCTCAGTTTTGTCTTCTTTTAAATAGGGTTGTGATGAAGGTTAAATTAAGTAATGTTTCTAAAACAATGCCTGCTGCATGATAAACACTGTTGACTTACTCATTAATTAAATAAACTCAGAATACATTAATTTATCAGTTATTTTTCTTATTGAGTTCAAGGGCTCAAGTATAACAGGTCATCACTATGATCTCTCTTCATTTAAATTTCTGATGGCTGAAGTCTTAATGAAGCTACTGAAAAACATATTAAAATTATTGCACTGCCTAATATGGATTTCTATCTTTAAGTGTTATATATTCTTACATTGGTTTCAATTATTTAAAAGATCAATGAGTTAGGTAAGAAGCAAACAATTCTATCACTGAATTGTGCAATATTGAAGTAACTAAATTGTTATTAGAACAAATTAACTTAAACACTCTAAGAGAAACTCTATTTTAATAATTTGTGTGTTTTTCCAAAAAAAAAAATGGATTAATTAGGGGAGGCTTTGGTAGTCCTGTGTGTTGGAGATAGAGGATAATATGCAGAAAGAATTAAAATTATAAAAGAGAAATATCATGGTATATTCCTCCCTCCCCAGTTTCAGTCTTATCTTTCTCTTGATGGAATTTTATTCTCACCTAATTTAATAATAAAACAACGAAATACTGTGACTATAAACCTGTGAGCAAACTATACTTGCTACTGTGCTTGATTTTCTTGATTTTCCCTTTTCTTATCCTTCTCACTCTGTTTTTTGCTGTTAATTCTTCATTTACCCCTTAGTCCCAACTGCTCTAAAACTAACTTTTTCCTGTAAGCAGTCGTGTGTGTGTGTGTGTGTGTGTGTGCGTGCACGCGCGCGTGCATGTGTTGGCTCAAAGGATGTCTTAAAACAGAATTCATAATCTAGAGAAGAAAACTTGTTTCTACTCAGAGTGCTGTGAGTTGGCTGTGATTGGCACCACAGCCACGAGTTACAGAATCTTGTGAGCTAAAATAGAAGTAGTTCATTGGTGAAAACTAGAAAAAAGTCTAATTCCTCATGGAGGAAGAGAATCTCTTGATCCCAGAGTATTTTGGTTTCTGTAGAAAGATGGGAAGGGAGGGAGGGAGGGAAGGAGGGAGGAAGGAAAGAAGGAAAGAAAGAAAGAAAGCGAACATCTGTCTTCTGAATGCTAAATGATCATTTTGGGAGTTCACTTCTCAAGTCAGTTCAAAGAATCACAATCCTGCTGAAAAAACAGTTCACTTTCTCATCAGCCATTAAGTAAGTTATTTCCCTCTGCATGTAAGAAAAGGAATTAGTATTGGACATGTCACTTGCATTCCTCCTGTAGTGTTTCTGCGGGCCTTACCTAATGGCTTCTGTGTTGTAAATGATGATTTCCAGACACTCATCTGTTCCCTGTCCAAGTAGAAGGTGATTTGAACCCCACTAAATTGCTATCACATTTGTTCTGAAAGAGTTTAAATCAGAATCTTGAGAAAATCATATTTTATCCACATTGACATTTAATAAAATTAATTAAACCAAAGTCATATTTTTTGGTTTTAATAAAGCCAGCCCGACAGATGAAATAGACATTAATTTACCAGTAAATTAATGCATTTTTAAAATAATGGCTTAATAACAATTTGTTTGTTTTTAACACCTTAAGAGACCAAAAGCCTCTCTCGAACAATGAATTATCATTTCCCATGGAAAAACTGGAGCCAGTCTGATAGGGGTCTCTAAGGAAAGAAGCAGTGCGCTTGGCCTAAGAGGTCCATCCAGGTCCTGCTGCTCCGTGAATCTCAGCTCTGTCAACAGAAGTCTAAGAGAATCTACTCACTCAGTTCATCCCTCGACCAACAGGGTCAAAGTGAACCACCCTTGGGACTTAGAGCACACCCTCCCCAGCACTGCGCGTGGAGGGCTCAGTACCCCCCTTGTTCCTTTTAACTGTTTTCTGATCATTCTCCCTTCTTTCTCACCATGTTCAAGGCAAACAAACACAACAGAAAAGCACAAACCCACTGACAAAAACACAGCCTGATTCTCATGTCATTAGACTGAACTCTTCTCAATCCTGTAATCTTGACTTTCAGCCTATTTAAGCCATTCCCTCCCATGGTCATATTCTCAGCCTAGTCATTACCAATAAATGCAACACATTATTATTCCAATTTCATGCATCCTGCACCCTGACTACCACCTCCTACATTGTCAGCTCATTTCTGCAAACTTTTGAACCTTCTGTTAATGTAGATAAGAAAGTAAACTGAGGCAAGCTCAAATTATCAGAAGTTGGGATGATTTGGGAATGGCAGAGGAATTGCATCAGGAAACTCCTGCTGTAACAAACTACAGGCAAATTCAGAGGTGAGTGGTACTTATGGGCTAGGAATGCAAAGAGTGGGAAGTCCAGCCAGAGTCTAAGCAGTAGATTTATTGGCTTGAGGATGGGGAGAGATTCTTGGTGGGTGTCCAATGGTCAGGAGATGTCTTGGTATTCTGTAAATAGGTATTTATAAGAAATCAGTCTCTCAGTTCTTCAGTTTCAGGCTTCTGAGAGCACATGTGTGAGATTCTCCATTTCACATTCTCTGGGTTCATTTTAGATGGAACTCTTTTCACACCGGGCACATATGCCATTTGTATTATTACTGTTTCAATAGTCTTCCTTCATTTGATATGTTCCTGTTCTCCTTAGTAATTTTAAATTCCATTAATTAAATTTCAATAAAATTAGTCTCTTGCACATTTGACTTCTTCATAATTCCTTCCCTTTGTGTTACACATTTGGCAAAATGACAACCTGGCTAAATCCAACTTTCTGCCTCCTCTCTGCCAGCCTTTGTAGCTTAATCTTGTGGAGAAATACACACCATGATGAACTTGCTCTGTTTCATACAGATGGCCATGAAGTTCACAGTGGGCCCTTAATATCTCAGGAAATGATTTCAGTGTTCCCCCATCCTTTCAATCTCTTACTGTCTTCGATGACTATTTCTTATCTTCTCATTTCTCTAGAAACTCCCAGTACCTCATCCTCTATTCTCACTACCAGCTGATGATCTTATGTAACTGAGAAAATTGAAGCAACCAGATAAACTGCATTGACCCTGTGATTGTCATCTGTACCCATGGGCTCAGCCTCCCCATAGAGGAATTAACTGTAAAGCCACTGCTCACCATCTCCGCTGCTGTCACCCCTGGGCCATCATCACTGTATGGATTCCAGCCTAACCTTCCCAATCTCCCTGCTTTTACCTTGGCCTGCCACCTTATCTAGTCTCACTACAAAGTGGTCCTCGCTGTAAGAAGGCATATCACGGAACTCCCCTGCTCAAATCCGTTCAATCCCTCCCTGTTTCCTCCAAGTGAAACCCAACAACCTTACAACATCCCACGGGGCACTGTGTTCTTCGAACCCCTATCACCCGTCATTTCCTTACCTTTTCCCTTTGCTTACTTCTCTCCAGCCACTGTTTCCCTCTTTTTGTTCCTGGCCAGTCCAGGAGCGCTCTAATATTAGGGTTTTGCATTTGCTTTTTCCTCTGCCCAGACTAATCTTTCTTCATGTCGCTGACTGTCTCACCTTCAATCGTTTGCAAATGTCCTTTTCTCATTGAGAACTTCCTTCACCAGCTTATTCAAATTACAACATTCCCATGTCCTTCAGTATTCTTAATACCCCTCACTTGATTTAGCTTTATAGCACTCATTAAAGTCTACTTTATTAAATTCTTTAATTTATTGATCATCTTTATTGCTTATTGATAATTTCTACTCACTGAATATGAGTTTATAGGGATGATGTTATTGTTTTTTTATAGGTGGATTTCAAGGGCTAAAATATTGCACTGGTTCAGACTAGATATGCAAATATGTTGGGTAAATGATAACTTTCATAAAGATTTGATATTAGCATTTGTGAATGAATTTTAATATCACATTTACATATATATTTGGTGGAACTATTTAGAAGCATTTAAATTGACCATCAGAGATGGAAAATATAAATTGTATGCAAGGTTTCATGTTGAATATATGCACACATCCATAAACCCAGTAATCAAATATTTTTGGTGAAGAATTTATTTCATTTCCACAAATAAGCCACTAAGCCTGAGAGAGTGAATAACCCTTTAACTTAAGCTCTCTGGATAATACTTTACTCTTCAACTAAACTGTTCCATTGTAGAACTGGCCATAAGAATACTTGACCTTGAAGAAACAATTTATACAGTTGTCTAAATATTCTACATTGTGCTTTTGGGTGCATAAATCTCATAATAAAGAAGTGCAATTAGGAAAATAATAGCCTTAAATAAAAGTCACCCATATCTTATTTAGTTGGTTGGTATACATGTAGCATTAAAAATGATAAGTCAGAAAATATGTGATAATACTACAGAAAAGAGTTTGGGCAAAATGTCAAATTCCATAAGAAATGAGAATTTATTGATCTTTTCCTCATAAATAGTTTTGAAAATATGACAAAAAAATTAAAAAATCAATCCTAAAAATGCTATTTTGAAATAGAATTTGTCCTACATTTTGATGTTTGTAGAAATGCTGCATGCCTTATTCCCTATAATTCTTTCATTGGGGTAGGTCTTGAAGTTATGTACAATATTTAAGGTTGATGTATTAGTGAAGAATGATGCTCCAGAAAATAAAAGGAATGGTGTGCAATAAGAAAACATATTTTTCTAGAATATTTTTTAGAAACCTTTAGAAACTTTAGAAACATTGACCTGGAGTTTTAGAACCATAGATTTTACTATCATGGTGGAGGTTTTAGACAGAGACCAAAGTTCTGGTCACGTTGAAGGAGAATTTTAAAAGATATTGAATATTTTAACTCCACTACTTAACTCAATTTGCAGCCAGGAATTCCAGAGCCATGCCCAGGGCCAGAGCCAGATCCTGTGCTTTCTTCTCTCTGTTTTAAGCAAAGCAACCACCCTATCCCTAAGTGCTGGCAATAGAACAAAGTGGATGGATAAACTGATTTTAAATAATGGTGCCATTTATCATTACAGAAGCTCATGAGGTCCAAACAGCACTGGACTAGAAGGAAGCTGAAAAGGGATTGCACCAGAGCTCCCACCGCCGGGTTCCAAGAAGGGAGAGCCCGTGTGGTAATCAATCACCGGCCCACTCTCGTGCTTGAGCAGGGGGGGATCGAAGCTCACAGTGGAAGACTCACCTCTCTCCACGTGTTCTTTCATCAAGGAACAGGGGTAGAGAAAAGAGCAGAGAATTGAAAGGGAGAGGCAGGATAAAATAGGATGGGAAAAAGTGCCGAAATGATAAATGTAGATTCTTCGCATGGAAGGGAGTCACTGTTTTCCAGAAAGAATCAGCACACCTCTTCAAGCTACTCCACCCATCCCAGTGTTACTGAGGTTGCTATCTCGACTTAATGAAAAATGGGTTACCTATGAATGTACACAGCTCTTTGTCAAGTATTTGTTTATAAAAGACTGATTGACCATTTCAAGACTCTTCCCTGTTCTCTGGCTGAACCTAAGACATTTACCAGGATTTGGAAAGCAGAGGCATTAAGAATATACAAAAATAAAAAGTGACAAAGGCAAGCTTAGTTTCTGTGGGCAGAGAGTAATAAAGCCAGAGTCAAATATTCAAAATGTTTTTCAAGTTTGGAGCATTTGAAAAAATTAAAAATAAATGTAGTTAGTTTTTGCTCTGAATTGATATGTACTTTTGCATTGAAGAAATGTTACTTGTCTTTCTTTTTGTATCTCATAAGATTTTTCTGAATTGTAAATTGATGTTAATCCTTGAGTTATAGATTGTACTACCAGGATAATAAATTTCATTACATCTTTAGCTTATCTTTGGGATCTCATAATAAAACAAAAGTCTAAATACTCGTGAAATCTAATTCATCCTTAGATCTGATCATATACATGGAATTTTCTTATGCAACTTTAATATTTTGTCTAACCAAGGAAGGAAAAAAAATATTTGAAATCATATATGCATAGTGCTCTTTCTTACTCTTCTGATTGCTTCCTCCTTCAATTCCAGGAGATTTTGTAACATTGGTGTAATCCCAGGCAAAAAAGTAGTTTGTTTCTATAATGGTGGTGTCCAAGGCAATGGGAACAAAAACAGTGTCACCAAAAACAACAGTAGCTGACACTGGGTAAATTGGAAAGCAATTTACTTGCATCATATCCTTTAACATTCCAAACCCGCTTCTGAGAGGTAAGTACTGATTTTACTGGTTGTTACAGCTGATAAATTTGACATTTAGCAAAGTTTTTAATTATAAAGTACTTAGTAGTGAAGTTGGAACCATATCTTGAGTCTTTTTTTATACCAAAATTGATTTTTTAACATTCATATTATATTGTGAGGGGATTAAAACAGAGTTCCTGCAAAGGATGAATGAAGTTTCTCATGTATTAAATGAAACTGAAGAAACAGAGACAAAACAAAGCTGTTAGGTATCAGACTAACATCCATTTACCTGCCACCGTGCTGTGTCAGTGGATAATAAAAATAATTTGGAACTCACATTTGAGAGTGAAAAGTAAGGAAATGAATCAGAACCCCAACTCTATACTTCTTCCATTGTAGCAGAATAAAGCAAGTGAAGGTAGATTTTCTTCTTACTCACCTCTGCCACAGGAGCAGTTTAGCATTCCTTGCACCTTTTTCTCCAGTGGTCAGAAGAGTAGGCTTGGGGATGTAATTCACTGTGACATTTTTGAAATCTCAAAACATTGACTTTGACAAGCACACAATCAGAGTTTACAAGAAGAACTTCTCTATGTAAACATACTGTTGCAATTTAGCAATTATCAGTACTTTAATCCATGTGTCATAAGGAATTTAAAGGCTTGCTCAAGCTATGATATTATTTTTGAGCTAGTGATATGAACCAGAAGAAAAATCAGTATCTTCTTCATCAACACCTTCTGTGCCATGATAGATTCTTCATAATTGTGTATCACGTGCCTTTAACCTCTAAGTACCATTGTGTGAAAAGGATATGCTAAAGCTAGAGCTTTCAGGCAAAAGATGAAAAATAAACAGGAGCTGAGACAGAAAATTTGTTCAAAATGTAATGGAAAATAAACCAGGTTAGAAAGAAAAGATGAAGACTCAAAGTCCTTTCTTCTGTCAGTTAGCCCTGACTTGGGTTAGGTTTCTTCATCGCATATCTTACAAAGTATTTGCACATTTTCAGTCATGTTTAGAATACATGGATTAAACATATATAACAGGCATGTGAAAGAAACTCCACGGGAAGTTTCCTTAGCAGCCTGTGGCTGAGAATGCAAAACTCAAGGGTTTATCCCTTCATTTGTTGTACAGTTTGCTGAGAGCACATCATGCACCTGCCATGGTGCCACAAGAGGGGCATCTATAAGGGGAGCACAAACACGAGTCACCCTTGAAGAGTTTGCAATCTGGTGGCTGAGAGTACAGTACGTAAAAAAGCACACGAAAACAGTGTGTAACTGTGTATTGCAATAAGTGCAGGTGAACAAAAACAAGGGTGACCCAAGAGACTAACAATGGAGTGGGAAGAGTCAGGAAGATATAGTGAGTTTTGAGGAAGAAATTCATTGAAGAAGAGACTGTATGGAGACAACTTGAAACTGTGTGCTGTTATAAACTAATGTCACCCTAATAAATTTTAAAAAATGAACTAAATAACAACATATTAAAAATGTAAGTTCAAGGAGAGGGAGCTATAGCACTCCAGGAAGGGGAAAAAATAAACAGGTATAAAAAGTCCTGAGGAGAGGAAGTGCTGGAAGAAGGCCAGAGTTTATCTTTCGGAATGAGCATTTTTGATTTCTTCAGATGGATGCCCAGAAGTGAAATTTCTGGGTTGTACAGTAGTTCTACTCTTAATTTTTGGAGGAACCACCACACTGTTTTCCAGAGTGGCTGCACCGGCTTACAATCCCACCAAGAGCGCCCATCTTACCTCCACTTCCTGCTACCTCCTGTTCTTTATTGATTTATTGATGGTAGCCATCCTGGCAGGTGTGAAGTGATACCTCATTGTGGTTTTGATTTTTGTTTCCTTGATGAGTAGTGATGTTGACCATCTTTTAATGTGTCTGGTGGCTATCTGTATGTATGTCTTCTTTGGAAAAATATCTATTCCGGTCCTCTGCTCATTTATTTATTTTTATTTCCCCAACATTTTATTATGAGAATTTCAGATATATAGAAAAGTTTAAAGAATTGAATATTGTACAATGTTGTACAATTGTACATCATCTGCCCAGCTTTTATTGGTTTGTTTGTTTGTTTGTTTTTTATGTTGAGTTGTATGAGTTCTTTATATTGTGTGTATCAACCTTATCAGAAGTATGGTTTGCAAACATCTTTTCCCTTTCAATAGGTTGTCTTTTTTATTTCTCAGTGATTTTCCCTGACGTACAAAAGCTGTTTAGTTTGAGGCAGATATATGCATTATGTTCATTGAAGCAGATAAAGGCAAATACCATGTGATTTCACTCATAGGTAAAAAAGGACAAAACTAATTAGCAAACAAAACAAAACAGAAATAAACTCATAGATACAAAGAACGAACTGATGGTTGCTAGATGGGAGGGGGCTAGGGGAATGTGTGAAAAACGTGAAGGGATTAAAAAGTTCACACTGCAAGTTATGAAATAAGTCACAGGGATGTCAAGCACACATTGGTGATATCGTCAATAATACTGTAATAACTTTGTATGGTGATAGATGGTTATGCGACTTATCATGGTGCTCACTTTATAATGTATTGAATATATCAATGCAATAGCTATGTTGTATACCTGGAAGTAATATAATATTGTATGTGGACTATAATTTAAAAAAATAAAAGGAGGCCAGTAATGTTAAAGTTCAAAGACCAAGGGTACTAGAATAAAGGAGGAGAGAATAAAGGTGGAGAGAAAGCTGAGATATGTCATGCAGGGTCTTGGAGACCATGGTATGAATTTTGAACAAACTGAAAGCAGGAGAGTAAAGAAGCTCAATTTATATTTTTAAAATATCTTTCAATCTGCTACATATGAACAGGGGACTGAAGGGAAGCACAATTGGAAGGAAAATGTTTGGACTGCTTTTGTGGAGGTCTAGCTAAGCAAAGGGAATAATTAGAAGAAGAATGGGGAAAAATGAAAGCCAATTTGAGATACACTGGTTAATGCATTACATGTGGGAGGCAAGAAAAGAGAAGGTGTAAAAAAGATCAGGAAAAATGTAGGTGACTAGAACCATACTGTACTTTTCTGTATCTTCATAGTATTTGGGTCCATAGGCATATGCATTGTCTATTTTTGCATTTTTATAGCAAAATAAAAAACTATAAACTGACATTGGACACTAGTTAACTACTGAAGCATTTAGGGGCAAGTACACTGACGTTTGCCATTTAGTTTGAAATACTTATAAAACCATATGCATTGATGGAAAACGAGAAGGTTGACTAGATGTATAGACACATGATAAAATAAACACAGTAAATAGCAATTATCTTGCTGAAATGTCGTATAGCTGGCAATAATGGTGCTTGCAAATATGTATTGAAAACATTAAAATGTATATTCTTTGACCTACTTATTCTACTTCAAGAGAAGTCTTGTGAAATAATCAGAAATATGTACAAAGGCTTATTATATAATGCTTAAAGATAGTGAAAAATAAACATAAAGATCTATAAGTAAGGATATGGATTAAGCATATTGCAGTACAGCCATATGATTAAATTCTATTATTTTCAGTGTTATTCTGTGGGAGAAAATTTAAGCAATTGTGAAAAAAATTCAAGGTATATTGCTAAGTGGAAAAATAACACTAATATATGACCTATATTTTCTAAATATATTGTATAAACAATATTAGAAATGCCATTAGATAGTTTACCAACATGTTAAGAATTATGAACAATTACAAACTATTAAAGACTCTATTAATTACATTTTCTACAATATTAAATATTTGTCCACTTAGTAAAAATGAAAATGTAATCTTAAAAGTGTTTTACCATAAATTACTTAATATCTTAGTGTCTTAACATTCTAGTGTCTTATCTTAGACACCAAGATGAGTGATATTTATTATAGAAGCAGTCATACTAAAATGAAGAGGTAGATTATGGTTTAGAACTTTGAAAATGTATTTAGAATATTAAATGGGAACTTACTAATTTTTGGCTACATCCCACTCCTACTTGTATGTAGTATGGGGAGGCAAAGTCTCCATGAGGTTTGAGAAGTAGCCAAGGGAGCTGGTGCCAGAGAAAGAAGCCAAGAAGGCTGTTGGCTGACATTTCAAATCTCAGAGCAAGGACAGGAAAATCACTGTTTTGCGTACGACAAGTCTTGATGCGTCTGGAGAAAACTGTTTGCATTTTTTTGCTATGTTGTTGGGTTTTTTTCTTTTGTTTTAGTTTTCATTTTGGTTTCTTTGATTAAGGTAATGGAAGTTGTATGATTCACTGACTTTCTGATACTGCTAACTAACTTTTGACTAAAAAATGGTGGATTTTTTCCCCTTGTGTTTAACATATGCCCTCTAAGTCTCAGGCTTTCTAAAACCTTTATCAGGAAGCTCAAGTGGTGAGAAATACAATTTAGGTAAGTTCTGTTAGATCACTTTCTGGATAGCTAAACCAAAAGAAACGAAACGAAACAAAACATAAAAAAACACTAAGTTATCCATTGACACCAAGTTTAATAATGCTCAGATTTACATTTAGTTCTGTGTCATTTGATACTTAAAAAATTTTAATTGGTATCAAAATGGGTTAAGTTTTCTAATCCATTCAATAACAAGATAAAAATCAGGAATTAAACTTCTGGCCAAGATAGAGGCATAGGTAGATACACTTTGACTCCTCACAGAACCAAAAGAAGTCCAACAACAAATTTAAAAACAAAAAGCAACCAACACTGACAGAAAATCAAACTGTATGGAAGTCCAACAACCAAGGAATTAAAGTAACATTCATCCAGACTGGTAGGAGGGGTGGAAATGGGCAGCTAGGTTGGAGAGGACTTGAGGCAAGGCAAGGCTGGTGGACAGGGGCAGGCAAGGTGGCACTGGAAGAGTGGGTGGCTCCATATTTGCATGCAGATAAACCAGGAAGAACAACTGGGGAGCCAGACACACTGCACAACCCAGGATTCCAGTGCAGGGAAATAAAGCCTCAAAACCTCTGACTGAAAACACCTGTGGGGGTTGAGGCAGCAGTGGGAGAAACTCCCAGCAACATAGAGGGTTCTTTAAAGAGACCCACAGGGTCCTAGAATGTACCCAAACCCTCCCACCCAGGAATCAACACCAGAAGGTTCCCAATTTGCTCTGTGGGTAGCGGTGGAAGTGACTGAAAGCCAGCAGAGAGCTGAACAAGCGGCATTGTTCCCTCTCGGAACCCTCCTCTACATACAGCAGCGTCATGCAGCAACGTGGGTTGCCCACCCTGGCAAATACCTAAGGCTCCACACCTTACTACGAAATGGGTGTGCCCATACCAAAAAAAAAAAAAAAAATGGTTCAAGTGAAAGAACAGATCAAAGCTCCAGAAAAAATATAACTTGGCAATGAAGACATAGCCAAACTATCAGATACAGAGTTCAAAACAATGGTAATCAGGATGCTCACAGACTTGACTGAGTATGTTGTAAAATAGAGGAAAAAGTGAAGGCAATGAAATGTGAAATACAGGAAAAAATACAAGGAACCAATAGTGATGGGAAGAAAACCAGGACTCAAATCAACGGTTTGGAGCAGAAGGAAGAAATAAACATTCAATAAGAACAGAATGAAGAGACAAGAATTCAGGAAAATGAGGAGAGGCTTAGGAACCTCCAGAACAACTTTAAACATTCCAACATCTGAATCATAGGGGTACGAGGACAGAAGAGGAAGAACAAGAAATGGAAAACTTATTTGAACAAATAGGGAAGGAGAACTTCTCCAATCTGGCAAAGGAAATAGTCTTTCAGGAAGTCCAGGAAGCTCAGAGAGTGCTAAAGAAGTTAGACCCAAGGAAGCACACACCAAGGCACATCATAATTACATTACCCAAGGTGAAAGATAAGGAGAGAATCTTTAAACTGGCAAGAAAAAAGGAGACACCTACAAAGGAGTTCCCATAAGACGATCAGCTGATTTCTCAAAAGAAAGCTTACAGGCAAGAAGGGGCTGGAAAGAAGTATTCCAAGTCATGAAAGGCAAGGACCTACATCTAAGATTACTCTATCCAGCAAAGCTATCATTTAGAATGGAAGGGCAGATAAAGTGCTTCCCAGATAAGGTCAAGTTAAAGGAGTTCATCATCGCCAAGCCCTTATTATATGAAATATTAAAGGAACTTATCTAAGAAAAAGAAGATAAAAATATAAACAGTAAAATGATAGCAAACTCACAACTATCAACAACTGAAACTAAAAAAAAAAAGAAAACAAACTAAACAAACAACCAGAACAGGAAGAGACTCACAGAAATAGAGATCAAATGGAGGGTTATCAGCGGGGAGGGGGAGGGAGGAGAATGGGGGAAAAGGTACAGGGAATATGAAGCATAAATGGTAGGTACAAAATAGTCAGGGGGAGGTTAAGAATATTATAGGGAATGTAGAAGCCAATGTAGAAGCCAATGTAGAACAGTAAAAAATGTTTTAAGACCTTAATAAGAATGGTTAAAATAATTGGGGCCATTCTTCTAGAAAAGACAAATAATTGAAGACTTGCTGACTCCAAATATTTGGCTAAAATATGGCAGACTCCAAATATTTGAAAGTGTCTCATAAGAGAAAGAAATATTTGCCTCATTAGGCTCAGAGTTTAAAACTGGTATAAATGGGTCTGTGGAAATTGAATATTTCTTAACACAGAGAGAAATTTTACATGATCTGGAACATTGCAAAGCACTTTCAGAGTTAACGCTTCCATGTCATTAGAGGTATACCGGCAGAGGATGGAGGACTGACGGCCGAGGGTTCAAACATTAGGCAGAAGAGATAAGGCTCATAACGGATGGTCACTGTTCACGGATGAAGGTTTGTCAGTGTGCAAGAGGCGAGCAAAGGTGTGAAGGTGGAGTCATGTAGGTATTCCATCAAAGTGAGTCAAGGATCTAACATGAAAACCTCTAAGTCCCAGTCAGTATTAGTACCGGAATGAGGGCACTACTGTATATCGTAGCAGTATGCTACTCAGAAAGGAGAGAATCACGTGGACTCTTATGAGACCATTAAGAAATGTGCGGACCCTGCTTCCCTTCTGCATCTAGGTCTCCCAGTTCCAAGGAGAGGAAGCAGAGGTCCTCCATGGTTTAAGGAAGTACCGTTTTCCCGGAATTCTTTACAAGCTGCAGATGGAGAGATCCTGGACAGAAAAACAGCGATCCCTGAGTCTGAAGGAAAGTTTCTGGATGTGTGGGCTGCCAAGATCTTCCCGGCCTGCCCTCAGCCAGGCCCACGTTGGGGGTTTGGTGTTAGGTGGTCTCTAGACCTCACGTGAGTCTGAGGAGGAGACAGAGTCATCGTTTGCCCTTCTTGCAGGATTTCCTCGGAAGAGCATTGTCCCTTCAGCCCCTCTGTATCTGAAAATTCATCTAGAACATACTTTTTACACCAAATATTCCTGGGAAATATAACCCAGCAAGAACTCCATGCCATTGTGGGAATGCATTGACTTCTCTTTTACCTGAGAGTACAGGTTGGTCCCTGTGAAGAAAAGGAAGTCACTAAGAGGGAAGGTATGTGGAAGGGGAGTGTGTGGGGGATGGTCTCCTGGCCAGGGCTTGTGGAGGAGTCATCTGCTGCAAGAGGGCGGGTATGTTCCCTCTGCCTGGGACCATTGTGGGTAGATTTTGTCCTTATTTTATAAGAGTTGTCCCGAGTCTACACAGATTACGAACCCTTTGATCTGCTCCAACTACAAGGGCACATGGTGCCCTATTTCAGCCGCCAAGTTTGTGTTCTTCTGGGAACCACACTTAATAGCTTGGCAGTATCCATGCTAAAACAAGCAGAGGGAGACTTCCCAGTTTTATGAAACACCCACAGAAGTCAACATTCGGTTTTACAGCATCCGTTCACCAAGAAGCAGAGTAATAAAAACAGCATTGGAAGGGCTTGAAAGTCCTCAAGATATTTTACTCTGGCATCTAGTACAATTTCAGAAAAAACATTTTATGGTCTAGCTAATAACATGAACAGGAAAATAAGTATTTATTGAACAGTTATCATGTTCTCTGAAATTTAAAGAAAATATAGTGTGCATATAAAAAATTGACCCTACTCTAAAAAGCTAGTAATTTGTTGGATGAGAAAAAACAAACATACCAAGAAACTTAATTATACCCAAAGCAGTGCAGATTAAGGGAACTATATTTCTTATTTTTCTTTAATACCTGACAGTTATTTTCTAAAATACATCTTAAATCTGTTCTTTTTTTTTTTTTCTTATTGGAGGTCACCAGTCATCTTCCTGAAACACTTCCTTTTAACTGGCTCCTACATTTGTATCTGTGCCTTCTTCCCAGCAAATCTCCATGTAGTAAACTAATCATTTGAAGCAAATCCAGTTATGCCATCTGCATAAAACCCTTTAAGGGATTTTCATGACCCCTAAAACCAGCCACAATCCTCACCAAGCTACAAGGCCCAGCACGAGGCAGCCTTACCCATTCCTCCAACCTCTTCTTGGGCACAGACATGGTCTGTGTTATGCCCCTCTTCCTAAAATCCACCCCTCCCACACCCCCCTGGAGCCTGGCCCCTTCCTTTGTTTGGACTCGAGTCACCTTCAGACGGTACTTCCTTGAACATTGGACTTCAAGTCCCCCTGTACTCTTCTCTACCTCAGCTCCCTATTTCATTCTTAGGACATATTCAGCTTTTAATTTTTTCCTATTTTAAAAAAATCAACTTGCATGCTTTGTGTGTATCCTGTCCCTGACCCCACTTCAGTCCATGTTATCCTCACTCATGTCGCTCTCAGCCTGAGCACCTGCTTTGGTGTGAGTGCTTACTGCATCTTTGTTGGATGTGTTGCTGAATAAACGAAGGCTCCATTTTTAAAACTGGACTGATGTTTTGTTACCTGCACAGCACTTCATATAAATATGCACCAGGCAACGAAGTCTGGATAAAAAGAACTGGGCTGTGAGTTTCATCATCAGTGAAAGAGACGTTAAACAAATTGAGGTTTGTTGTTAAATATTCAACCTGCTCCATTTGTGAAGCAGCATTTTGGAAGCACTGACAAATGCCATTTTGCTATTAACAAAGTTGAAGAAAGGGGAAGGTGTACACAGGCTGCGGATTCAGGGACAGTTAAGGTAGGAGAAAGCACTTGTAAATTCTTGCAGGAAAGGTGGAATTGGGGTTGGAATGGAAGGGTTAAGAAGAAATAATGAACAACCATGCAAAACCATACATTAAAGAAAATCGGGATTATGTTACTTGATGGGCACTTAGGAATCCTAACTTCCTGGCTTTAAAAACGACATAAAATTCCTTGGAATTAGAATTCTGTAAACTCTGGTCACCCACCTAATTATCCTGGTTTATTTTAAAGCAGTTCTTTGTTTTTCTTAAAGTGTTTCATAGAGTGTTCCTTCCTTTGACAAAACCATGAAAATGGAAGAAATCGGAATATTTTACTCTGTGACCTGTCTCAAGATTTAGGTTTTATTATAGATCATGTAATGCTTTTGCCCCTATTCATTTTATTACAGAGTCAGCGATATTTCAGAACACGCTTCTATCTGACATTAACTGGCTGCCACGGAGGCCCGTTCACCACCCAGGGGTCTCTTGTGATGAAACCAAGTGGGAGGAAAGACATGTCTGGCTTTATTATTTGGTTAACCCTCCTTAGGGAAAGAACTTTCTCCACTCCCACATTGTGCATCTTGAGAAGAGACTACCCTGAGGGCAGGCGTATCAGAACTGGTCTCCGGTGCATCTGACTTTCCTATGTGCCACTTCAGTTTCTATTTGTCCCACCTCTTCTTCCAGCCACTGCTACGAAAACCAGTTCACTGAACCTTTGCTTACTTTCACCCAGGTAAGCACCTTGATCTGACTCATCCCGGATCTCTGCTTCTGCAGTGGGGCTTGTCCTGTGCTGCAGGCATTCTGGGTACTGATGCAGGTGTGCAAGGAGGGCTGGAGCGTTAATGCCCATGAACCCATCCTTGACCAGTGGGGCCAGGTACTAACAGATAAACACTGTTCCCTTTGTCCCCTGAGAGGACAGCTCTGAGGCATATTTCATGTTTCCTTTTAAAGTCACACTGGATCAAGCACCAGGCACCTACAGTGGGCAATGAAGTAATTTCTTGTATTGGATTTTCCTTCTCTCTTCCGCTTTTCATCTTGTCTCCTTTCCTAGCAAACTAACTGCAAACAAGCCTATATCCCAGGCTCCCCTTTGGGGAATCCAAAGCTAAAGCATCCCTTAAAACAGCAGGAATTATTCAAATGGCAGGATGTTAACAGTCCTCAAAAATGCCTCTAATCCAAATAGCTGATGCAAGACAATTCACAGTTTAACACATCACCGTTGTAAACCCTAGGCTTTGTTACAGAAATAAATATTTTGGGGGGTGGCTACTGGGGTGAGAAGCTGGGGCCAGGTTGGCCAGACAGGAGCAAAGTACTCAGCAGAGAAAACAGGGAAGTTCAGGTTCTTAAGTGATCAATGACCTCGTAAGGACTGTGGGCTGAATTGCTGAGAGAAACACTGAGAAGTGCGGTGATCTGATGCTGAACACAATCTTTATACGTGATTCCATCTAATCTTTATATGTGATTCGATCTTGCCTGGCGTTTGCAAAGGTGTGGAACTGTAAGGGCTGGCACTCTGCTGCTTTTTGATGTGGCATTTGTTTATTTATTTATTTACAATTTAACGTACTTTAATAATTTTACAAATGCCTAAAACTAATCTCTCCAGGGCAATCAACAGCAAGCCTGCCTTTTCGATACAGGCAATGGGCTGTGAATTATTGAGCCATTGCAGTAAAACATTATCTGTTCTATTCACAGAAAAGGGTACACCTAGGCTGATACACTAGAGTTCTTTGAACTCTGCCAGGCCCTGCTTAGCCTGCATACACACTAAGAAGGGCTCCAAGGAACTTGCTAATAAGGAAGCAGGACTCTGGCTGGGGTGGGGGGAGGTCAGGAGGGTCTGTGACCATCCTAACGAAGGGCCTTCCAAATCAGTCTGTTACAGTGTCTCTGACTTGTGTACCTTCTCAAACGGGAAAATGGGCAAGGTTGAGGTGACAAGGGCAGGTCCAGGTCTTAATACCCTACCTTTCTTTCAGAATTTGTTGTTTTTCTTATTTCATAAAAATCTTTGCTTTTTGTTTCCTTCAGATGCCTGTCCTTTCCTCTACTTGCTATTCCTGTTTGCTAAAAATAAAAGGTTTTTTTTACATACATTTGTACATAATCACGCAAAGCACTTGTGCCATCCAGTCTGTTCTCTTTAAACACTCCCAAGCTCTCAGGTTTCCAAACACCTGAAGAAGTTAGCACTCAGTACATGATCTGATCCCGGCCACCCCACAAGCCTTGGGCTCTGTTATGATTTGATGTTAAGGAGAACCCCCTGCTGGTTGTCTATGGGCTTGAGATTTTAAGAGGCTTGCTTCTGCCTCCTTCATGTTAAGCTAATTGTTTTTTAAAAATATTGTTTAAATTTCTTTATTTTTGTCATTACTTTTAAAAAACATCTTGATCTTCAGAGCACCGTGAGTGCCTCTCACAGTTCACTTTTCCCTAGGAAAATCTGATATTTTAAAATATTTTTGTTAAATGAGTGTAAGCAAATTTAATGCATTCCCATTCATGGGAAACTGCTAGAAGCCAGTGCTACTATTAATATTACGTAGCTGGTTAACCTAAGGGGCTCCAACAGTTTAAAGCTCACATAAATATTAACTTTAATCCCTTATGTCTAGGATTTCCCCATGTTAGTTTAACCCACAGAGCCCGACAACTTGACTCCCCTGAGGCAAATCCTCAGGAGCTCTGTTCAGCCTCAAAATCCATCCGAGCCCCTGAGTCATTTCTTACGCTCTCACTTTGCTTGGCTCCCTGATTCTGGTTTTGTCCTTTCTGTTGTTTTGTTCCCATCTCACAAACGTGTGTGAAGTGCATGAGAATATCAATTTGAATAGTTATGACCAACAGTTTTCATTTGAGCTCTAAGTCCATTTTGACTAATACAAGTAAAACTCCAACTTTCATTAAGTAAATATTTTACAAAAGTTCTTTCCCAATCAAAGTGTTAGGAGAGCCTGAAATGAGCTGAGCAGCAGGTCACTTTGGATTGCATTCTAAACAGAGAATGTCAGACCTTTGAATGCCTTAAGTCCAAAGAGTTTACTAAAACAGATGAATATTCAAGTACTCAGTAGAGGCTTGCTGACAAAGGTGGGAAATATGCTAACAAGGAAAACAAAGACCATGTAAAACATGCTATTTTCTTATTAGTTCCTGATGAATGACTGAGTCAAAAAGCACTCCCAAGCCCTGTCTCCCTGCCTTTCTTCATGGAATTAGCTGCATGCTGGTTTCCCCAGCCTCCTTTGCTCTCCTAATAAAAGGGACTCTTTATTGGCATTGACACTTTGTCCTTCAGCCCATCAACAATGAAGAAAGGTCTAACTCTAGACGTTTTGTAATTTAAAAAAAATTGAGCTCCATCGGCCTAATCCGGCATCATTGGGTTTCTCTTACGGTGCGCGTTTAAATGCATCTGAACTGCTGCATCTCCCTTTTAAAGACACGCGCCACTGGGACAGGGTTACGCCCTGAAGATTGTTGTCCTCCACAACCTTCTGTGCCAACGGAAGCTTCAGGCAACCATAACAGCTTAATAACCGAACAGAAGCATTCTTTTCTTCAAGTATTCTGTAATGAGTGAATGTTACTTGATCCAAATGGCATTAATTAGTTTTGTACTAATTAGGCTGAAGAAGCAGTACAGAGATTTTATTCATTAATAATTAAGCCTTTTGTTTGTTTGTTTGTTTGTTTTCACTCCAGTGCAATTCTTCTAAGCTTGAGGGGTAGTACTTTGAATGTTGGGGAATGCTAAAAAAATAATTATCCTTAATTATGTTGGCAGTTAGAAAACAATGCGGAGTTATAAATTTAAATCAGGACACTCTAATTGAGAAGGCTGGCAACCTCAGTTCTCACTGTATGTCATACCAATCTCAGACCAAGTTCTCTCCTTTCCCCCTGATTTGGATACACGTGACATAAGAGCTAGCTTGTAGTTCTTGGGGAAAAATGGAAAACTTTTATACAGAGGCAAATAGTTACCATCGTTTACCATTAGTCAGTAGAAAGGGGAGGTGCGGTGGAAACTAGAAATGTAGTTATTATTACCCAGATGAGCTCTGAATTCTTCTAGAACTGCCAATTAAAGTGACATGTTTGACTCTGTTACTAGAACTTTTCTGTTTGTCTAACCAGATGTGGGATTGCTCACTGATCTAGTGACTGGTGACAGTGTGGCAGACAAGCATTAAAGCACATGGTCCAAAGGCCAGGTAGGCTGAGTGGATTGCTTTGCCTACGCATCCTTCCCTTTAATTAATACTAATGTAGAGACCAAAGAAATTGAGAATGTAACAGGGTGCAGCCAAGAGGGGGGCCCCAAAAAGGGATTTGGAGTGGGCCCAGAATTCAGGGTGTCCAGGGAATATTAGAGGGACATATAAGATGTCCTCATCCCTTCCCCCACAGGTATGAGTTGGGGGAAGGGACACATGGAGCAGGGACATGCAGAGCTGCTAATCCATGGCATGGTCCTTTAACATATCCATAGCCTTTGGCTAGTAGCTTATATGTGTTAAATAGCTGTGACCATGCTCTGAGCCAGAGGGATGGAAAGGACTCCCCCCAAGATATGACTGGGGAGGAACCTCAAGTCACAGCGCCTGCATGGGAGCTTGGAGAAGATTGGCTCCAGAAAATGGGGACACACCTGCCCAGACTCATGATGGCATCCCAAAAATACTTGGAATATACGGGAATGCTGGCAGGTGTAACTGATTGTAGGAGGAGTCGGAAATGGGGGTACAGAAGAGATTTGGCGCCGGGATTTAAACGGAAAGCAGCAGCCATTGAGAGAGAATCCACGTGCTTTCCCAAGAGTTAGGACCCTCATAACCCTGTGAGGAAAATCACCATGTGGCTTTAGCAGAGAATTGCCACGTGGCTTTTCCAGAGTGGGGACCCTTTCCCCACAGCTTTGGTAGAAGAAGGACCACACGGCTTTGGGGTGCTCCCTATGGCTGTGTGGCCTGGGAGCAAGAGAGACTGCCTGAAAGAAGGGTGAAAGAACTCTTGCCAGTAGGCCACGAGAAGGTGCCACATGGCTTTGGATTAATTAGAGATCCTGCCTGGACGACGACACAGCTGACGGTGTCAAGAGCCTGGATCCCGGATGTGTGCTTCTCTTCCTTGCAAGTACGGTACCCTGACTTAGGGCAGAGGGAGATAGGAAGCACTGTGGGTGTCTGGGTATCCTAAAGGACTTTGATATTTTAATGAAGTTAAGTCACTACTTTAACTCTGTATAGCATTAAATAAACATTTCCTTTCCTTTTCACAAATCTCTGGTTTTGTGAGGCATCTTTCCATAAGGCGGCGGACAATAATGGACCTTCTGTTTGCTCTGTAACAAGAAGGTACATCTGCATGGGGCTCTTCCACACCGGGGTCCACTCCAGGGGTAAGGGGATCCTTGGCATAGGACTTACTATATTCAATACCACATAGATACCTTTCCTTTCAAAAGCATTCTGAATCAAACCATGAATCCACATAAATGATTTAGGTAGACTCTATATTCAAAAATGTCTCCCTCTCTAGGCTTAATGAGCTTTTGAAGGTAAATGAAGGAAAAATAATCTTAAGAATAATGTAAGAGACAGAGAGAAAGCTCCAGGTGAAGTTTTCTATCTCCATTGGGGAAGAATTATAAAAAAAATAAAAACAAAAACAAAAACCCAAAGGATTTTATTATTCTTATTCCCTTCCCTGTTTTTGTTTTTGTTTTTTTTAATTTATACATTTTCAGACCTTCACTTTGAATTGGAAGAATGAACCAAAGTGGAATTTCCTTTTTCTCCAGGAGAGAAAGTAACACTCCTACATAAGTATACGCATTTCCTAGAGCTGCTATTACAAGTTATTGTCTCACAGGTCTGGAGGCCGGAAGTCTGAGATCCAAGTGTCAGCTGACTGGTTCCTGCTGCAGCCCTGAGGAGAATCTGTTCCATGCCCTTCACCCAGTTTCGGGGGTATTTTATGTCAATCTTTGGTATTCCTCGACTTGTAGATGCCTCATCCTGATTTCATATGTATCCTCACATGGCACTATCCCTAGTTGTGTTTTACCACTGTGTCCAAACCTCCTTTTTTTATAAGGATAGAGTAACATTGGCTTAGGGTCCACCCTACTGTCCTCAGCTTGATCACGTGGAAATAACCTACTTCCAAATAAGGTCACAACCGTACTAGGAGTTAGATGTCAGCACCTTTTGGAAAACGCAATTCAACCCATAACACTATATAGACTGAACTCGACTGAGGGTTTTAACAAAACCTCAACAGAACAAATTAAGTTCAGCTCCTCCAATGTAGACAGCGTGCAGCTCCAGATAATCTTCTCTCAGTCTTACGAGCTCAAACTTGAGTAAAGTGCTTCAAAGGTAACATTTATCCTTTAATTCCATGTTCAGTATCTTGTAAGGAAGTCAAAGAGTCAAGGAGAGATCATCAAAACTAAAAAGCAGTGAAAGGATGTCTGGGTGAGTGAGATAAAACGAACTGTCAGTGCAAACAAGCAAACTTTTGCCAGCAAGGACAGGCAGCATATCAAGCAAAAGGCAGACAGGGAACAGTCTGAAAGACAAGACAAATGGAACACCATTAAAAAAAATCTTGCATGAGTGCTACGTATTAAAGGAGAATTCAGAGGAGACATGAGTATTGAGGGAAAAGTGCTCTGATAATTATTAAAAGTAGCAGAGTGACATTAAAAGCAATATTGCAGAAGGAAATTAAGAATTAAAATGGCATTATTAGAAACAAATGAATTTAACAGAAATGGCATCAAAAGAATAGAAGAGAAAAATTTTAATTACTTATTTAGGGGAAAAGATCATTGCAATAAATGTAGAGAAAACAGAAAGTAGATAGAAACAAATGAAACTAATTAAGAGGAAAATACAGAAATGAAGGACAAAGACCATCTAAACATAAACATAATTGGTATCCTTTAAAACCACTCAGAGATATAAAAGTTTAAACTTTTCCTGAAATGGGTCTACATGTCATAGGGCACACACAGTTATAGGAAAAAAGACACATATACGTTGACGCTAAGGCATAGCTTAATTTATTTAAGTAATAGATGGAAGACTGAGTAGCCCATAAGGAGGGAATATCAGGGTAGCTTTAGACATCTTCCCCCCATCCTGTCATTCTAAGAACAGTAGAGCAATGTCTGCATTTATAAAGGTCTAAGAAATAGAAAATATAACAAGAAATTTATACCTCGCCACATTATTCTTCATTAAACCACATATTTTCTTGAGCATGAAACAATTAAGGAAATAAAGCACCCAAGATCCATCCTTTCAAAGGTTGCTTGATGAGCAAATCTAGACAATAAAGATAAATAAAAATTGAATTAACTAAAAATAGATAATCTTTGCTAAAATACCAGTGTTGAAGATTTGAATACAGAATTAGGAATAAGTAACCATGGGACATGTAGTCATATAATAAGGTAAATGTCATAAATCTTAGCAACTTAACAGCATAATTAACAAAACTGAGAATACTAAAGAGGTGGAAAAAATGTAGAGTGTACTAATTTACTTTCAAAGTAGGGAGATAATTGTACTAATTACTTTTTAAAAAATAAAAGAAAAATAGTGTTAATGAAATTTCAATTTTTCTGTTTTTTAGGAAATTTTAAAATTAAACTTGTTGGAGTGATGTTGGTTAATAAGATCACATAGGTTTCAAGTGTACGTTTCTATGATACACCATCTGTGTGTCACATGGTGCGCCCACCACCCAAAGTCAGACCGTCCTCCGTCACCATGTGCTAGGCCCCTCCACCCCCCACCTCCCCACTGCTTCTCTCTGGCAACCACCATACTGTTATCTGGGCCTTAAGTTTTGGTTCTCTATCCCATACGTGAGTGAAATCATATAGTTTTTAGCTTTTGGGAGGGTGGGGAATTTTAATAGCTACCATTACCTGAGATTCAAAAAAAAAAACCCCCGAATCTGAGCTTTACCACTTTCTTCATTTTCAGTTCAGTTTTCTCCCTATGTTAAATATAATAAAAATAAATTTTAATACCTTTTATTAAAGATATCATGAAAGCACTTCCAGTAAAAGTACTTGGTTTATAGTTTTCCACCCAACATCTACCATGATTAGTTCTAGGTGGAGAAATGTGGGGAATTTTTTTAACCTTGTATTTTTTCTGTATTGCTGCAGTGTTTTGAATATGTAACATTAAAACAGTAATAAGTCAGTTCTGAAAATCATAGAAATGGCCAACTTGTATAGGAAACTAAAAAGCTAAAGAGAGAAGAGACACCAATAACCATTTCTATGTCCTCATTTATTTCAACAATCAGATTCATACCCCTCTTTGTTCTATGGCTTTATAAAATTTGGATTTTGAAGAACATTATTGGGAGGATTATTAACTTAGGAGTTTATGAATATAGGTATTCTGTCACTGTATAGTATGAATATTCTTGGGCGATTGATTTCATGCAGAAAAATAATACACACTCTCAGTTATCTTAGGGGCAAAGTTGCCACCTGGATTTATTTGAGCCTATTTTTGTTAAGACTGCTGTTGTATCACAATGAAATATTGTCAGCCTCCAGCTCACTTGAGGGCATTATCCCATCAACTATTAGCTGACTTCTACAGGGAGAGCAAATACATGGCTAAGGACCTGTCATCTTCCCAAGCTATGATTGATACCCCCTTGCAGATTACACACACGCACAAAGAAAAGACCATTTTAAAGAAGCAGTGTAGAGTAAATGATGTCCCCACATGAGTGAAGCGGGGGATTGGTAGGGGACACTGCCCACTACTTCGACAAACTAAAAGTCTGTGAGGGCTCCTTATGACACGTCGGCATGTAGACATCCCAGCTTTCTTCTTCAAGTCTTACACAGATGTTCAGTTAGTTCTGGTTCTGCTAGAACTGACTCATGTTTCTAAATAAATGCTTGACATTACAAAAGCCTCCCTTCCCTCTGTTCTCTCACCTGGAGCAGCTTGCCCTAAGGGAACTCTGGGTGTGTACAAGGTGAGTCTGTACTTCTGACTGTGAGGCAGCTGGGCGCCCACCGGTGTCATGTCGTCCCCAGTGCACCCGGTGTTCCAACACGTGCAATCAGTCCGCAGAAGTTCTGACTATCCAGCACGCCCGAAGCCTCCTGCCCAGACGAAGGGTTTAAAGATAAAGTCCAGATGGCCTCGTGTATCCATTTAGATTTTATCTTGTGCATAACCTATACACACACACTTTATAATAAAATAAAATACGGGGCAATACAGGAACTTTAGACGTCTCTTAAAAGTAAGTATTTAAAACTTCATAAACTGCCTTTAGTCAGATCCATTCAAATCCAACAGCTATTCCCTGATTATGTTCTAAGGGAATACTTGGAAGACTCCGTGCTAAGCATAATTTGACTAATGTGATGCACAGCTGGACGAGTTTCCTGCAAGAGCCTTAGTACAGGGGAAGTGGTAGCGAAGTAGAAGACAAGGGGGGGGGGGATATCTGCATAAAGATGGAGTTAAGCAAGAATGGAAGGACTCTACAGCATTACTGCATTTTTAAAAATTACCAGCAAGAGGAAAAGAAATGGGGTGTCACGTGGAGCCACGTTAGGCAGGTTGGACTTTACATGAGCAGAAATGCTTGATTCGGTGTGGGGAGCTGATGGAAGAGAAAAGGCCATGCCTTCACGCTGATGCAAAGTCAAAGTTGAGCATCTGCTCAACGTAGGCAGTTACGTAGATCACTGAGGCAGATCAACGTAGAAAAAGTCACCATCCAACCTTCGACTTGCCTTCTATTTAGTAGGGAAATATAAAATAAACAGAAAACCATGATACGAGAGAAAGGACGAATGGTAAATTGCGGATCTTCAAAGGAAGTGTGGTGCAGTGCAATGCGCTCCGCATGTCCGCTTCTGGGGTGAAAGATTGATTCCCTCACTGCTGGGAGAACACCTCCAGGGGGCAGTGCCTGCAGTTTGCCTTAGCTGGTGAGAGACAGGTCGCGCGAGCTGCCCACCCAGGGTGGCCGTACCTAATGACAACTGATGTGGGGCCTGAATGCTAGCTCGCGTACCCTGGCTTCAGAATTCTCTGGGAAGTTATCTCCCGGCCGAGAAAATTGACAGCCCCACTTCTGTTGCTGCTCAGCCTTCCCCTCTTTTCCTGCATGCAAAATCCCCCTTCCATAGGGCTCGATTGCAGGAATGCTCCCTGGTAAACTGTCTGCATGTTAATTGCCGTGTAAGTGTCTGCTTTCTGAGGACGCAACACCACAAATGGTCCAAGAAGGCAGGCGGGGGAAGGGAATTTTGGGACTGGGTCATTTGCTGCGTGGCTGGCAAGGAGATCACCATCACCAGTACCAGGTGGAGCACAGGTAACTCTTAGCAGAAGGTGGCAGTGTGCTGGTTAAAACTGCCTCTGGCGAACCGGGATGGGGTAGCAGTAAAAGAAAATTCATTAGCCAACGTGGTATAGCAGGCTTTTGAGAACTGCAGGGGCAATGGTATCTACAGGGACTATGGAATTGGGTGATTTTTGCTAGGTGTGGCTGATTGACTGGGCCAGCAGGCAGAAGAAAAGTTACCGTTTGGGCGTGGGGAATGGGTACTGGGAGGCCACTGTCACAGGGCAGGGAACAATACGTTTGGGAGCAGATGGTCTGCATGCCGCCCTGTCGCTGGCTGTTCCCTGAATTCTGACTCTTATGGACAAGTTCGTTGCTGCTCCCTCTCTTGTCATGGAAACAGTGTTGCTTTAGAAGCCAGAGACCCAGATGAATTCTAATTT
Source organism: Anoura caudifer (assembly GCA_004027475.1). Taxonomy (NCBI): domain Eukaryota; kingdom Metazoa; phylum Chordata; class Mammalia; order Chiroptera; family Phyllostomidae; genus Anoura; species Anoura caudifer. Next base: position 66,145 of record PVKU01000828.1, on the reverse strand, counting down.
GAGTTAAATATTTATTATGCTTGTGAATTACTACATATCTCTGATTCTGTTTCCTATCTATGGAATACAAGAGGTTAGACAGCTAACACCTTTCTTTTTTAGCAATATTATCATCAAAGAAAAAATGAACAGCTATTATAATGTGACATTTAAAAGAAGCCATCAGTTTCATGTTTGTATAAAAATGCAGCATTTTATGCATTGTCTGGAGAAGAAAACATATATCTATTGTTTTTCATTCTTTTGATATGGTAAATAAAAGAACTCATTGTTTACCTACTATGTGATGTGAGGAATGATCAGTCAAAGACAAATTTACCAGATAGAAGCAACATAGCATAATAAGAATAGTACCATTCGGAGTACCCCTACACTTTAAAGTGTGTTGTGCTTCTATTATACACATGGAGAGGATTGAAATGCAACACTGACAGAGGCGGGAAGAACTCGGGCTTCTGAACTGGGATGGGCAGTTCCATGTGATTTCTGGAATCTGATTCAGAACAGTTTACCAAAAAAAATGTAATGCTTTAGCATTCTCTCTCTCAGCTATAATTGAAGAATGCTTAATTTACAAATAACCTAAATGAACAGAATCTGATCATTTTCCTGGGTCTGGCTTAGAGAGGGTCTCCATCATGGTTAATTCTTTAAATCCAGCGGACCTAGCAATACAGCAGAGGGTGGGTGATGCAGGTGTTCACACAGTGCCTTTAACCCCCTTCTGGGTTTACTCAGGAAGCTGTGCAGTGCACGAACATGCGCCAGAAAGTTCTCGTATGAATTACATTTACTCTGTGAGTCAGGCAACTCGCAAACTTTTTGCACTAGTATTCTGTTAGACTGGTTTTAAAGAGAGAGATTGTGTGTGTGTGTGTGTGTGTGTGTGTGTGTGTGTGTGTGTGTGTGTGTGTTGTACATTGTGGAACTCAGAGAACAATAACCATTACTGATGTGTCAGTTTTGCTTCCTTAACTCATTGAACTGTATTAGTTCAAGACTACCAGAAAATTTGAAACAACTATGAGGTTATTTTTCTTTCACTTCAGAAAACTTCCACTGATCGACAGCATAAACAAATCTAGGTATCCCATGACTTAGTACATGGCACGGAACAAGCATCAGGAAGGGAAGCCAGTCAGGACGTTAACCGGCCATCCTTGTTTCTCATTAGTAAAGTCGCCAATAGATCTGCTTTTGCCAGGACAGCTGTGGGCATGCCGTAATTATATTAACTTCCAAACAGAAACCTAATTGTATGCATCATCTTGGCATTTGTTTCTTTTTTTTAGAAAAGATTACAGTTAGTTTTTAGAAATTTTATTTTACTCATCGTATTTTTATCTTATGAATTAGCCGTACACATAATTAGCTGCAATACATAAAGTTGCTATGAGATTTGCACAATGAAATGTTTTCTGCTTTGCGGTTTGGCTTTATATTGTATCTAAAGTGCTCACCTTATAAAGATTTCTCAAGGTCTTCGGTCTTCTGTTTTATAAGAATTGTCTTTGGGCTCAACAATAATATAAACCACACCCATGTTTCGAACCTCTCCGTTTGCTACCCATTTCCCCACTTTCTACTATGCCTTTTATTTTCATTACTCATTCATTTCTAAAAATAGGTATAACTACCACTCATTTTCCCCCAAAATGCTGAAAGACATAAAGATATTTATTATTTCCATGGACCAGAAGACTAATACTGTTAAGATATCAATTTTCATCAGATTAATCTATAAATCTGACATAATCCCCATTGTAATTTCATTGGAGTTTTTTTTTTGGTAGAAACTGATAATGATTCTAAAATTTACATGGAATTTTAAAGACTCTCAAATGACAAAACAGTCTTTAAAAAGATGAAGAAAGGCAGGGTACTTGCACTAATTTACTTCAAGACTGATCATAAACATGGACTAATCCAGACAATAATTCTGGAATAAGGGTAGACAAGTCAACGAAACAGAATACAGAGCCTTGAAATAGACGCGCTCTTATCAGATTATTTCATTTTCTGCAAAGGCATTATAGCAAACCAATAGAGAAAAGTCTTTTCTAAAATGGTGATGTAAGAACTGATGACTCTATTACAAAATATAAACATAAAAGCTAAAAATATAGCAATGTTTCTAGAATAAAACAGAAGAGAACCTCTTTGGGACTCAAACAAGTGTTTCTTAGAAGGCTACAGTATTCAGTAACCATTAAAATAATTTTATTTTTACAATGATGAATAAGTTACTCTATCAGAATTAAACACCATTTTTTATTAAAAGACTCAATTAAAAAATGAACAGGCAAGCCAAATCCTAGAAGAAAATATTAAAAAATGTGTGTCCGACACAGGGTGATACAATTCTGGAGAAATTAAAATTAAGGTCACAATAAAATGCCACTACACACCCCCATGTCTGAAGTTTAAATGTTTGTGAGTATGTTAACCAACCAGGATTCTCACACCCTGTTGGTTGGAGTATAAAATCCTACAAACATCTTAGACAAAGGTCCAGTAGATTCTCATAAAGCTACACATACACCTTTACCCGGTAACTGTGCAATCGTGATCCTAGAAAATAAACAAATGGAGATGAAAATATGCCTCCACACAGAGGTGTAAACCAAATGTTTACAGCCGTTTTATTCATGTTACATAAGAACTGAAGAAGCTCGCTGTCCTCAGACAACGGAATACCACTGAGCAGTGGGAAGGAATGGAACTGATATGCGTACATGAATCTGAAACATTTTGGTGACTAAAAGAAACTTTACCCAGAAATGCACATACCACATAATTCTATTTATATGAAATTCCTTAATAGGTAAAACTAATCAGTCTCTGGTGAGGAAAGTCAAAACAGTGGTTGGCTCTGGTGTGTATGTACAGGGATTGGCCAGAAAGGGGCGCAAGGAAACGTTCTGAGGAAGTGGTGGGACGATTTATTATGACTAATCTTTGAGTTACATTGACGTCTATATCATTGAAATGTATCACACGGTACACTTAAGATTTGTGCAATTTACTGCATGTCAATGTAAACTAAAAAAGGAAAGAGAGCTATAGACGAATTCTAAACTCTGGTTAATGATATTCGTCCTGAGTGCTCAGTAGTGAAGGGCACAGATATCTGCCACTTACTTTAAAATGCAACAAACATAGCGAGACCGATGCATAGACAGAAAAGTGGATGTTTGGCTAGGTATGTGATAAAACAAATAGAGCAAAATGTTTGTTTTAGAATGTAACTGTACTTAAGTCAATTTTCTTATATCTTTGAAAATTTTCACAATAAAACATGGGATGAGAGCAATAAATAAATATAAACATCAATTCTAAAATTAAATAGTGGTTGTACTAAATGACCTAATTTGAAATTCTCTGATTTGCTATATTCTCTGTATCATGAAAAATCATTTTCAAAATGACAAGCAGAGAAGAGAGCCGTGAATAAAGAAACTGTTTTAAATTGCGATGAAAATATTGAGTTCTATGGGATTGAGTTCGATTTTCTTACCCAAAATGTTCAGTAAAACATTTTTAACCACAGGAGCATACTTGATTTTATCACATAAAATAAATCTTGCACTTAAATATGTGAAATTTTAAGATTGGAACTGACCTTGGCCATAATCTTCTAGAGTCCTTGTTTCAGACATGCGACAGCTGATGTCCAGCGGGATTGGGTCTATGCAAGGTCACGCAGCTGGAAACAGCAGCGCTGTTCACCAAAAGGGCCTTGGGAGCCGGACTCACTTCCCTGTGAAGGGCCCTTGTGCTACTGTGAGACCCAGACAAGACCTGAGACTGTCCAGGAACAGCCGGCCCCCTGTGAAATAGGAATGAGGCATCGGCCCTGCTCCTGGGGGCCTCCCAGGGGATCCCCATGCACCTTGCATTGCTCGTACAACTGCGAGAAACTTGAATACCACTTGTTATTTTCAATTTGTAGGTAGTAAGTCAAAGAGATATACATCTCATGTCAGTTGATTTCAAAAGGGACTGAGTTTTCGGCTGTAATTTAACCCATGATTTCCCATGAAACATACATCTGTCAGAATGCAGTAGTCTCAGTGACTGTGAGGGAGAAATCCATATTAAAGAACAGCAAGCAGGGCTGGAAGACAATTAGGTAGCTAGGGAGTTCACCACAAATTAAATTCTCCAAGTGAAGTAGAATTTACATGTTTTATTTTTAGAAACTCTCTTTAAGGATATTCAGAATAAAACTAATGTAATTAAATGCATAAATGTCAATTGTTTTCAAAGCAAATCATTAAATCTGAAGAGAGATGCTATATGTTAGAAACATAGAAATAAAATATTTAAGCAAAAATATAATTTTTTAAAAGATTTTTTCGTGTTGACTTAAAGTATTCTATTTTGAAAATGCTAACTTTCAATATACATCAACATGACCTTTACCACATCTCATCCCTAGAGAGGAGACTGAGAGGGAAAATATGCTTGACAATCAGTTTTCTTATAATAAAATTCCCAGAAGAGAACGATAAAAAATAAGTTTCCAGATTGCCATAGAGATTTAGGAAACTTCTGAGAGCTCTGTAGAATACCATTTGTTAATATGTTAAATAAGAACTATTTTATTTATTATTTAAATAACAATGAGTGGAGAGAATAGTAAATTATAGTGAGTTACAGTTTTCAGGGTATTTCATTTGATTTGACCTTCATAGCATCAAACTATGCAATATTAAAAGATGGAACAGATATTAATATACTTATTTTATGTAGTAAGCCATTGAGGCTCAAATAATAGTCTCAAAAATAACAGCCTTCCCTGGCTGGTTGTGGCTCAGTGGACTGAACACTGGCCCGTGAACCTAAAGGTCACCAGTTTGATTCCCAGTCAGGGCGCATGCCTGGGTTGTGGGCCAGGTCCCCAGTTAGGGCATGTGAGAGGCAACTGATTGATGTTTGTCTCCCTCTCTTCCCCTTTCTCTAAAAATAAGTAAATAATATATATTTTAAAAAACAGCACATTATTAACAAAACAAAAAATAAAAAGCATAATATAGCAATTTGTTGAGTTCTTAGGGTAAATAAGTATCAAAGATGCAACCAAATTATGTTTTCTAGCTGTCAAGCCAGGACTTCTTCTACTAAACTCTCTATCTAAATATGTCACTTATATCATGTAACTTTTTATTTTAAAAAACTATTTTTATTAAAGCATAACAAATCTGTTTTTATTTTTTACAATATGTTTGACAAAATGAGAGATCAACATCAGATTTACGATGGGGGCCCAACAATTTGATGCCTCAACTTCATGGTAGTAAGAATTAAATAGTAAGCACTTGCCTTTTTGAATCTTTCTTCTTTCCTTCTTTTCTATCAATTATGTATCTACCAGTCAATCTATCACCATCTACCTATCTACCTTTGTATTCATATGCATTTGGCATAATATACTATTAACCATTTAATAATCTCTATGTAGTTCATTTCATGTTGGAACATAATTATATTTTAGCTCTGCATCAGTTATTTTATAAGACTCAGTACCTAAGTCACACAGCTTCCTACGGGATTAAGGCAGTTGCTGTACACATAAAGAGAAGTAGGTAGTGTAGAAGAAATACGAAGTGGGTAGATTTTGTAGAACACCAGGACTTTTGGTGTCATCCATAAACAGTGTCAATAAATAATTATGAAGCGTTAATTATGTTTCCATCCCAACTCCAGACCTGGGAGCACAAAGAACAAAAGGCCACTTGTGAGATGGCATTAGCCTAAGTGACAAGTTTGGATTTTATTCTACAGGCTTTCTAAAGCCTTTGATGATTTATATTATATATTTTTGTTTGGTTCTTATTCAATCAAGAAAAAGAATAACCCACTTTGGATTTTGTATAAGATTAAGTATATGGGACTTCCAGCCAAGATGGAGGAATAGGTAGATACACTCTGCCTCCTCGAACAATGAAAAGAGGGACAGCAACAAATTTAAAAACAAAAAACACCCAGAACTGACAGAAAATTGAACTATATGGAAGGCTGAGAAACATTCATACGGATCGGTAGGAGGGGCGGAGATGGGCAGTGGGCAGAGAGGACTCATGGCGAGGCGGCAGCTGGAGGACCAGGCAGTCCCACATTTGTGTGCAGATAAACTGGGAGGAACAAGTGGGGAGTGAGACAGACCACCCAACCCAGGGTTCCAGCTCGGGGAAATAAAGCCTCAAACCTCTGACTGAAAACACCTGTGGGCGTTGGCGTGGTGGGAGAAACTCCCAGCCTCACAGGAGAGCCTGCTGGAGAGACCCACAGGGTCCTAGAATGTACACAAAACCATCCACCTGGGAATCAGCACCAAAAGGGCCCAGTTTGCTTGCGGGAAGAGAGGGAAGTGACTGAAATCCGCTAGAGAGCGAAGCAAGAGGCATTGTTCCCTCCCAGATCCCTCCCCCACATACAGTATCACAACACAGTGACATGGGTTGCCCCACCGGGGTGAACACCTAAGGTTCTGCCCCTTACTACATAGCAGGTGTGCCAAGATTAAAAACAACAACAACAAAAAAATGGCTCAAATGAAAAAACAGGTCAAAGCTCCAGAAAAAATAAAACTAAGTGACAAAGACATAGCCAACCTATCAGATGCACAGGTTAAAACACTGGTGATTAGGATGCTCACAGAATTGGTTGAGTATGGTTGCAAAATAGAGGAGAAAGTGAAGGCTATAAAAAGCAAAATAAAGGAAAATGCGCAGGGAACCAACAATGATAGGAAGGAAACCAGGACTCAAATCAACAGTTTGGAGCAGAAGGAAGAAATAAACAGTGAATCAGAATAGAGTGAAAAAACAAGAATTCAAAAAGATGAGGAGAGGCTTAGGAACCTCTGGGACAACTTTAAATGTTCCAACATCTGAAACATCGAGATGCCAGAAGGAGAAGAGGAAAAGCAAGAAATGGAAAACTTGTTTGAACAAATAGTGAAGGAGAACTTCCCCAATCTGGCAAAGGAAATAGTCTTCCAGGAAGTCCAGGAAGCTCAGAGTGTCCCAAAGATGTTGGACTCAAGGAGGAACACACCAAGGTACATCATAATTACATTACCCAAGATTAAAGATAAGGAGAGACTCTTAAAAGCAGCAAGGGAAAAGGAGACAGTTACCTACAAAGGAGTTCCCATAAGACTGTCAGCTGATCTCTCAAAAGAAACCTTGCAGGCAAGAAGGGGCTGGAAAGAAGTACTCAAAATCATGAAAGGCAAGGACCTACATCCAAGATTGCTCTATCCAGCAAAGCTGTCATTTAGAATGGAAGGGCAGATAAAGTGCTTCCCAGATAAGGTCAAGTTAAAAGAGTTCATTATCACCAAGTCCTTATCATAGGAAATGTTAAAGAGACTTATCTAAGAAAAAGAAGATCAAAAATAGGAACAGTAAAATGACAGCAAACTCACAATATCAACAACTGAACCTAGAGAACAAAAACAAACTAAGCAGACAACCAGAACAGGAACAGAATCATAGAAATAGAGATCTCATGGAGGGTTATCAGCAGAGAAAGGGAGGGAGATGAATCAGGGAAAAGGTACAGGGAATAAGTAGCATAAATGGTAGGTAGAAAATAGGTAGAGGTTAAAAATGGTATAGGAAATATAGAAGCCAAATATCTTATATGTACAACCCATAGACATGAACTAAGTGGGTAGGAGGTATGTGGATGGGAGGGGGTGTGCAGGGCAGAGGGGAATAAAGGGAGGAAAATTAGACAACTGTAATAACATAATCAATCAAATATATTTTAAAAAGATAAACTATATGAATCAAAGGAAAGAAAAGCAGAAAACATGGTGCCTCGTTAGTAAACCAATATAGCAGTCAGCACAGGAGATTTAAGGGCCTGAGCTGAGGCAGCTGCAGTGGGTGTTAGACAAGGGATGAAATCAAGTGATCCTTAGGAAATAGTCAGTAGTATATGCTGGAAGAGTAGAGATTTAAATCAAGGGAAGAGAGGGGTGAATGATGCCTCTGAATTCCTCCTTTGGAAAAGTGGCGATTGCAATTAAAATGAACATTGAAGTAATTTTTTTCATTTTGGTCCTTTTATTTTTGCCAAGGCTGAATGAGTTGAAGAAAGGTGATTTGAATTAAATTTGGAAAACATCACTTAACTGCTCCCCTCAGATTAACTGCAAGCACTTTATCAGAGTTCTGGGTAGGATGGTAAACAGTGGCTACTGAGAAGAGCAGCAACTGGCTTGTTTTGATATTTATGTTTAGTGCAGGAAGAATGCAGGGATAGAGGACTGTTATTATCTCTAAAGAACGTGCAAATCTGAGTGTTTGGGGCTCCATCGGTAAATAGAGGAACAGTTTGTTTTTTCACTTTTATATTCAAAACTGATGGCTATGAATCGCCATGTACTTGGGTGTGGGTTACCCACTCAGTAGCCTGGATCTCCAAATACTTCAGCAGAGTTTCACATGTGTGCACGACGAGGTCCTCGAAACTTTCCTGCTTGGCCGCAGGGCCCAACTTGACTCGGGAAGCCCCTCAGGGTCCTGGCCACTTGTGCTCCGGGAAGTCACGGTGTCCTTGCCATTTCCCGGCCATTGCTTCACTTGTTTCTTCACATCCCAGGAGGAGATGACAGCATTTTCTAGATCCGAGGTGGGAGGAGCTCAGCTCTATCCTCTGCGCGCTGTGTGCTCTTTCATTACAGGAGCTCGGAAGCAGTGCAAGGAAGGCAAGAAAGGTTCCTGCAGCTAGAGGTCTTTAAAACTGTGGGCATGAGACGAATGCCCACGCCGCCCCCTTCCTTCATCATCTGTCCCTCTCACTTCTCTAACCCACCACCTTTGAACCCAGTGGGCCTAGTTCTTTCTGTATGACAAGCCATCAAAACATCTCCTCATACTTCAGTCGAAGGTGAAAGTCACCCGTCACATCGGTTCATATATTTGCTACCAAAAGCATCTAACCCCAGACTTCTCCTGCCCTGGGCCATCGGGATGGCAGATTGCAAATAAAGTTCAACAACTCAAGCCAGGCTGTAAATCCTCTTCTTTGTTACCAACAGGGGCCGCCATCTCCCCATCCACACCAAGGCCTCCAGGCCTCCTTACCCTGTTACTTAATCTCCGTGTTCACCCAGTGTGGTCTGTGCACGTTAGTGAGAAAAATTGTGACGGTGTGGAGCCCACTACTGCCCACCTGGTTCCATTACTCAAGCACAGGCTCATTGCTTTGCTTGTGTTTAAAGTTGCACTCAAATTCCCATAGAATTGAGAAGAGACTTGTTTGTTTGGTATTTATGAGGTTTCATATTTAATGTTTGCAGGGTTTGGGGACAGGGAGATTCCAAAAATGCTGTCTCAGTTTCTTCCCAGAGGAGGACTCACCCTTTCAACTGTTGGTTAGAATTTGTGGTTTTACTTTCTTATACACATCTGTGCCTGCGGCAATCAAAGGTTGATGCCTTATTATCATTTGCTCATCATTTCACCAGTTTAATAACCACTGGAAATGGAAATGATTAGTCCTATAATTAAAATAATAAGTAAAAACACATAGCTAATGAAATTATTTTTTGAGCCAATATTTTTTCCTAAGCTAAAAATAAATGATGTAGAAATATTTATGCCATGGGTCGCATTGCTTCCCTCTCTAGGGCATCTATCCAAATGTGTCTTCTCCCAGTATCCTTGAGGATTCAGGAAGCATGCTTATCCATCGAAGACAATCAAATGTACATTAAACTTATCCAAGTTGCTTTGTGGATTCAAAATTAGTTTCAAGAACCCATGATTTGTTTGTTGCAATTTTCTGATTAATAAATTATACAACTACTAAACTTGCAAGAGCACTGTGCAGATGAAAATTATTTTAATTGACATTGGTACTAAGCAACCTCTATCCTTCTTTCATTTACCCTTCAGTGAACTCCTCCTTCAGGTAAACAAATTCAGTTTCTGGAATTCTGCAAACAGTTTCTTTTAAAAACTTTAGCAATTTCCCATTTAAAAAAAGTAAGGATTCCTTTGTGCTAATTGTCTTGTTTCATTGTTTTAATTGAGCTTAAGCATTATAAAGAAGTAAAACTATCATCTTTATGCTTTAGTTTATGCTATTTTATTTTTAAAAAGTAAAGTCTAAGATAAGTAGAAAACATCATTAATATTCGAATTCAGATATAACTTAATTACTTTTACATGGTACGATAACTGTTTGGAAAAAAATTCAAACTCATTAAGATGATATAATCTGCACAACTAATGGTATTGAATTATGTTGCTGAGGAAATACACAAAGTGACTGGAAATGTTAATAATTTCTTATTTGAACAATAAATGATGGAAAGATGACTTAAATCAAATAAGAAACACACAGGCTCTTTCTAAATTGATAGAAAGTAAAAATAATTTATTTTTGTTATATTTCCACTCAAAGGATATTATGGATTTCCTGATTTAACTGTTTTCAATTTTACCAATCTGCACCTTGTTTCGTGATCACCAATTTTCCATCCTCAAAGAATCAGAATATGTGAAACTCACTTTAATGTGGACATTAAAATGGTAGATTATAATTCCACTGAAGTGAAGTCTATGAGTGAGTTTCTCAGGTGAGAGGTGAAATCTCTTCTAAAGATTGTTACTACTAGGCTAGCCTCTTTGCCAGCTGTCCCTGGTGTATGTTAATCCAGCTGTGCACAATAAATTGAAACAAGGAAGGGCGGAGGGCAGCAAGATTGGTCAGGAAGCTTTCTCAAAAGTTCAGTGAGAAGTGATGATTTCCGAACTGGGGTACAAATGGAGAGGAAAAAACTCAAGGGATATGGAAAAGCATAATGTGAAAGAACACTGAGAATGTGTGTGGAAAAACATTTAAAAATTAAAAGGCAATTGTTTCCTCAAGTATGAAGCCAGGATGAACAGACATTATTAACGGGTGAAGACTCAAAGAAAAATGCCAATTCATGATTGAAAGAACAAAGAAAATTAGCTCAATTGTAAGTTTAAGTTGACTTTGAGGTCCTCGTTGGAATATAGAGTTAAAGATGTTCCACAAGTTGAAATGTAGGATGGAGCCCAGAAGACGGTGAGACAGAGTTAAAATCCAGAATTCTGCGTCAGTGGTTCTCAGATGTCCATGTGGACGTGAATCATCTGACATTTCAGGAATGCATCTTTGCCCAAGTAGGTCACAGGCTAATAAGCATCTAGACGATGCCCAAATTACTGGTGTGATCACCACACTGTAGATAGTAAAATGCATCATTTCTTCTCAAATGTCACCACTCACTGGGATCTCCATGAAATTTTAAAACAAAAAGCAACGCCCTCTTTCCACGCCTTTGGAAGCCTGATTATTTTGGTTTGAAGAACGGCCTGCGCACTGTGGGTTTGTTCCTAAGGTAACGCTGAGAGTATTTTGAAAGAATACTCTCAAAGTATTCTTTGAGAATACACCCAAGAGGTATTTTGAAAGAAGGAAAACAGCCACTTAGATGGGTTCATTAAAGGGAAAAGTGAGACCCTAAGGAAAAAAGAGCAACTAAAAAGATGGGAGGAAAACCAGATGCATTTTTTTATACATTGTAAGTCAAAGTCGCATAACTCCCAAGTAATTAGAGTCAGGACTCGAACCTGAGCAGCCTCACTGTCAACATGCGTCTGGCTTGAATGTTGTGAAGGAGCCTCAGCCACATTGTCCATTCAGCTCTCCTCTCTTTCAGGCCACCTAAAGGGTTACTGAGCCTTTCTTTTTAACTGTGTCTGATTTTCAGTGTGATGCTGGGCACCAAATCACCTACATTTACATTGAGAACATTATTTGAGACATAAAGTTTCTTCACTCAGCAAATATTAATATACTGATAATGAAATTAGCGTGCATTATGCTCATACAAAAGAGAATTTGATATTGCCTTATATTGAATACATCACAGTTGCCCAGTAAAACAATTAAAACCCAATTCTTTAGAACTCTGCATTAAAATCAGACCATTAGAACTTCAGGGTTCAGCAGGAATTAGCTCCAGTGGGAGTAACCATTAAAACAGTGTTTTCCAGTAGTTTGTATACGAATATAAAAGTTTAGTTCCATTAAATCTGTTCCATTGAATGTCAGAGAGTAAGTTTTATGTATTTTGCAAACAATACTTTAAGAATAAGAGCTGTACAACAACATGGCAAAAATTGAAGTAGTACAAAAAGGTATGAAGTAGAACATTAGGTCCATGTGTGCTGCAATGTCTTTCGTAATGTGTTTAACCATTTCCACATGGAGAGGGTGACTATATCGTTTATCACCTAAACCAGGATATTTCTTAGAGTGACGAGTGCTAAACAGACAGAGAAAACTAGGGAGGGGCAGGCAAAACCCAGGACCTAACTGAGTTCATTGCGGGAAATAAAGGACATTAAGGGCTTTTCCAATAACTAAAATGTGCTGACATAGGTTTAATATATTTTAGTGTTCTTTTGAAGGAATGGCTATTGAGTAAATTACTAAACATATGTTAAAATCTGTGTAGATTTTTGGTTTTGCTTAATATCAAATTATTCTCCAAATATACATGGTATTCATTTATACTCCTACCAACAAAGTATGAGAGCCCTGCTGTCTCAAAGTCTCTTCTATAAGAAATAAAACCAAACATTATTTTCAGCAATATACTTATAGGTACAAAATCACTTTTCCGATTTGTTTTGTATTCCCTTTGTTACAAGTAAAATGTACCACTTACTCATTTTTTGTCTATTTTTTTGAAGTTTCACAAATGATTTAATTAGTTTTATAATTTTTTACATTTTTTCCAGCAGTGGCTTTTTATTTATTTTGTTGTTGTTGTTGTTCTGAGACTTATTTATTCATATACCTGGTTCATATTTCTATTATTTTTCCATTGTATATCTATATATAATACACAGTAGAATAGAATATATAATTCATATATAATATATAAATATATTTCTATTATGTTTGTTTTCTTATTGGTTTATTAAAATCTGTGAATTCAAACAATTCACCCCTTGCCTGTATGTATATTTGAAATTATTTTATTGTTGTTCAATTACAGTTGTCTGTATTTTCTCCCCACCTCTCCCCCCTCAGCCCCTCCAAACCCACCTACCTCCCTTGCTTTCACCCTCCCCCTTGGTTTTGTCCGTGTGTCCTTTATAGTAGTTCCTGAAAACCCTCCCGCCATTGTTCCCTCCCCCTCTCCTCTAGCTATTGTTAGATTGTTCTTATTTTCAATGACTGTGGTTATATTTCATTTTCTTTTTTCTTTTGTTGATTATGTTCCAGTTAAAGGTGAGAATATATAGCATTTGTCTTTCACCGCCTGGCTTATTTCTCTTAGCATAACGCTCTCCAGTTCCATTCATGCTGTTGCAAAGGGTATAAGCTCCTTCTTTCTTTCTGCTGCATAGAATTACATTGTGTAAATGTACCATAGTTATTTGATCCACTCATTTGCTGATGGGCACTTGGGTTGCTTCCAGCACTTAGCTATTGTAAATCATGCTGCTATATTTTAAATATTTTCCTAATAGATCATGTCCTTGGTGTTTCTTGTGGCATTTTTAAGAGCTGTACCATTTTCTTGTACTCAGATTTATTTCCCATTTGCTTATTATTTTCCAAAGTCATAGTATTTTGAGCATTACTTAAAGGGGGGTAGGGTAGAGGGTGGGAGGTGGGATGGCTGGGGAGGGGGAGAGTGGTGGGGAGAAAATGGAGACAACTGTACTTGAATAACAACAAAGAAATGGAAAAATTTTTAAAAAGAGTACAAAAAAGAATTAATACATGGTGGGAATCAGTGTTCAAGTTTTAGAAAAAGATAGCAATGAGGTGCTACTTTGATGCTGTTTGAACACTTACATTTGCTCTCTTTATGGCCAAAGCCTGTATACATAATTTCAGATACCCTCTTCTCTAGTCGCAAGCACCACTGAGGGAGAGCACATAGATGAATTGGTTTGGATCCATTGTTACTACTGAAAAAATAACAATAAAAACACTCAGCCACTGTGACGTTCACTGTGCACCCTGAGCCTCATCTCGGTGCCGGGTGTAACAGGAAGAAAGAAACTCAGCAAGTGCATTAATGAGATTTCTATTTGTGCTTCTGAAAATAGCCCTCTTCATTAACTGCTCATCCCCATACCATGCAAAAGTAATATTCTAATTTTTTCACCAAGGCAAAATTTTCCTCTTAAAACTCTAAACTTGCCTTTTAGTGGGCCATCATTGATTAACAAGGTTCAGTATCTCAATTTAGTTAAGAACTAATTGACTAAAATATGATTGAATATTAGTTTGAATGAAACATTGATGAGTTAATTATTATTATTACTTTGAATTTGCATTTAGTTTGGATAAAATATTAAATTAATTTGTTAATTCATTTAATTTGCTAATCAAAAATCAGCTGAGTATCTTTTAGGAGTTAGGAACTGATAAGTTCTTAGGATTCAAAGATAAGTAAGATATTGTGGCTACATAGAAGAAATTCAAAATTTAGTTGTGAATTAGAAAAAGGGCATATTGTAGGTCTGTAAAAATACAATGTAATGAAAAAAGAGAAATTCAGTTAGAACAAGTACAAAACTGTCGATGTCAGAGGAAGACTGTATACTCAAGTTAGGAAAAATTATCCACGGCTCCTAATTATTGCTGATATTAACAGGAGCTCAAGTGCATTGAAATTAATTCTGATGCTCCTTTGAAGCTCATGTACTGCTGGCCTTACACTTTTATGGGAGATTGTTCACCATTGTAACCGAGCTCCGTTTCAGGGAAGATTCATGCAATAGTGAGAGAGAAAGTGGACATCTGCTTAGCTTGTTAAATAAGCCCTTGCAGTTTGGCAATAGTAGTTTCGAAATCACATCCACTCATTACTCACATTCATTTTGAGAACTTTTAAAATCCTGCCTGGGAAAACTGAGGAACTCAAGTAGTATTATAAAGAAGACTTCTCATTTCAGAAATTTGAGGAAGAGGAGAAGGAACAAAGGAGAAAAGCCAACTTCTACAACTTATTTATGAAAACATTAGAGTTGGTCAGTTCACCCCTCAGGGAGCAATGAAAGTAGAACAAAATCCCTGAAACACTGTATATATTTTTTGGTCATTATAGGCAACTAGATGTTATACACAAAACTGTTAGTTCCTCTCAGTTACCCTGCAAAACCCTTATTATAAGTTCTTAAATTGCATGAATGTGTGTGTATGTATTTCCTTTTCTTTAATAATACTTAATCCTTATTTAAAAGCTACCCTATAGATAAAAATGTTTAAATTTAATTTCTCTATTATTGTGAAAATTGTTTTCTTCCTGGGATAGGGTTAGTAAGTTATTCTCTAATAGTGAGATTTTTCCAGATATCTGACTCATTCAAACTCTATACACAGAGTTTCAGAAGACAGTTTTTATTTCATGTCAAAGTTAGATTTTTGACTCTATTCTTTAGAGCCTTTGATTTAGCTTCAGAGGAGAATATCTTACTTTATGAGCTTATTTACAACAGCCCAAGGACTGCTCATAAAAACGGTCAGAATCCCACAGTCAGAAGTTGCTCAGCCACTCAACTGCATGCCTCCCAGGAAAGGTTGTTGAGAAAATTCAGGCCTATTAGCTGCAATCATTAAGGCTTCTGAAGACCAGTGAGACACACACAAAAAACCTGATTTCAGGGATTTAATAAGCGGTGCTTCTGACCTTTCATTTCCCTCTTGGAATCTCTGTCTACAGGATGATTTAATAGTCATCACCAGCCTGGACTCTCAGCAACCATCTAGCATAGCAATAACCATAATGTTTGATGGGCACACTTATTTACTACCAGCTGGGGTCTATATAAATAGTGAGATATGGCCTGTTTCACCAAGCAACAAACTTTAGCACCAGCAGCAGTGCCAAGGGGAAGCTTGCAGACTGAGGATTGCTCTAGTGTTCCTGTTCCGATAGCCATGCAACCAACCAAAGACGACCCAAATCAATAGAACATCCATGAAAAAGCAGTATGCTTGCTGCAGAATCACAGCCTCAAGAGAACTTTCCTAGCATACAGACTTCGCTCCAGATTGGTGGAGTCCACAGGCACTCCAAATGGAAATTCCAGAATCCTTGTTGGTTGGTACTCAATCATTTTAATGTTTGAGATAATGAAAGGAAGTGATGTTTCTTAAAAACCTATTCTATGCTGTTTCACCTAATTATTCTATCAGTGTTTGAGGTACATATTACAATGGCAGTTTTACAGAGAAGAGCAGAGTGAGACTGTTTAAGCAACAAGATGTAAGCTATAGAACTAATAAGTAGGAGGACTACTATTGAAAGCTTGCACACCTTTGTATATAACATAGAGCTCCTATTTGTTTACCTTCACACATGAAAATATCAAAGTTGGCCACCACTATTTGTTGCAACTCTTTGTCTCCCAAGTTTGAGTTAGGTCAGACCTTAACAGCAGTCAGAAATTGTGTTCTAGGTCTGAGAAAGGGGGCATGAGTCTTCATTGCAATCTAAGTTGGTAGTACCCCACGTGGTGTGTCCCTTCTCCCATGGATTCATGCAATCCTTCCATTCCTGAAGATCTTTAGGCCAGTGAGTACCTATCTCGACTGTCCATTTTGATCTGCCTTCCTTTGTATCTCTGTTGATATTTTCTATTAAAAATGTTTGATGTCCAAATATTTTTCGGATCTCAGAGCACCTTCTAGTGTTTTATTCATCTGTAATCAATCCTTGTCATTGTTCCCCACAGCAGGAAATAGTCCATATCATCAGTGTTCCATGCAGTGTGCTGATCAATTTCACTTACCTCATTCATCTTTTGTAGAGGCAGAGAGACTGTAAGGCTATCTAACCTCCTCTTCCCATCCCACCTCCCAAAAGAGCTATAGTGGGCCATCCTTATCTCTGTAATTCAAAAGATAAGACAAGTTAAACTTCACTCATTTTATAATGAACTCCATGCATTTTTGCTCTCAATCCCACCTGCAAAAGATTTATTCATTATCCAAACATAATTGAAATTTCTTTTACTCAGTAGCCTTGTCATCATCCGCATATCCTAGATTAGGATTTCTTCATATACAACTGTTAGTGCAGCAAGGGCTGGAGTTCCACCTACACTTTCTTGGATTTATGTCCTGTAGAGGGGCCATCACTTCTGCTCCCTCTTTCCATGGCTCACTTCTGGAACTTAGTTTGTCCCTGTCCACTAGCAGACTGTGCATTTGTAGTTTATGTCAGCTTTTTTTTAGAGCTATTTCTTAGAACATGGTTTCCCGTCACTTACCTGTTGTGAGCATCATGGTCTCAATAGAGGTTTTCCTATAAGTCAGCCTTCAGTCCCCGCTTGGATCGTCTGATCTGGGCCTTAAGCACTGAAAACTCTGAGCTGCCTGTATGACCGCCAGTCCTATAGGTGACACCGGTACTGAGGAGTAACAGGGAGCCAACCCTGGTGACCATGCTATTCACTCAGACTTTATTAATAAAGGTTCACTCAACTTTTATTAATGCACATTTAATCCAAATCTATATTATCCTAATAATAACACTAATCACTCAGAAACAATCAGTGAGAACATCACTTGAAAGAATTGGGAGATAACAAACCTGAGTCCCACAGTCTCAGTCTGCAGGTCTGGGAGACAGCACCGTGGTCAAGGGAGCTGTCAGGGTCTTGCAAGGGAGAATCTCTGGAGCCAGGCGGTAAGCAGGGCAGGCAAAGTC
This sequence comes from Anoura caudifer, assembly GCA_004027475.1. Classification (NCBI taxonomy): domain Eukaryota; kingdom Metazoa; phylum Chordata; class Mammalia; order Chiroptera; family Phyllostomidae; genus Anoura; species Anoura caudifer. The sequence goes on along the minus strand of PVKU01000828.1, from coordinate 48,405 downwards.
CTCAGTCCAGCAGGGCAGAGCCTCTGGTGGCTGATGCCAAGGGAGATCAGTGTGGCGTGGCTCAGAATCATGGTACATGGAGCTCAGCAGTCTGAGCAACGGCCTGAAGCCTGATTCAGTTATACCTTGAAAGTGGTGTACTCTACCTTTCTGGTTCTCTTGATAAAGTGCCTTGGCATCCCTGATGGCAAGTGGGGAATTTCCCCAAGTATCTGTCTACGGGTGGTCCCACTCTGCGGACACCACTATTCTGATTACATGTGCAGATATCTTAGGTGTGTCTCCTTGCCAGAGGTATCTAGTGTGACTTAGGTAGTTTCCCACTTGGACCAAAGTGTCATGACTGACTGGCAGCCACACTGCTGACATGACTGACTCCATTTTGTTTCATATACTTTATGCTATCTTGACCAGACCAATGCCATTTCATTGGTCCTGCTCTCCACACTACCAAACAGAGTGCAAATACCTTAATATAGTATTGGTTAATCAGTTTCAGTTCAGTGGCATGACACAAATTAAATGGTTGTATTTTCCCTGGTACCTGACTTCTATTTGTCTGTATGACTCTCTCGTTCTTGCTGAGTTACAGATCACACAGAGACATTGAACGGCAGGTCCTAGCTTGTATGATAAGACAACAAAGAGAAATAACAGGCATACAGCTTTGAAAAGAAGGAATAAAACTGTCACTAATCATAAACATGATTGTTTACACAAACTTTCCTACATTGTCTACAAAAAACTTTTGCAACTCATGAGTGAATCTAGCAGGCCATAGAATGCAAATCAATATATCGTATAAAACTCAATTGTACTTCTACATACCAGCAAGGAACAACTATTCATTGAAATAAAGTACCTTTTACAATTGCACCAAAAATTCAAGTTCTTAAATATAAATCTAAAATATATAAATAAATGTACAAGATCTGTCCAGAAAAAGTCCAACCATTGTAATATAATGAGAATGGTTGTGCAATCTCAATGTAACCTGGCAGTCAAAGACAGTGGATTGGAATGTGCATGTGTCAACAATGATGACTTGACTTCACTGTACTAGTCCATGCAGGTGGTAGATGCCATTGAGTATGTGTACTGTGTGGCTGCGACATTCAAAATTGTTGAGTGAGTAGTGCAATGGATCTGCATCAAATTTTGTGCTAGCTTGAGTATTCATCCACGGAAATTATTTGGATGATTCAGAAGTCTTTTGGGGGTGATGCAATGAGTACAACGCAAATAAAAATGTGGCACAAATATTTCATAGATGGCCAAGAATCTGTTGAAAATGACCCACATTCTGGGAGGCCTGCAACAAGCAGAACATGTGAAAATGTTGAACGTGTGCGGGCTGCAATCAACCAACAAAGATTGGCGACTGACAGTGCGAGAACTAGAAACTGATCTAGGGATTCCAAAATCTACTATGTCTGAGGTTCTGACGGAGGATCTTGTCATGAAATGTGTTGTGGCAAAATTCATTCCATGGCTTCTGCTACCAGAGCAGAAGGAACATCATGCTGCAGTTGCTAATGACTTGATTCAAACCACTACCAAAGATTTAGATTTCCTCAAGAAGAATATAACGAGAGATGAATCATGAGTCTACAGCTATGATGCAGAAATGAAGGCTCGGTCATCCCCATGGAAGTTGCCTGATTCTCCATTCCTGAAGAAGGCACAGCAAAGTTTCAACAAGATCAAGACCATGTTAACTGTGTTTTTTGATTGGGAAGGTGCCTACTTTAAAAGGGACTGAGGTATCACTATCCTATGTACAATGTTTTTTGTATCTTGTATCTTCTTCAATAAACATCTCTATTTTTCATATTATATGGTTGGATACTTTGTGGACAGACCTCATATGTACAGGATCTGTATGATAAAAGCCATTAAGTATTGATTTTTAAAAAGAAGACTTAAATAAATGGAGATATACTATGCTCATAGATTGGAAGACTCAATTGTTAAAATGCCAAGTCATCCCAAATTAATCTATAGATTTAACTCAATCTCAATCAAATTCTTAGCAGGATTTTTTGTTAGTCTCAAAAATATGGACTCTAAAATTTATATAGACAAGTAAAGGAATTAAAATAGTCAATGCAAATATTAAAAAGAACAAAGGGCTCATACTAACTAATTTTAACACTATATCTATAGTTATACCTGTGCTCTCTGCTGGAGTGTGATATAAAAGCATATCAGTTGAAATTGGCTAAAGTAATTTTTCAAACCCCCCTGAAAATACCAAGTTTTAGTGATAGGAATGCAAGATGGTTCATTCACTTTTGAGAACATTTGGGCAGATATTTTAGAGGTAAGCATACATTTACCATATGACCCTTCAACCCCACTCCTAGATGTTTGTGCAAAATAAATGGAAATTTATGCTCTCACAAAAGCTAAACTTGAATGTTTGTAGAAGCTTTTCAATAATTGCTAAGGAAATAAAAATAATCCAATGCCTTATACTAAGTGAAAATAGCCAAATTCAAAAGGCTTCATGCAGTATGTTTCCATTTATATGATGTTCTAGAAAAAGCAAATCTGTAGAGACAGAGAATAAATCAGTGATTGCCATAGTTGGAAGATAAGAAAGAGAACTGATGAGCAGAGAAAATCAGAAGGGATTGACTTGTGGGGATCATAAGATTTTATGCATTTGTAAAATTCATAGAAATTTATACAAAATGGAATACAGTTTAATGTATGTTAATGAAAAAATTTTAATATATTTTATTGATTGATATTTAGAGAGAACAGAAGGGAGGGATAGAGAGAGAGGATAAACAAGTTGTTCCCATGTATTTGTGTGTTCATTGGTTGATTCTTTATGTGCACTGACTGGGGATTGAACCCATATCCTTGGTGTATTGGGATAACTCTCTAGCCAACTGAGCTACCTGACCAGGGCTATCAAGAAAAAATTTTTTTAAACATCTTAAAAATACTCCCGAGGTTATAGCTCCATATCTTGTAATCAACAGTAAAAAGTCACTAAAAGCATCAACAGATGAGAGCAAAATTAACACAGTTACACAATCTTGGTCTACACAGGTATTCTTTAATTTCTTACAATGATTCTAAACATTTAAGAGAAATACATTCTAGAAGCATGAGAGAGAGAGACTATATTAGACTAAAAAGCCTCTTTGCTTTTATCATAGGGAAATGAGATACAGAAAAGCTGAGTAAGTTCTATCTACCTACACAGAAAGATTTGATTATCTTGATAGACTCAGCCCATCAAATCAGTTATATAAAAATTTCATCAGTTAAGAAAATGTCATCATTTGAAATTCAGATAAATACAGCTTCACCATTACTAAATTGATCTTGACCCATCAAAGCAGTTACACTAGTTTGTAGGTATTACGGCCTGAACTTGTATACAAATTTTCGAATCCTACCTAGCTCAATGTTTTTTTCCCACTACTGGAGTCCAGTTTAACTTCAGTTCTGGAAAACGTATATTGTGGTAAGTTCTGTCTTGCATTTCATTTCCTTCTTAAAATAATAATTAGCAGCTAGCTTAAATGCGCCACACAACATGGCCCTGATTAACTCGGCAATGCGTCTGAATCATGACAGGCAAGCCTGGGTTCTCCCTGTGACTCTGTAGAGAGTCCTTGTTCTGGGAGAGGAGACTGCACTGCCACTTATCTCAGTCCTCACTACGGGTGCCGCCACCTGCTTCCATTTCCACAGGAAGTGCAATTGTTTTATAGTTGGCAATAATTCTGCTACCTACCGGTGTGTGACAGGAAATAAACTGGGGCACTCTCGAAGATCCAGGGGCGGGGGCCAGAGCGTAGACAGCATCGGCCATTTTCTTGGGAATCTAGAATTTTACCTTTCAGAACAGCTTTGCCCCTTTAGTGTTACAGCCATAAGCACCAGTTTAAAAACAACTGCACTAGTTAGTAAACCACATAGTTGCATGTATGTTACTTCTCTTAACTCAAAGCAAATTGATGAATATGTTAATTATGCTAAAACATGGCATGGGCAAGAAGAATTTGTTTTACATCTTCTGATTTTAAAGATCAGAACATATTTCTTAATACTTTACTTAAAAGGTGTTTGGACTGAATTGTGTCACCCCCAAACCCACAGGCTGAAGTCCCAAATGCCATTGTAACTATACTTGGAGACAGGGCCTTGAGAGAGGTAACGAAGGTGACATGAGGCCAAACGGGTGGGCCCTAATCTAAGATGCCATGACTGGTGTTGTATCAAAAGAGGAAGAAACACCTGGGCTGTAACCGTATGGAGGGAGGAAAGGCCGTGGGGGGGCCGTGAGAATGTCACCATCCGCAAGTCAAGGAGAAAGGCCTCGGGAGAAACCAAACCCCTCCAGCACCTTGATCTTGGACTTGGTACTTCTAGAACTATGAAAAAATATACTTTTATAGTTTAAGTGACCTGTCTATGGGTTTTTTTATGTTTGTTTATTTTTTATTTGTTTGCCTCCCACTTCCTTAACTCTATTTTTCTCAGACAAAAAAAAAAAACAAAAACTTTTTATCTGCTCTTTGGGGCACATATGGGCAAAATGTAGCTTCCCCACAGGTTTTGAGTATTATTATGTTTCAAATGTAGCCACTGAGAAAACTACCTCAACTCTCTCTAGGTTCAAATTCTAAAATCCCAGGAGAAAGAATCCGATTGGCCAGGGGTTGGATTCAGATGCCCCCGCTGGCCCAATTGTCTATAGTCAGTGGGGCAAGATCACATAATGTGGTACGGACAGATTCTGGAATCCTTCGGCACTCCGCATGGAGTTGAAATGATTTATTTTACATATTTCTCTCCAGCAGGTTGCCATTTTCTAGAGGGCGGGGATGGTATCTTATTCGGTTGTTTACCCTCGTAGTCTAGCATGACGTCTGGCACACAGGAGATATTTGATGTGCATTTGTGACGCTCACAAGGACCGGTACACACTAAAGGCATCTTGACTAAGGTTCTACTTATACTCTGAGGAGCTGTAACCAGAATATGTGGACATGAGGCAAATTTATTTTTTAAATTTATTTTAAAATTTATTTTATTTTTCAATTACAGTTTACAATCGATATTATTTCATATTAGTTTCAGATGTGTAGCATATAGTTTGCAAAATGGTATCCCCAATATTTCAAGTGCCCACCTGGCGATGTGTGCAGTTACTACAGTGTTATTGACGATGTTCCCCATCCCTGCATCTCTTTTGTAACTACCAATTTGTCCTTCTCCATCCCTTCGTCTGTCTCACCCAGCCCCCTACCTTCCTGCTCCTCTGGCAACCATCAGTCTGAGCTCTGTATCTGTGAGTCTGTTTCCCTTTTGTTTGTTTCCTTATTTTGCTCTTTAGCTTCCACGTAAGAGTAAAATCTTGTGCTACTTATCTTTCTCTGTCTGACTTATTTCACTTAGCATAATACCCTCTAGGTCCATCCATGCTGTCTCAAATTGTAAGATTCCGTTCGTTTTTATGGCTGAGTAACATTTCATTATATATATGATGGAATATTTAAGTTCTTAACCACTCATCTATTGATGGCACTTGGGTTGTTTCCACAGCTTGGCTACTATAAATAACCCTGCAATGGACACAAGGGTGCAGCTATTGTTTTAAAGTAGTGTTTTGGGTTTCTTCGGATATATACCCACAGGGCAATCACTGGGTCATAAGGCAGTTCTGTTTTTAATCATTTGAGGAAACTCCGTACTGTTTTCCACAGTAGCCGCACCAACCTGCATTCTTACCAACAGTGCACAAGGGTTCCCTTTTCCTCATGTCCTCCTCCAAATTTGTTGTTTGTTGATTTATTGAAGATAGCCATTCTGATAGGTGTGAGGTGATATCTCATTGTGGTTTTGATTCGCATTTCTCTGGTAAATAGTGATGTTGAACATCTTTTCTTGTCCACTGACCATCTGTGTGTCCTCTTTGGGGAAGTGTCTATTCAAACCCTGTGCCCATTTTTTAATTGGGTTGTTTGTTTTTTAGGTCTTAAATAGTATAATTTCTATATAGATTTTGGATAACAACCCTTATCAGATGTACCATTGGCAAGTATGTTCTCCAATTTAATGGGTATCTTTTTCAGTTGATGGTTTCCTTTGCTATGCAAACACTTGTAGTTTGATATAGTCCCAAATATTGATGTGTTCTTTTGCCTCCCTTGCCTGAGGAGATATATTGGAAAATTATTGCTATGAGAAATGTTTGAGATTTTACTGCCTATGTTTTATTCTAGGATTTCTACTGTTTTGAGTCTAACATTTGAGTCTTATATTCATTTTAATTTTATTCCCATGTATGGTTATAAAAAGTAATCTAGTGTAAGTTTTGTATGTATCTGTCCAATTTTCCCAACACCATTTATTAAATATACTATCTTCACCCCATTTTATGTTCTTGCCTCCTTTGTCATATATTAATTGACCAAATCTGCATGGATTTATTCCTGGCCTCTTTATTCTGTTCTATTGATCTATGTATTTGTTTTTATGCCAACACCATGCTGTTTTTATTACTATAGCATTGTAATATAGTTTGATATCAAGTAGCTTGATACCTCTAAGGTTGTTCTTTATTCCCAAGATTGCTGTAGCTGTTTGAGGTCTTTTGTAGTTACATATAAATTTTTGGATGATTTGTTCTAGTTCTGTGAAAAATACCATTGGTATTTTATGGGAATTGTCTTGAATCTATAGATTGTTTTGGGTAGTATGGATATTTTAATGATATTAATTTTTCCTATCCATGAGCATGGTATATGCTTCTACTTTTTTGTATCCTCTTTAATTTCTTAGTGTTTTATAATTTGCCGAGTACAGGCCTTTCACCTCCTTGGTTAAATTTATTGCTAGGTATTTTTTGATGCAGTTGAAAATGGGATTGTTTTCTTAGTTTTACTTTTGATTTTTTTTATTTTTAGTTTTTAAAGATTTTTATTTATTTATTTACTTTTAGAGAGAGGAGAAGGGAAGGAGAAAGAGAGGGAGAGAAACATCAATGTGTGGTTGCCTCTCATGTACCCCAAACTGGGGACCTGGCCCGTAACCCAGGCATGTACCCTGACTGGGAACTGGACTGGTGACCCTGCGGTTTGCAGGCCTACACTCAATCCACTGAGCCACACCAGCCGGGGCCTTAGTTTTACTTTTTAATAGTTCATTATTGGTGCATAAAAATGCAATTGATTCCTGAATATTTATTTTGTATTCTGTATTTTACTAAATTAATCTGTCAGTTCTAATAGTTTATTTGGTGGAATCTTTAGATTCTCTATATACAGTATCATGTTATCTGGAAATAATGACAGTTTTACTTCTTTCTTTCCAGTACTGTGTGGAATAAGTGTGGTGAAAGTGGGCATGCCTGTCTTGTTCCTGATCTTAAGAAAAATACTTTCAGTTTTTCCCCATTGAGTATGATGTTAGCTGTGGATTTGTCATATATGACTATGACCTTTATTATATTGAGGTATGTACAACATGGGCCAAGTTTTAAAAAATAAAAAAATGATTATGGTTATGAGTAGTAGCAAATGGCATTACGCAAATAAATATAAAATGCAGTTACAAAGGTGGGGGATTTATCTGAGTTCCATAAAGATAATGGCTGTTAAGACTTTCCAGAAGAGCCAGAGAATTGAGGAAATAATGATTTAAGTAAAAAACAATTTGGTATTTCTTATTTGAAGGTGAGAGCATGAGATGAACATTCTGTGGTATTGTTATGACAACCCTAGCAAACAAATGAAAAGCGGATTATCTCATCATTTCTCACTGCATTCTACCCTTGAGTCTGGCAGTGGCTGTCAGGGACTTTGAAGCAAATTAGAACTTTTCAGTGAGATTTTGAATTGACTATTTATAAGAGCTACACAATCATGACACTACAGATTTCCAAAAGAAGATCTTGAAAGAAGACAGAATCAAATGGTCCGAAATTGCTTCGTTCCCCGTCTCACTTTCCCTCCGGCACGGCTGGGCTCGGAACGCTGCCCTCGCCCTGTGTTTGGATGACCAGCGATGTGACAGTTCAGTCTGAATTTCCCAAAAGTGATCCTCAAGTCTCTCTCACATCCAGTAACTCACTTTTATTTATTTGAACAAAACTATGCATTTATTTTAAGGGGTAAAATATTCATTAGTATGTGACTTTTGCTGAAGTTTTTGACTCATTCTCACTGACTGTGATCATGGCTATTTAATTATTTCAATGTTGATGGTTTTGCTGTTCACTTTAATTGCTCTGTCTGTACACCCAGCAGGTGTAGATGTATGATGATCGTGTCTGTTAAAATAAAAACAGCACCATTAAGCTGATAACATTTTTGCTTTAGCGCAAATAGCATCTTTACAAAAAATAGAAGTGATGGTTTTTCTCTCTAATGAATGTGTTTTCTGATGCAGTTTTGTTATCTACAGCTTCTTTTGGTTAGGTCATTATCCACCTAATACTTGCAATTTGATATTTTTTGTACCTCTTTAAATACATTGCTACAGTCTTATGAAATCTAGTATCTCTCTCCAATTGGGGTGAAAGGGTTAGCATAAGCACTGATGAGATAACAGGAAATATTTAAGTTTATTATGTTCAAGGTATTCCTAACTTGGTTGTTTAAAAACTGGCTAGCATGAGATAGTTTGTGAAACAAAATCTGCAAAAATGGGATTTGAAAGTGTGCCCGTAAGTGCTAATTTGTGTTGATGAATCTTCATTAGCATCCTCACTGAATTAAGGGGATAAGCTCTTGGTTGGAATTCTTCCTAGATGGCCTTCCTAGGTGGCCTCCTAGGCTGGACACGAAGTATCCTGAACAACAGAATCACCGAATCCTTCAGCGTGGGCAGTGAGCTCAACTGCCTATGAATTACAGTTGAACTGAAATTTGAAAAACCAGTTCCTAACCAGAAAGACTAGAAAGACTTCCTAACTTGAAAGAACAATCTAAGTTTTCACCAGCCTAGTAGCCTGGAGAGTTCTCTACTTTATGAGTTTTTAACAACAGCTCCCGCCCAGCCACAACCTGGTCTTCCTGAACACTCACCACAGCACTTCCGTTTCCTGCTGGTGCGGCCTGCAGCAGGGATAACTGCTCCCTGCCGGTGGCAGAGGGGCCGTGCCAGGGGAGCTACTGTGTTTATTGATGCCCAACTTCTTTAAATTCGGAGATAAGGAGATATACAAATGCTTACAGTATTCGTCTGGCTTGGTTTCATCATTATGCTCTGTTAACAAGCAAAAAGACTTCATATGATGCAGGGTGCAGCCAGGAGGGGGCCCCCAAAATAGGGATCTGGAATGGGCCCAGAACTCAGGGTGTCCAGGGAATATTAGAGGGGTATATAAGATGTCCTCATCCCTTCCCCCACAGGTATGAGTTGGGGGAAGGGACACATGGAGCAGGGACATGAAGAGCTGCTAATCCATGGCATGGTCCTTTAACATATCTATAGCCTTTGGCTGGTAGCTTAGATGTGTTAAATAGCTGTGAACCATGCTCTGAGCCAGAGGGATGGAAAGGACTCCCCCCAAGACGTGACTGGGGGAGGAACCTCAAGTCACAGCGCCTGCATGGGAGCTTGGAGAAGATTGGCTCCAGAAAATGGGGACACACCTGCCCAGACTCATGATGGCATCCCAAAAATACTTGGAATATACGGGAATGCTGGCAGGTGTAACTGATTGTGGGAGGAGTCAGAAATGGGGGTACAGAAGAGATTTGGTGCCGGGATTTAAACGGAGAAGCGGCAGCCATTGAGGGAGAATCCACGTGCTTTCCCAAGAGTTAGGGCCCTCACAACCCTGTGAGGGAAAATCACCATGTGGCTTTAGCAGAGAATTGCCACGTGGCTTTTCCAGAGTGGGGACCCCTTCCCCACAGCTTTGGTAGAAGAAGGACCACGCAGCTTTGGGGTGCTCCCTTTGGCTGTGTAGCCTGGGAACAAGAGAGACTGCCTGGAAGAAGGGTGAAAGAACTCTTGCCAGTGGGCCATGAGAAGGTGCCACATGGCTTTGGATTAATTAGAGATCCTGCCTGGACGACGACACAGCTGATGGTGTCAAGAGCCTGGATCCTGGACGTGTGCTTCTCTTCCTTGCAAGTACGGTACCCTGACTTAGGGCAGAGGGAGATAGGAAGCACTGTGGGCGTCTGTGGGTATCCTAAAGAACTTTGATATTTTAATGAAATTAAGTTGCTACTTTAACTCTGTATAGCATTAAATAAACATTTCCTTTCCTTTTCACAAATCTCTGGCTTTGAGAGGCATCTTTCCATAAGGCGGCGGACAATAATGGACCTTCTGTTTGCTCTGTAACACATACCCGAACACAGCGAAAATTATTTCTTGTTCACCCAACATGTCAGGAATGGACTGGAGGAGGCTTGACCCCACAGTCACACAGGGCACAGGCTGTTGTGTGATTCACAACCTTTGGTCTACTTCCTATGGAACACGTGGCCTTTTCGGGTGCAGCAGCAGAACAGAGACTGATGTTGTACATGGACTTGACGCTATCTTTGCCATAAGTGACATATATCACTTTCCATCACGACCTATGGGGCAAGACTAGTACAGGAACCCACCGAATGACAAGCAGGTGGAAGAGTGAATCCAGCCCTGTGCCCAGAAGGAGAAGGCAACTGCATATGAGCGAACCACAAAGCTTTCTACCAGTAGTGCAGCTTTTCCGACTCCCTCGTAGAGTGATAATGAATTGGTAATTCTAAACTGCATATAAGCAATTTAAAGCACCTAAGAAAAGTGTCACATGCATGAAATCACTTTCTAAACCAGACATATCCAATAATACATTTTCCAGTTGGTGCTGTACCTCTGCGAGGATACATACATATATATGTCACAACTCAGGATACTTTTTGGTAAACCTGTCTCAAAAATTATTTTCAGATTCAGTTAGTGAATACATCACCGTATATGGTTTTAACTTCATAACTTACCGATCAAAGACAGAATCATTCACTTGAGAACTTGCCTACGCTTGACACCTGACTCTTAATTTTTATCTATATGTGTTCATGTGTATTTCATTTGTGTCTTCAAAACTAAGCAAAAGTATTTAATGCAGGCTCTGAAGAAAATTCAAACAAGTAAATTTCTAGAAATGTGTTACCAACTTGATCATAGAATGTGTAGTTGATTTCCTCTGATTCCCACCTGCAGAAAGTACATTGGAAAGTACAATGTTAGTTTCAACTTTTTATTTGGTACTATTATTTCCTTAAGTGTATAATTGTATTTATTTAAAATTTAGTGCAGGAGGATATTTAGAAAGTCAGGGAAACTTAAAGTCCCACACGGAGCTCAGCTGTGAACACGGTTTGCAGTAAGCCGAGCTGACGGGCAGCGCGTAGCCTTTTATCCGCAGCATCAGTTCGTCCCTCTGACATTCATGATGAGCAAGGCTACAAGGGAAGCCTGAAATGAAATGTGAGAATTTTTCAAGGCACAGTTTTCATCACAGAGAAAGGGGCACAAAGGGAAAACAAATCAAGATGATTAACTACTTCCTGTTATCACCAATAGAGTTTTTCTAACACAGGAAGACCGATTAACAGCAAATTGTGAGTATATAAGGGGATAGACCCACAGGCAATTAGCAGTTCCTGTTAACCCTTGCAGTTTTTGCACTTGAAGGCTTCCGTATCCACGAGGGATTTTTCAGACAAGCTGTGCAACGCCAGCTTTACACTTTGATCTCACCACCGAAACAATGCCTCTTGTTCCAATGACAGCCAAGAGGACCTGCACCACAGAACATCGCACTAATGCAGCACAGTCTGGGCATCTTCATTCTCCCCAAAATATTTGTCTTGATTGAACCAAATAACCTTTCCAGAAGAGTAAGTTATTTTAGAAAGGTAAATTAAGTGTTGAAATTTATATAAAGAACCTCGGGTGTGAAGATTGAGCCAGGTGGTACGTTGCTTTAGAAATCTATGCTAGTGACCTCCCAGGATGTCCGCCCTTCTTTACAAGGGCCAGGGCCACACCCTAAGCTACCACACTTGAGCATGGGTGCCCTGATGTTGTTGAGTACCATGCAGCATGAGAGGTGTTTCTAGCCCATGGCCCAGGAATCTGGCTGATGCAAACATCTTCTGAGGGCGTGGTGATGGTCCTGGGATTTCCCTGAGAGAGCATTTTAGATCTTCCTGATGTTATCTACCCAAAGATCTTCAGTCCATTCAGAAGAGATCTCCTGGGAAATCTGAATGGTGTCACTGGGGGTTCCCTTGGGAATGTGTCCCATTCAAGCAAGAGTCCCTGGAGATCTTGAGACACTTTGGTTAAAGCCATTTGAATACTTAAGAGAGATCAGTGCTCTTCCTGAAGAACAGAGCATATTACTATTAAACACTTCATCGGAAAGATACTGCCAAGAAGAGAGGTTTTCACAATTCTTTTTTTCTTACTTTTATCCAAACAAGCTTTGCCTGGCTGCTGCTACATTTTTAAAGCCTGCCGAAGTTTATAATTCTTCCTTAAGGGTGTGATGGTCAGTGTGATGTGTCAAATGGGCGAGGATACAGTACCCAGTGATTCAAACAAACACTATTATAGGTGTTGCTATGTAAGTATCTTGTACGTGTGATTCAACCATAATCATTTGAATTTAGTAAGGGAGATTATCCCAGATAATCTTGGTGGGTCTAATTCAATCAGTTGAAAAGCCTTCACAGAGGAGTTGCGGTTTCCCCGAAGAGGACATCTCCACTGGTGGGCAGCTGCTTTACTCTGCCCGGCTGTACCAGCCGGCCCTTCCAGGCAGCCTGCCCTTCGGATTTTGGACTTGTCTGGTCAGGCTCCACAATCAAATGGGCCTCCCATGGGCTGCTTCTCTGGTTGAACCCTGGCTCCTACAACATACCCAGGAAGCCCTGAACCAGTATCTGGAATGGATCTTAGATTCCTCAGAAACAAATGCACTCTACAAACTGGGAGCATTGCATTATTGGAAGTTTTGGGTAGTAATAGTTCAAAAAATATTATTTATAGACTGAACAGCTACAGAGAAATATTAGCTTGCTCGCTTCTGGTTGTTAGAGGTTTTCCTGCAAACCACAAAACCATCTCTTTGAACCAGTCTAGGCATTGTTATCTCTGTAAACATTTTTATTTAAATCTGAAAGAAAGTGTTGGTTCAGGTATGGCGTGCTCTTCCTTTCCACGGCTTCACAGATCTAGGATAGGTCCCCTTTCCCGAGGGGCCAGGGTGTTGCAAGCTTCATTACAAAGTAAATCAAAGCATTATTAGCTCATTTTAGAGATTGTATGAGAGAAAATACTTCATCAGATTTTCGTAATCTACTTTTTAAAAATGCTATCGGGAATTTAGACAGCAGCACCAGGGTGTAGCATGGTATTTTAGACTTGGGGTTAACCTAAAAGGTACAGACGATCTACTTGAGATGCACTGTGTGTGCTTGGCCGCCTGTCAGCATCCCTGAGTGGTACGTAAATAGTGGCCAGGCCTCAGCTCTCCTGATGGGTGATGTGGACATGCAGAAGCCACACCACGAAGCTTCATTCAAGGCACTTTTTAAGGTGCCGTTTAAGGCACTTATAAAAATCTTATCCAAGTTTGACTCTTCTGTATGGTCATTTTTCCCCAAAAGATGAATGAGTTTTGCCAAATCAGTCAAAATGCTTCTTTTTATAATAAGGCAATGCTCATCCATTGTCTATCATTTCTTCTTTGAGCTTTGGCAGCCAGAGAGTTGTAGAATAAAATTTAGCTTTGACATGTGGTTATCTATGTTATATTTATTTTATTATTTTGTTTTGCTGCTCCTTCTATGGTTTTAAATGTTGAATTTTTATTTACATGGTCACCAACAGAAGCTGAATTGAATACTTGGGCTCAGACCGTCTCTCAGGGAGTCAAGGAGGGAGGGAGCAGGGATAAGGGAAGGGGAAGGGGGCAGCAACTCCCCCACCTCACCAGGGTGGGCCCTGGGGCTCAGCTTCCTCAGATCTGCATACGTACACAGTAAAGCCCCGGAAGGTGCTCCTGAAGGATGAGTTTGGAGCCTTCCTCCAGTGACTTGTCCCTTTACTTGCTCCTGTCCTATATTGTTGGAGGCCCCTGGGTTAGGCTTGCTGGGTGGGGCTTCAGGAGGAAAGCCTTGGCATCAATACTAAGGATGTTGAGAAAGTCTGTATCCCAGCTGCCACCATGGCTGAGCTCAGAAGCGGGCCAAGGAGACTTGTGACGGGTCTCAAGGGCGTGTGCTCAGTCGTGCCATGGCTGTGCCCTTGACACAGTGGTACAGCACTGGTCAGTCATTTGGAAAAGAGCTGAAGAGGAAAAAGATACAGACACATATACAATCATTACTTTCAAGTATCCCCTGTAAACTTCATGATTTTGAGTGTACTGAGCTTGAGTTACAGATATAAAGAATGAGTTGAATGAGACATTTTATAAATAGAAAGTGATACAAATGCGTGGAAAGTGTCTGGAAAAATGTATTACTAGTGGTCGTACTGGAATGGAAGAAAGGGACTTATAGTCTCTGCAAAGGCTGCACGTGAATAAGCTGAAACATTGCTTCCTGCTTCGTGGAGGAACCAGAAGCAATCAGACGATTCCTCTGAAATCCTTCTCACACCAGCAATCCGCCTGTTCACATGCCTCTGCAACCTCCGAGCCTGCCTTGCGTCTCACCTGTGCATGTTAACTGTCTGCCCTCCCCTGAGGGACCATTGCCATCTACCTCTTCCCACCTACTCAAAGCTACGGCTTCATGGCTTCCCCTCCCTCTGGAATCATTGCTTTTCAATCAGGAAAGAAAAGGCAGTAACATTTTTCATTAAAGGGACAACAAAAATAAAAACCTGGGCCTGCTATCCCCCCTGCATCTGCTGCTCCATTTCTCTGCTTCTCCTCGCTACAAAAAATCCTCAGTGATGGACTTGTGCCCCTCGCTTGCAGTTTTTCTCCTGCCTTTTTCCTGGCATCCAGGCCTGTGATGCATCACCACCCACCCACTGACATGTCCTCCGCGTTACTAAGTCACAGGTGACTTCTCAGTCCTCCCTCACCCTGGCCGGACCGCACGCTCACTCTCGCGGCATCAGTGCCCGGGACACCTGCCTCTTTGGTTTCCCTCCCACCTCATCATTCGCTCCTTTTCTCAGGGCCTGCTCACAGGTGACAGAGGGCTATCGAAAACAACAATCATGAAACTTAAACACTCCCCCAAAAGCGAGTTAAAGGAGTGAACAGGGAGTGAATACGGGATCTGGGATCATTTAGAGTGCTGGTGCTCGTGTGTGGTGGTAAAGGTACAGTTCTGGGTCTCCTGAGTGGGCACAGCAGACTCCCCCTCCGGCCTCCTCAGGTGTGGGCCTCTGAGACCCTGCGTTCCTCAAAGTGCCCAGGGACTGAGGAGGGAGTACATATTAAAGACAATAATAATCTTAAAATGCAAGTCCATTAATTGGTATAATTAATTAAATATAAATCTTTTCATAATCAATGTATACTTGTCAAAAGCCAGCAAAGACTTCCTAAAACACTGCTTCTGGCCTTCTCATTACTATTTGTCTTGTCAGTTTTTAGCCTGCATCTGAAAGAAGTCTACAACACAACTTTTCTAGAATCACCGAAGTAGCTGCCTATGCTTAGCAGGAGAGGAAACAACATGTTGGAGAAGGCAAGCCCATTCATGTGGAGCTTGGATGGAGACAATTAGGTTATCTGTTGGGACAGGCATGGGACCCTCCTGAAGTGATCAGGGGAGCAGGACAGGAATATTAGAAAAATCTACCTACCTAGTCAGATAAGGGGGAAAGAAAGAGACCCCAGCAAGAGGACTGGAGAGATCAAAGTGAAGAGCGTCTAGCACTTTGACAAACTGCATGGCAGTGTGAGGGAAGAAAATTGTCTGAGCAAAGCTCCGGGGAAGAAAGGAGGAGGCTCCCACAAACCAGATGTGTTTCTCACAATGTACTTCTAGCTGTTTATAAAAAAAAAAAAAAGTGCCCACAGCCATCTGTATCCAGGAGGCACATTTCCATTTAACACATTCTCAACCATGAGTCATAAAAATTAATTTATAGGGCAGTTCCATATGGTCAAGACATCTGCTAGAAAACTTCCCCCAGAGCCGACTCAGGAAGATACAACGAATGCCTGCTTGCAGAAGGTCTGCAGTCATTTTTATGTGTCCCTAGATGAGCCAAACTTCAGCAGCTGTGTGGGTAAGGTCAAACATTGCCAAATTACAGTCACACTTAACCACTGACCAGCATCACAGAATACTGTTAAAATTCAAAGCTGTGTGTATCTGGGCAAAAATTCACCCAGTTCCAGGTGATCTCTCTGAGGGAAGAAGGGAACACAGGGAGGATTTCAGCACCGCTTTCAGCGTGCAGAAGAGAAACACTTGGGTTGATGGAGGCAGCAGGAAAAGCGCCTCCACCCGGAGAGTGTGGTCCCATGAGCTCACCCCAAACCCAGCTGCTTCCCCTGAAGCAGGAGTCCAACTGAGCTGGAATATTGAGAAATCCAGACTTGCCTTGGAAGGCGGAAGCAATTCTCCCTCCTCAGGCGCATTCTACCAGACTGCCACTCCCAAAGGTCTTTAACCACTTTATCAAAATGCTTCATTTTTAAGGACATGGCAAGCCAGGCATACCCTTGGTACCAAGTTAATCCCAATGTGAGAAAATGCGTGATGGTTCTTTTGTGATTACTGAAAAAAGAACAGGGCTGCATTCCGATGATGTCAAGCAAGAAAATGTACCAGGTACAGGAAAGATCTGGCAGAATGATGATGGGAACCTATTTTTATAACTTGTTTTTCTAGTGATCTGCCTATCTCCTTTGAGTTTCAGTTCTTGACCAGATGTAGGACTTGCTTGTAGCCAAGGCATAAAACTTACTGTGCTTTTCGATTTAGTATCCATTCACATTGGTTGGCCTGAAAACTCTAAACAAACACGGACTTTAGGTAGTCGCAATCACAACCTTTTCTTGTAAGCTAGTCACGAATGTCCTAAGGGAGAGTATCTCAGAATGGAAGGAGGGGCGCAGAAGAAGGGGGCTTGATTGGCCCATTTGTCTTGACACCGTGCAGACAGAGGCTGCTGAGATTGGTTGTGAGAACATGGAGATGGTGCTGTCACCTGGAACCCGCCTGACTCAGTGTCATGGATGTGTTTCCTACGACTGTCAGCAGATAGAGGAGTAATTGAGGAATATTTTGGTCCCTCTGGGAGGCACATGAAGTTTCTACTCCTATGCTCAGGCCAGCATCGGGCCTGAGTCACTAGACACTTTTTGTTCCTTTACCAATGAACCCTCTGATCTTTGTGGTCTTTCTTTGATTAAAAGATGAAACACAACCAAGCCTCATATTGAGCATTCACTCAGAGAGACTGAGAAATAAGTGCACATACATGAAGAAGGGCACATTCAATGTCTTTGCAGGTAACCAATTAATTATTTCCACAGAGGGGCCTTCTTGGGTCCTTGATTCATTGCAGAAATACCCCCTTGTGATTAGAATAAGGAGGGATGGTGTATGGCAGTATTGTTAAGCTTAAATTCATACCCATTGTAAAATATAGGAGCTGAAAGGAACCTCAGAGATAAGCTGATGCAAACTCCGGCCTGCAGTGTCCACATCATTATGGATGAAATGAGACATTCACACAGACTACCGAGTCCGGTGGAGGAAAAAGGACAGCGTGGCTTTTCTCTCAAGGGGAGCAAAAGCCCGCAGTCTCTGCCATGACCGGCCTTTATTGGGTTTCTCCCCACCTCACATTATGGTCCTCATTTACTATGCACAGGTTCACTTTAGGTGGTTACCTTTTACGGACAACAAAGGATCCAATGCCACTAACCACATCACAGAAGAAGGATGTTAGCAAATGGAAAGGGAAAAGTGGTGGAACCGGTTACACTCATCCTAGGAAGGTTTAGCACAGATTTTAGGAAATTACAATAAGCACTTGCTGTCTCCATTCAGGGGGAGGGAGTTTTAGCAAAAGCAAGGCCCAAAGCAGCTTTGGTACAAATGCAGGCCTGATTCCCCATGGAAGAACCTATCCATGGGCCTGGGTCCTGTGCATCTCCGAGTGGGAGCTGGGCCCATGCCACGCAGAACAGTCTCCTACAAAGAGCTAATTACATAAAACCCTCATTTTACAGATCAAACAAATGGAGACTCAGAGAGCTGTCACAACTTATTCAGACGAAAAGCTAATAAGCAGTACAACTAAAACCCAGCACATTTAGTTTTAAGACCAGGAATTTTTCTTTGGGCAGTTTACAAAAATTTACTAAGAAACTTTCAAATCTGTTCCCTGACATCGTTGAACCAAGATAATGTAAAGGGAGATAAATAGTAATGGAAAAACAATGAAAAAATAAAATTGCAAAAATAAATAAAGTAAAATAAAGCTCCCAGTGTGTCCACACAATGGGTTCTAAACCGGCTCCTGCTTAACAGGAAATCTTGGCAGGTTTGAAAGCATAGCAGACCCTCTTACTCCATCTTCCTGTCTCTAGGTGAGAGGTAGAAAGGAGAAGAAAAATCAAGGAGAAAGAAGGAACTGACCATTCTTCCCCTACTCCACAGGGAGCAGAAGCATGAGCCCTTTGTCCAGTGGAACTCCAGGCAAACTGGGTCTGACATTAGCTGCATGAAAGTGTTAGCTGTGGCGGACAGTGTGACTTACTGACTTAACTAAAATGGTATTTTGTCTGGTGCTTTAAAAACACTCATTAAGTAGGAGAAGTATTACCATGTGTTTATAATATATAAAATGCCAAAGAGGAATATGACGAGCCATATTATCATTGTCTATAACAGGGCATGCAATATTCTGACATCTGGAAAATTTGTCGCTGTACCCCCAATTAATAAAGGACATTTGTATATCTGCATATGACAATAGCTTGTATAGAGAATACCATAGTATCATTAATAAAACACTTCAAAATTTTTAAAGAATTTTTTTTACCCATGATGAGAGCTGGCTTGCCTTTTTCATGCTATTACGGAAAAGGCAGTCCTTAAGTATCATGTTAGTTAGTTATAATTGTTTTGTTCGTGGATGTCTCACAACAAATTGAGGAAGTTTCTTTCTATTTATAGTTTACTGGGCATTTTTATTGTTAATAGGTATTGGATTTTGTTAAATTCTTAACTCATTAATATACCATATTTTCAGACTATAAGATGTACCCCCCAAATTTGGGAGGAATAATGGTTGTTAATGCTGCTGTTGAGTTCTGTTTACATTTACATTGGTAAAATATTATGTTATTTATGTCATTAATATTTTACCACATTTTTTGCTTCAAATTTTTTTTTTCCTACTTTCCTCCTCTAAACCCTACGTGCATCTTATGGTCCAAAAAATACAGTAATCATGTTTCTTCTAAGTTGTATTAATATGATATATAATAATAATTAAGAGATTTTAAACCAACCTTGCATTTCTATGATAAACTCCATTTGATAATGGTATATAGTCTTTTTTAATATACATTTCTGGATTCAGTTTGTTAACATGCTATTAATTTTTCATGTTTTTGTGCATATTGTCTATAGTATCCTTTTCTTGTGACGTTCATTCTATTTTCTGTTTTACGTCCTTTTCTTCTATTTTCTAAAACTTTGTGTTGAGTTTGATAGTATTTCTTCTTTAAGTGCTTGATAGAATTCATCTGTGAAAACTTCTAAATCTGGGCTTTACTTTGTGAAATTTTTAATAACTGTAAAAAATCAATTTCTTAATTTTGTATAGATTTATTTAAATTTCATATTTTTTTGAATCAGTTTTGGTAAACTGTGCACATCAAAGAGCTTTTCTATTTTGTCTAGGTTGTCTAATTTGTTGGAATAAAGTTATTTATAGTATTCCCTTGTGATACCTTATATAGAGTATGAAGTCGTTTCTCTTTCATTACTGATTTTCACATTTATGGCTTTGTGCATTTCTCCCTTGGTTAGACTAGTTTAAAAATTTCAATTATGTTGATCTTTACAGAGACCCCAATTTTTTGGTTTATTGATGTTCTTTCCCTTAAGTTTTTCCATTTCATTAATTTCTGCTCTAATTTTTGGGTTAGCCAAAAGTTTGTTTGGTGTTTTCTGTAAGATGGCTCTAGTAGCACTTAGTTGTTTTTAACTTCATTCAAAACATTTTGTTTGGATTATTTTGTGACAGCTGTCATATCAGCATGCATTTAAAAAAACTTATAAAAATTGGTTAATTTTTGTGTAGCCATTTTAATATTGAATATGGAAGGAAATATGCAACATTTTAGCATATTGTGCTTTATCACTTCAGGAAAGGTAAAAACACAGCTGAAACACACACAAAAAGATTTGTGCAGTGTGTGGAGAAGGTGCTGTGACTGATTGAACATGTCAAAAGTGGTTTGCAAAGTTTCATGCTGGAGATTTCTCACTGGATGGTCTTCGACAGTTGGATAGGCCAGCTGAGGTCGAAAGTGATCAAATGCAGGCATTAACTGAGAACAATCGACGTTATACCACACAGGAGGTAGTCGACATACTCAAAAGATCCAAATCAACAAAGTTATTGGTGACAATGAAAAATGTGACTTTATCTAATGGAAAAAAACTAAATGGACTTTTTGACCAACCCAATACTATGTGATTGATTTGCTCTACTTTTTCTAAATTATTGGAGTAGAAGATTAGATCATTAGTTTTACATATTCTTCCTAATATATGCATTTATAGTTATAAATACCTAATCAAGGCATTACCAGTATTCCATACATTTTGACATATTGTTTTAGTGTTCCCTTTAAGACATTTATTAACTTTATATTTAATTTCTTTTTTCAGTCATGAGTTATTTAGAAGTTTGTTATTTAATTTCCATATGATTAGGAATTTCTCAGATATATTTTCTGTATTAATAATTTAATTCTGTTGTGATCATAGAACATACTTATATGATTTTATTCCTTTTTTGTTTTGTGAGATTTTTTAACATATAGTCTACCCTGAAGAATGTTCTGAGTGTTTATTCTTCAGTCATTGGTAGTATGTTCTATATATGTCAATTGGGTTGATGGTGTTTCACAAATCTATAGTCTTAATAATTTTGCTTCTAACTGTGCCAACGCCTAATGTGAAGGATTAGATCTCCACCTATAAATTTTAATTGTCTATTTCTCCTTTCAATTTTCAGGTTTTGCTTCTTGTATGTTGAGGCTCTATTCTAAGATATGTATACATTTTAATGGTTACGGTTATTGTATCCTTTTGGTATATTGACACTTTAAACATTAGGAAATGGCTTTCTTTTTTTCTAGTAATATTGCTTGTCTTCAGGTCTAGTTCATTGGACATTAATGCAGCCATTCCAGTTTTCTTCTGGGTATTCATGTGATATATCTGTTTCTATCTTTTATTTCAACAATTTGTGTTTTTGAGCCTTGAGTTTGTCTCTCATAGACAGGAAGCAACTGCATCTCTGCCCTTAGAATGGACTATTAATCTATTTACATTTACTGCATTTATCAACATGGTTGGATTAATGCCTGTCATTTTGCTATTTGTTTTTTCTGTCTCGTGTCTTTAATATTGCCTTCCCTTTATTGGCTTCTTTGTATTAAAAATATTTTTAGAGTATCAGTTTTACATCTGAGTGGATTGTTTTAGCTAATTTTTTGAGTTACTTTCTTAGTGGCTGCTCTAGTTACAATATGAATGTTTAATTTATCACAATATACTTCAGTATGATAATTCCAACAGAATATGGCATACAGAGATATTGATGTAATTTGCTTATATTTACCTTCCTAGGTACCATTTCCATTGCTCTACATTATTTACTATTGTCATATTTGTTCCTTTAACATTCATGCTTATTGGCATTCTCTAGAGAGCCCTAATAAGCCATACACTCTTCAGTGGGTGCCACACCTGTATATGGCTGATAATGGTTTTTCATCGTTCCTTCATCGAGCACAGCTGGTACACTCTATCATTCTTTGCTTCTCAGATTCTGCAGTGAGTGTAGTAGTTTCTAGCTGGATATAGTTTTCAGTGGCAGAGAACAATTTCAAACATATTATATTTGAAAAAAGAAATGTGCTTAAAGAAATAAATCTTAATATACAATGAGAAAAGTCAGATTAAATGCCAACTTTTTAAGGGGGAATTTTAAGTTCTCACTTTCATTCTATTTCATAAGACCACAAACTATCGTGTAAGATATTTAGAGATTAGAAGCAGTTTTCTACAGATATAAAACTTCGAGGTCTAGATTTCTAGAAGGATATTTGGTTGTCACTGTGTTAGTTTTCTAAGGCTCCCATAACAAATACCACAGACTGGAAAGCGTACATACCAGAAACTGATTTTCTTACATTTATGGAGGCCAGAAGTTCTAAATCAAGGTGGCAGCAGAATCGATTTCTTCTGCGGCCTCTCTCCTGGGCTCACAGATGGCTGCCTTTGTCTTCACACGGCCTTTCCTCTGCCTGAGCCTATAAAAAGGATCTCCTCTTCCCACAACAACTCTGGTCTTATTGGATTGGAACGCACCCCAATTACCTCACTTAAACTTAATCACCTCTTTATAGACCCTGTTTCCAAATATGGTCACATTCTCAGGTGTTGGGAGGTGGATTCCACCATATGAAATTGGAGGGACACAATTCAGTCCATAATAGTTACTATCAATAACACTTTTATGATTATAAAAATAAAGACATGTATTAATTCACTTGATCCTCACAAGAACAGTAGAAGGCATTTTGTTATCCTCACAAGAACACTAGAAGGCATTCAGCACCTGTTTGCACAGCTGCTAAACGGCGAAGAGAGAATTCAGTCCCAGGCAGATGGATTCCAGTGCTCATTATCCATCCAAAAAGAGTTGAGAATTATAGTCTTGCAGGTATTTCCACAACTCTCCCTCTTGCATCTTACAGGCTCTTTCAACTGGCTTCACCACTTAGTCATACTTCAGAATTTACTTCTTTCTATAGAAGCATTAGAACTGATTGTTCTATTATTAAGAAAATGAATTTTTCATTACTTTTTGAGGTGGATTGGCTGGACCCCTGCCTCATAATCCTTTTAAAGGTAGCTAATAATGCAACTACATTGCCTTGTAGATTTTCTAAGAATCCATGTAGGCTTTGCCCAAGTACAATTTTTATCTGGCTTCTGAAGAGAATGTATAATTTTACATAACTTATGTAAACTTACGAAAAGTTCACTTTATTTAGTAAAACTTGTAACTCTAAATATCTATTAAGTCATTACATAGATTAACGAGCAAAGCTTCTAATGTCAGACTTTATTCAGGGTTGATTCTCATTTTCCGTTCATCTCCTTACACCCCCAAATGCCATTTCCTCCCAGGTCCGTGGCTGGGTTGTCCCACGTGGGCTGCCTGAAGATGGAGAGCCCCCACCTGGGTTTTCCAATGGCAGGAACTGCTCCTTGTGTCCAGAGCACATAAGACGGGGCCCTGGAGCCACGGACCGCAGCCGGACCCACCGCCTTCTCTGAGAAGCTCGCTGCAGGGCACAGGGCTTGCTCTTTTTCTGCGTTTACTTGAACTACACCCTTTTCTCTTCCCTTCAATTCACTTTCTTTTTCTCTCAGGTTTTCTTTGGGTTTTTTTCCCCAGTGGTCCCACTACACATCGAGAATGAAGAGCTCTAGGCATTCCACTGGCCCAGGGAAAGGTGCACCAGACAGGACACGATTGGACGAGCTGGTGAGTTTATCATAACAAGTGCTGTCAGTGATGGGCAGGGAGAATTCTTTCAAGTGTTAGTGAGTAAAGTATAAATATCTCTAGTCATTTCAAAAGCAATCTCCTTACTTGGTGCCCATTCCTTTAATATTTCACTGTCATTTTTCATTATTATTCTAGGAAATCATTTGGGTTAAAACAGGATGTTTACAGAAAGTCCTCTTGCTTTTACCCAATAAGGCCTTTGGAGTCCTAGATATCACAATGCCATGAACTTGGACAGTGCCCTCGTACTGAGGAATGCTGAGTGCTTTCACTGTCTGAGTGCAAACTCACCGGCCTGCCTCATATGTCTGATCATAGGCCTTTATTTTCCTTACTGTAAAATAAGGATATAAAACGAAGATGTCAATGTACATGTAAATACCATGTTATCTTCTTTCTATTTTGAAAATTCTCCCAACCATCCCTCCTATTTGTGACCTTTATTTTCTCCAAATGGTTTAATGTTGAATCATTAGAAAATAAAATGCTAAATTGTTTAAATGAAATGTTTAATTTCTAGTCAAGATGGTGGCATAGGTATACGTGGCTCGCCTCCTCACAAAACCACAGCAAAATTACAACTAAAATACAGAACAACCATCACTCAGAACCATCAGAAATATAGCTGAATGGAAGTCTGAAAATTATGGAATTAAAGAAATCACATGCATCCAGATGGGCAGGAGGGGTACAGATGCAGAATGGCTGGTCCCACATCCACATGTGGTCCCGCATACATGGGTGGTGGATAAAAATTCAGGAGGGATATCTCAGGAATGAGGAGTCCCAGCTCACACCAGTGCCCCCATCTCAGGGTTCCAGTGCCAGGGAGATAAGTCCCCATAACTTCTTGTTGCAAAAACCAGTGGGATTGCGTTTGTAGAAGAAATTGCTGAAGCTCTAAGCAGTTCCTCACATTGACTCAATTGACTCAATCAGACTCACTCCCTCTGAGCTCCAGCACCGGGGTAGCAGTTTGAAAGGCAGCAGTGGCATACAGGAAGGATATTTGCAACTGTCTAGGATCAAGATAAGAGCTGGGGGACAGCTTTCTCTCAGACAGCAAGGTGGGCAGAGGGCATTGTCCCTTTTCTGAACCCTCCTTGCTCTGAACCACAGAGCAGGCAGGCTGGTGCCATATCTGAGGCTCCATCAACCTAGCTTACACTGCTTGTCCTGCCCTGGAAATACCCAGAGACTCTGTCCCCTGCAACTTATTTTATCCAAGATGCTTTTCCATATGAATGGCTAGTCTTGGATCATGCTTCACAACTTCCTAAATCTTCTCAAAAAAGCAACAGCCAGCCTCGGTGAGCTCCCAGCCTGGTACCACTTGCTAAGTGGCTCCAGGCCTGGCACTAGCAGCAGCCAGCCTAATTTCACAGCTTGGCCTCACCTGGGACGCTCCAAATCCAGCACAAGTAGTAGCCATCTCAGACTGCTTTATAGCGTGGGGTGGGTGGCCCTGGGCAAAATATAGGTGGGGGCTGACCTTAGTCTATACCACCTGGGAAACCCCAGAGCCTGTGCACTCAGTGAACAGCTACAGACCATGCCAGGGCACAACCACCTTGCCCATGCACAGCTGATCCTCCACAGAGGGAGGAGGTTGATGGTCAGTGGCCACAGCCAGTCCTTGCAGCTGACAGGCCTGGGTAAATCCCTCCCATTGACCTGCCAACAGTAACCAAGGCTCAACTACAAGAGGAGGGTGTACTCAGCCAACACGAGAGCATACCTCGAGTACCTTGCTGGGTGATAGGGGAGGCTGTGCCATTGGACCCTACAGGACCTGCTACATTAGGCCACACTACCAAGAAAGGAAGTCAAAGCAGCTCTGCCTAATACATAGAAACAAACACAGGGAGGCTGCCAAAACAAGAAGACAAAGAAACATGGACCAAATAAAATTCCAGAAAAAGAATTAAACAAAATGGAGATTAGCAATCTATCAAATGCAGTGTTCAAAACACTGGTTATAAGGATAATCAAGGAACTTAGTGAGGACCTCAGCAGCATAAAAAAGATCCAGTCAGAAATGAAGGTCACACTAACTGAAATAAAGAACAATTTATAGGGAAACAATGGCAGAACAAATGAAGCTGAGAATCATATCAATGATTTGGAACATAAAAAAGCAAAAAACAACCAAACATAACAAAAAGAAGAAAAAGGAATTCAAAAACATGAAGATAGTGTAAGCAGTTGCTGAGACAACTTCAAGCATTCCAACATTCACATCATGGGGGTGCCAGAAGGAAAAGAGAAAGAGCAAGAAATTGGAAATCTATTTGAAAAAATAATGAAAGAAAACTTCCCTAATTTGGTGACAGAAATTGACATGCAAACCCAGGAAGCACAGAGTCCCAAACAAGATGGATGCAAAAAGACCCACTCCAAGGCACATCATAATTACATTTCCCAAGATTAAAGAGAAGGAGAGAATCTTCAAAGCAACAAGAGAAAATTTAACAGTTACCTACAAAGGAGTTCCCAGAAGACTCTCAGCTGATTTCTCAAAAGAAAACTTGCAGGCAAGAAGGGGCTGGAAAGAAGTATTCCAAGTCATGAAAGGCAAGCACCTACATCCAAGATTATCCAGCAAAGCTTTCATTTAGAATGGAAGGGCAGATAAAGTGCTTCCCAGATAAGGTCAAATTAAAGGAGTTCATCATCACCAAGCCCTTATTATATGAAATGTTAAAGGGACTTATCTAAGAAAAAGAAGAATATAAAAAATACACACAGTAAAATGATAACAAACTCACAACTATCAACAATAGAAACTAAAAAAAAAAATGAACTAAGCAAACAAGTAGAACAGGGACAGATTCACAGAAATAGAGATCATATAGAGGGTTATCACCAGGGAGTGGTAATAGGGGAAAAGGTACAGGAAATAAGTATCATAAATGGTAGGTACAAAATAGACAGGAGAAGGTTAAGAATAGGATGGGAAATGGAGAAGCCAAAGAACTTATATGTACGACCCATGGACATGAACTAAGGTGGGGGAGTGATGGTGGGAGGGGGAGTACAGCGTGGAGGGGAATAAAGGGGAAAAAAATGGGACAACTGTAATAGCATAATCAATAAAATATATTTAAACACTTCAAAATTGGTGAATTTTTGTGCAGCTATTTTAATATTGAAGATACAAGAAAATATGCAACATTTTCTACATATTATGCTTCATTATTTCAAGAAAGGTAAAAATGCAACAAAAAAGATTTGTTCAGTGTATGGAGAAGGTGCTGTGACTGATTGGATGTGCCAAAAGTGTTTTGGGAAGTTTCTTGGTACTACTGACATTTTGGCCAAATAATTCCTTGCTAAGGGACTGTCTTATGCATTGGGAGATGTTTGACAGCATCCCTGGGCCTCTACCCACTAGAAGCCAATAGCAGGAGAGAGCCAAGATACTCAAAATATCCAAATCAATAAAGTTATAAGTGAAAAAGAAAAACATATCTCTTATTTTATGGAAAAAAAAACTAAGTGGACTTTTTTATTGACCCAATAATTTCCTACCTGTTGAACTTAGTTGTTAAAAAATAGACATGTATTTTATGCCATTTTTTCTTTTCTCTTTTTTTGTCATTCATTTTATTGACATTTACTTTCATTGGCCATGAAAATGATGATCCACTAAAGACTGAAAATTGTATAAAAATTGGTCCTTTATCACACATAGTTTAAGAAGCTGTTTTTGAACCAGTGCTTCCTAGCCTACATCATTTTATAGCACAGATTTTAAAAAGTGGTAATATTTGTAGCAGACACTAAAGCAAAATCAAGGGTATTTAATTGCTTTGTAACTGGGTTTGAATAAAAATTAATTTTATTTCAATATTTATGATAAAAAGCATAATTCAAAATAAGAAAGACACTAAATAAAAACATTTTTGAATTCTCTTTTAAATGATAAATTTGAGCTTATTTCTGTAAAGGTAATTCTTTGTATCAGTACATGAAAGAACTGAATTATATTTAAGGAATTTAACAAGTTTTCCTTTTCTTCAATTCAATGAACAAAATTGGGAGTTATTTGTTGGAGAATGCTAATTGATTTTTAATCCAACTTGACTGTTTTTGTACCAAGCACTCCAAAATACCCAAGATGCTCTAATTGGCAGAGTGGTCATGCTTCAGCATGGGTTCCTTGAACCCACCACGCAAAAGGCTCAAGAACAAATGGACGGAATTTTCTGACAAATGGAAACAAAAATGAAGGAAGCTGCCTGGAGCTGCCATGACCGGATCTCCTCTAGGGCCTCCTTTCCCCTCTATCACATCTGGCCACATGTTGGTCTTCTTTACACGTTCCATGGTGTCCGAAATACAAACTCCTTCAACAGCGCCACAGGCCTTGGGAAGCGACGGGCAGCAGCGGGGAGCTCTGCTGCGGGCTGCTGACGTAGAGTCCGGGCAGGAGAGGCCTCCTGACGTTTTCCCTGTGTCATAACCGAACAGCGTGCGCCTAGTGCACTCGTTCTGCTCCCAGCCTGCCGGGACCACAGGCAGCCCAGCCGATCACTGCCCTGCTCCAGAGCACCCCCCAGGCTGGCTCACAGCCAGAGGCTGCTGAATCAGATCCTCCTCTGCTGAGCCCCGCCAACCTGCTGCAAGAGGGGAAAAGACTGGCTCATCATTCTGGGCCTCCACACATCTGCTTGGAAGCTCTGCACCAGACTATACGCTCTTCAAAGCAGGAATCATCTCTCCCTTGCTCACTACAGTACCACGGAGTCCCTCACAGCTGCCTCTCACATAGTATGCGCTCAGTAAAGACTTGCCCAATGAATGAATTTCCATCCATTCATGACTAAGTAAGTGTGATCTGTCTATGCACGGAATACTACACAGCCTCTAAATTGAAGGATACATATATTCCAGGACGCTGTCAATAAATAAGGCTGGGTGAAAAAGTTAAGTTGCTAAATAGCATACATAATATAACCCAATTTACATAAAACATACATGGGTCTAATTACACACATAGCGATACCATGAAGAATGTTAATCATTGGAATTTGGTCTTATTTTAAATTTTCAAATTCTTCCAGTTGTTTTTCATCTTTTTTGTGCTTTCCATGCACTGTGTTTCTCAGTGCTTTACAACTGTTATTTATCCCAGGCATACTCAGCTTGAAAATACCGTGAGGCTATGACTATTAATGACAGAATTCAGGGAGGAAAAAACTGTTATTACGGAATTTTTATCTAGCAAGATCACAATTCAATTATAAAGCCAGAGTTTGACAATTTTATATGAGAGCTCGGGGACTATAGCAACCAGAGCCCTTCCTGAAAAATTACATTGTGGATTAAAATCAGATCATTCAAGAGATGAATGAAGATCAAGTAGTTAGAAGTGGAGAAGCCTTGGGAAAGGAACTGGAATTTAGCATGGAGTCAATTGAACATACAGTCAATATCAAACAACTATAAGAATTATGTCTACAGAAATCTTAAAAATCTTGAAAAGCAATAACGATAATATAATCAATAAAAATGAGATGAAGGAAGAAAGGGTAAAGAGGATGTCAGATTTCTAAGCACATTACCAGGGAGTTGATTTTTCACAAAACTGAAAAAAAAGAAATTAAGAAAAAAATTGATTATAACATGTTGTGGTTTTTTTTTTTTTTTTTTTTTTTTTTTTTTTTTTTTTTTTTTTTTTTTTTTTTTTTTTTTTTTTTTTTTAATAATTGTTTCCTCCATCCCTTGGGTTGCCGAAGGATTGCTGTGAAGTTCAGCATTTCCTTCACTTCAAATTCAGTTTCCTTATACAATTTCCAAATTCAGTTTCTTTAGTTTCAGTATATTTAAACTTTAAAATTGTATTAAAATTGTACATATAGAATGATTATAATATTTTGAAATTAACCCTGTTTACAGAGTTAGAATGTACACATTACAGAACTTCATCCTCCTTCCTTTTGACCTTCCTTCCTTTCCTTTAGTCCATCTTTTAAATTATATAAACGTACGGGCAATATTTGTCATGAGGCTTACACAATGCCAATTGTAGTTATTTTGTGGTAGTGGGATTTGGAGTTGTTTTTACACCTACTCTGTGTTATTTTAGAACTGTTTGAATTTTATGTGACAAACTCATGTTTTGATAAAAATGACTCCTTTATTTATAAGAAAAAATGCCATAAAAAGATACCATCTTGATACATTCCAGAAGCTTCACAGGACTGTGACCACATTTTCAAAGAAAGTATTAAACGATGCAACAGAGAGTATTCTTGCAATACAAGAGTTATTTTCTTGGTTTCTCTGAAAACAAAATATATCTGTAACTAAAAATAACCACGTTTTCTGATGTTGTTTATGTTTTTGAAATGAGAAATCATGACTTCCTAAGAGTCTATGATGCTTTGCACACACAAAAATTTTATTTGCTTTTTAGTAGAATCATAAAAGTTTGGGTTTTTAAAAGAACTTAGGAGTCATCAAGCCCCATTTTAGAGATGGGAAAAGTTCACCCTAAAGAGGCTAAGTGATTTTTACTTAAAGGTTTACGACTAAGTTAACTAAAATGCCAAGGTAAGACCTGTCTGCTGAAATCAGCCTAATTTAGCCAAACACTACACATTTGGGTTTTTTTATACCATAGAGATTAATGTTTTACCTAAGGAAAGTACTATTTCACCTGAGTATGTAGAAAGAATTGCCCTTGGTTCTTTTAGGCTGGCTTTAATTAAACCAAAGCTTTAAAAGTTCATGACATAAACCATAGGCAAAAAACTCCACTAGACTGTCAGCAAGATTAATAATGGGGTGCTGATGTATTGCATGATTTCCTTTACTTTTTTGCTTGTTTGTGCTTTGTAAATGTTCTATATTTATATTTATTATTTTGGAATATTAAAAGATTATGACTTTAAGAATCACACCTAGGAATTTTAATTCTTAGCTTCATGAGAGAAGTTTCTTTTTCCAGAGAAGATAATAAGGCCATCCTTTCTTTATGAAAGCTGTCAGAAAGCTGACAAATACTTGGTAGGAAAAAATAACTTTCAAAGAGCCTGGTCAGTGTTCAAAGGATCCCGCAAACAGCAGCGAGGACCAGTAGGAGAGGAAATGATTCGTCACGCCGGGGACATCAACTCACGCGCCTGAGTCACGGCTCGGGCCTCCCAGGAGCAGCGTCTCAAGCCGCGGTCACCAGCGTGAGCAGAGGAGTAACCGTCTGTTTCTGTGGCGACGGAGGCTTTCGCAACATCCTCTGGCCAAGGAACGCAGCCACAGCCAGAATGATTTCAGACTCCAACTATTTCAGCGGCAGCAACAACAGCAAAAAACACAGCAGCGGCCAATTCCCAAATGATCTCGTGTGAATGCTTCCTATCAGCTCATTATCAACGGGATTTTTATGGGAAACCCTAAGAGTGTCGCGGAGCTTCTTAGGATGCTGTTTTTCTTTGCTTGGGTCTGAAGGAGAAACGGAATGCTGGGGCCCTAGAATTCACAGGTTACTTATGCAAGGTGGAGGGCAAGGGATAGAAATGCGAGCGTTCTAAGAGGGTCTTAACTTAGTCTGTGCTTCGCTGCCTCTTGGTGAGTCCCCGAACCTCTGTGCGTCTGGGCTCTCTTCCCTTCCCACCTGCTCACCTCCAACCCGCCATTAGAGAAAAGGACGATATGCTAGATAAATAGATATTCTCAAAAGTGTTTTATTCTGAGACAACCTTAGTAAATGGCTTTTTGCATGTAACATTATTCCATGAGCAAATCCATATTTTGATATTAAAGAAAATCTTTAATATTTTATTAAAGATATATAATCTTTATTATAGATAAAGATTCCCTTCCCTCCCACTGAAGAAAATATATTGGAATGCAAGTGAATGAGGAGAGTTTTATGGTTTCACACTAATTTGTATGCCATACCTTAAGGCTAATCTTAAGGTACTGTGAGTTTTTACAAACCAATGAGAAAAAAATTAACAGTTTTTCTAAAAAAAGCCAATGAAAAGAAAGGATATTTTTTAAAGACAGAATGATAATGTGTAAAGAGACTTCAAAAGTTCCCCCAAATAAACTACCATTAAGAAATAAAAAATACTAAAAGAATAATTTTAAAATTTTTTAAATATTTAATAGTATACTCAGTTGCCTAGGGCATGAGTAAACAGAAACTTGTGTGAAAATGCAATTGGCTGTGCCTTTGGAAAGATTTTGATGATACACATAAAAATTTTAATGTATGGATCCTTTGATCCATCAATTTTTTTTAAAGAATACACCATACAAATACACCTGCTGAACTGTTTGGATTACATCATATTTTTAGCAGGAATACAAGTACCTGTAGTCTAATGAAGGAACTAAATTTGTCATGGTGAACCTCAATTTAAATTCCAGCTCATCTTACGGAGAAAATTGAGCAACCCTCTTAAACCTTCTGCTCCTCAGCATTACTTTGAAATTTATAACGCTATCTACCTTCCAAGAAAATTACAAAGATTGCACAAGAATAGAAAGGCAGAATATTGTTGGAAGTCCTGAATTATCAATGATATTTTTATCAATGCCACCACTTTAGGAAAAAAATCAAATACATATTTTGTTGAAAATAAGATGGAATAAAAACTTTTTGGTCTTGGGTTGTTCCGCATAAATCATGTTAAACGTACGTTTCAATTATACCCAGTAACAAGCGTCCATTTGAACAGATTTGTGGTGTGCACATCAACTAGAAAAAGGAAGATATACCAAAATTTTTGTGAGGCGTACTTTAAATATAGTATAAGAAAACATCACTTCAAAATGAAATGCTTTTCCACCTGTTCCGGAACAGAAAAACAGTAGTTTCATGTTGTGGAGACTAAATTAAAGTGAATTGCTTTATATATTTTAAAAAATGTGTCAGCCTTTGGCGGTAAGTATTGGAGGACTATGATAAAAAATAGCAGGCAGGAATAATCTACTAGAGGGCTGTGTATGACATAAAAATGAGTCACCTTGAAAACACTGTTTCTCCAAGCACATTTCAGTGTCAGAGACGAAGTTAATACCAAAAGGAGATTATGAAGCTCTTTGATATTCTAAAAGTCTTGAACCTGCCTAGGCCACCCAAAGGGGTACTTGGGCCCCATTAACCAACCAAGTAGAAACTTAATACCGTCCCACCTGACAGGTGGTGTGGCGGGCTGAGAACCAACCCTCTTTGGTTTCTAGCAGGAACAGCATCGCCCAAAGTCTTGTCTGCGGCTCACAGACCCCAAAGGACATTCTTTCCAGGAAATGTTAGCAAGTACTGTACACATGCCCACATTTACAACGCTCTGCGATGAGAAGTGTCTGGGGAGCACAGGATGTGGTAATTCTCCTCTTGAGGATCCCTGACGCTAACCGGCTTATAAAGAGCTAAGAGAACTCCTGCTCTTAAGGAAAGTAAAAGGCATAAGCTACGCCTTCCCAATCTTGCTGGAATCCAAAATTCTTTTGTACTTAACCCACCTGCTAAATTTCCAGAAAGCAGTAAATTGTGTGGGACACCAGTTAGGGAGACACTGTTACAAAAATGCGAAACACGACTGCCTAATCGAAACACGACTGCCTAATCGACATGCATTTTTTCAAATGGAATGCATATTATGCGAGAAGACGGGGCCTTCCATTTCTTCTAGATTTGGGAGTCATAAAAATATTTGTCCTCATGAATTGATTATTTTTTTTTTACTTTTATCGATAATGTGATGTAGAAAATAAGAAATATCGCCTCATATTTATTGCCTGCCCTGTGCCAGCCGAGGCTTAGCAATGGAGGAACAGTATTGAACGAAGCAGAGAAAAATCTCTGCCCTCAGGGGTCCAACCAACAGGAAGTCAGTGACTGGGGGGCGCTTTAACAAGGCGGACCCATGAAGAAACGATGAGACTAAAGGTATTTGAAGTTACTCTGGGACAGCCCATGAGCGAAGTGACTGGAGTTTTCCAAGCACGTGTCATTACTTTTGGTTGTCTTTTGCCCATTTTTTCCAGCATTATAAAAATTATGCTTACCAGCTTAACCATTTTTCAGTGTTTATTTCTGTAGTGTTAAGTACATTCACACAGTTGTGCAACCAATCTCTGGAACTCTTTTTATCTTGCAAAACTGAATTTTGCCTGTTTTGAGCACATCATATTTCCAGGTACTCTCTAAGAATGAGAACAGGACAGGTTTGGGTAATTTCCAAGTATTTAATAATATATGAAATCCAAGCTTTTCATATTATCTAACATAAATTGGATTGAAAATAATCGTTATCTTTTTAAAAAGAGCTCTTGCTCCCTCCCAAACTTTTTCCTCTCCAGTGTTAAATTTGTGCTTCCCTGTTCAGATGAACAGAAGTTCATTGTGAAGGTCTCGTTAACTTAGCGCTGACCTACAACAAGAAAATACGTCTGAAGATGTACTTGGCCATACGTCCAGGATCATCCAGCTCCGATTTACCGCCAACGTCATGATTTAGAAGTGGGGCTAGAGACCAGCTGCCTCATCAGTAATTCCGCTTTGCTGCTCAGAGAGTCACAGCACCGCAGCCCAACCAGCACTGCTGATCCTAGCTCACTAACTAACCAGGCAGGCGGAGCGAACCACAGAACGTCACTCGAAGTCACAGGACAGCGTGTCCTCCAGCTGAGGCTCCTCAGTCCCACCTGCAAATGGAGCCAGTTTCCTAACCCTTTCACTGGAGTCAAATAAGTAGTTGTAACACTTTCACACAGGCATTGAGAAATTATTGCTACTTGGTCTATTATTATCCACCCTCACCCAAATCAATTTGCTTATTATTTGAAAAAAATTTAATTTAGTTATTGCTCAGCAATCTGAACAATTTGTATCTTTTCCAAACAGCTTGTGAGCTGGTGATCAAATTCTGACACACAAAGATGAACAAAACTTTTATACATGAAAGGGAGTATCATTCCATCAACTTGGTTGAAATCAAGTCTCACTTGCATCATTCATTTGCTGGACGAATTTACTCATAATCTGCACTAATAGTCAGCAAATACCAGGGCAGCTCTCCTGGTTAGCTACAGCTACTACCCTTCCCAAGTGAGTGTGCCACTCATTGTCATTGGTCTGTGACATGCTGTTTCTGTTACCACATCACTTGGAATGCCACTACCATTGATAACTTATAACATTTCAATGTCTTTAATTTCATTTCTCAGTTACTGGGTTGTCCAAAAAAGTTCATTTGGTCTTTTTCCTAAGATAGCTCTAGTAGTGCTTAATTCTTTAACTTCATTTGAAACAATTCTGTTAGATTGTTTTGTGACAGATGTCGTATCAGTGTGTATTTAAAAAAAATCAAAACTGGTGAATTTTTGTGTAACCATTTTAATATTGAAGATGGAAGGAAACACACAACATTTTCAGCATATTATGCTTTATTATGTCAATGAAGGTAAAAATGTAACTGAAACACAAAAAAAAGATTTGTGCAGTGTATGGAGAAGGCGCTATGGCTGATCAAATGTGTCAAAAGTGGTTTGTGAAGTTCTGTGCTGGGGATTTCTTGCTGGATGGTGCTCCATGGTCAGGTAGACCAGTTAAAGTTGATAGCAATCAAACTGAGACATTAGTTAAGAACAATCTACATTATAACATGTGGGAGACAGCTGACATACTCAAAGTATCCAAATCAATGAAGTTGTTGGTGAAAATGAAAAATGTGTCTTTTCATTTATGGAAAAAACTAAATGAACTTTTTGGTCAACACAATAATTACCTCAATAGTTGGTAGTGAATAATTATTTGCCTGTTTCTTTGCTTTTGTACCACAGGAATTTACAAACTACTTAGTTAGAAATCTTTACCATCAGACCAGAGCCCCCACCTTCCTTTTATCCAGAGGGACGATGAAATCAAACGTAGCCTCCCTTGAAAAAGTGGCACCTATGTCCTATGATTACAATATTTGGAGACTTACACTTTTCATGTGTTTTTATGACATTAAATTTGTTTAGATATGCCTCTGAAATGGTTTATTTGGAAATCACTCTAGGCAACCCAAGCTTTCACTGGTTGTGGATACTTCAGGATTTCATATGTTAAAATTTCTTACTTCATCATGTTTGTGTTACTCAAGTAACATATTTTTAATGTGACAGGGTAGCAACATTTTGTCCTGTCTGAAAGACCTTTCCCTGAATTACTTTATTATTACAAAATCCTCTTCAAACAGACAACCACAGGCATTTGAAATTTCAGGCGTTCAAAAGCTTCATTCACATTTAAGTGCTAAAAAGTTATTACATTCCGACTGAGTTCCAGTTCCCAGGCTTACTGAATTACTGTCTCATGCTGACTCATGGATGGGTCTTATCCCTGGATACTGCTTATTTATAACCTGAATCAAATCCTCAAGTTATTTCTTTTTTTAAAAAATTTAAGTAAATAATGTACCAAGAGAAAAATCTGTCTGTTTCTCTGATTGATATTTTCGGTTCTGTACCTCATTTACAAGAAATACTTCAAGTGAGGCTGTAAAATGCCATAAAATATAAGACAGCTATAAAAGAAAATGCTCCCTGAGCTATCATAATAGTACTTTCCATTTATATAGTGAAATATTTCATAGGCATTAGTTCACGCGAGCCACATAACATCCCTGTTTCACACACGGAATCTACCGCGGCTGCCACAGGCCTAGCTCTCAGTCCCTGCCCTTGGAGGTTGTTTTACAGATACTGCCACACTAACCATTTTCCATTGTCAGGAACTGCCTGAGAAATGTGCCTGCTTACCTCTGCGTATGTGTTTGGGTAGACATTCTGGGAGCAGGTATGGCCGGAGGCAGGAAGCATGTAGGTCCTTCTTGTCTAACCAGGTACGATGTTCAACGTTAGCAGTCACCCTGGCTGCAGGTGACTAAAGAATTATTACACAGCCCTTTTGCCCTTGGCCCCTGGTACCCAGATCCTTATCTGAGCCACTTTCTGCCATCCCGCTGATTCCATTGCCTATCTAATTAGCCCTGCGCTTAGATCACCAATACAATCCATCTCTAGCCCTTGGCAAGAGAGCAACAGTGAATGTGCTTTGTAGGAAACTAGGAAAGTGGACAGAAATTTAAGGTCTTATTTTGGACCAATCTCCAAATCCTCAGTTGGATCTCTCCTTTAACAATAGGTTTAACGAAGGATAGCCATGTTGATAGATTCTTTGTGATATTATTAGAAGAAAAAAACTAAACGTGTGCACAGACCGATTAGGGAGTTAAATATTGAATTTGAGACATTAGACACCTGAGGCAAAAATACAATAGCAGACCCATGGAAATACAAAAAGAGTACTTCAGCAAGGGATGTCCTATTTCTTGTGTTCCCTCATTAGCCAGCATCAACATTTAGGGAGGGTGGCTGATCCCATAACCATTTCTCAGTCCTCATCTTATTTGAAGTACCAGTAGCATTTGACACAGCTGATCATTCTTTCCAGGACACTAGTTGGTCTAATAAAATGCATGTTAATCGTACAGAATCTTGCCAGGATCTGGAGAGTGTGTTGACGATTAGGGAACTAGGCAAATGAAAAGGGAATGGGAGTAAGAGGATGGTTAGGAAGTGGCTCAAGCAAAGATGCAGGTGCCAGAGCCAGGGAGCAAAGGGGACAAATAATAATCCTGCCCCATCTGCAGCTAGGGTGATTGCTGACCATGAACCTAGATGCCTCTTGCTTAGCCGTTATTCCGAATCTTCATGGGTGGGCCATTAAAATGTAATGCAGTTTAATGAAATTGTTTATACAGACAGGGTCCCACAAAAACTATTTTCCTGGAACCACACATACTCAGCGGGTGTCCCTGACTGAACTTCTGCATCATTCCATAGGATAGGACATTTTTAAATTATTTTTCTACCTGTAGTGGAACATTGGCTTGCTCTGTTACTGGTACAAGCCCTGATGCTCAGCACACCACGATCTGAAGCTCTCTGCGCCTGGTCCTCTGGAACAACTCTTCCAGTAGATTGCTATAGGTGCCGCCGTTCACCTTCTTCACACCTTCTTCAGATGCCCTCACCTCAGGGGAACTTGCCCTTGATCCTCCTATTTACTAATGCATCTATCTCCGTTTGTGTCTCCCCACTAGAATATAAGCAAGGATTTTTATTTGCGTATTCATTGCTCTGTCCCCAGTTACTGAAGAATATGTATTGGAATGAAGGAAGAAATTTGAATGAATGAATGAATGATGGCTGAAATTTATTTGAAATTACTTTCAATTCCAAAGGCCTTCATAAATTTTTACTTATAATTTTTTCAATATATTGTATATATTGATTTCATTCTATAAAGATATCAAATTACAATAGAGAATAAATTGACACTAAAGTTAAAAATATTTTCAAAGAAAATCTTACAGAAAGTTATTTTCTGGTCTTCATTTTGCTAGGAATCATTAATGTTCTACCCAGTTTCTTAAAACCTTGAAAAGAAGCATTTAATTCCAAAACTATTTGCTTATTGCCTTTTGTCTTATTTTAGCACAATATGTAATGTTTCTTTTTTCTATTTCTGGAACTATATTGAATTAGTCAACTTCTAGCTTCTCTCTCCTTCCCAATTTTGGCCTCTTTGGGCTGGTTTTCATTTTTTTAATTACAGTCCTAAAATTTCTTCTCTAAGTCACATTGTTTTGAGGTTGCCCTATCTATAAAATCATTTTTTCCATTGTGATAATCTCAGAATAATGATTAGTGATATTTTCTATGAAGTATGTCTCAGGAGAATATACGAATATAAAATGATATTTGCAGTTTCCATGATTTAAAAAGATATTTCAGAGTGGCAGTTTATATAGCAGGCATCATGAACTTCAAGTACGAAGTTTCACTGTCATCTTTTTTTCTGTTTTGGCATGGTTAGGGCTGGCATGAATCAACTGCATGAAACATACTATGAGTTTTGTGAATTTGAGCCTAACCAGCAACGATTCTGGTGTCAGCCTGATTTTGGAACTCAGGCTTGCAAAGAGGAAAAAATCTCTTAAGCACTTAATTTTTCTGCCTTTCCAGTGGTGCAACTTATTAATAAAGATGCCTTTCGAATATAAAGTTAGTCAGTTGAATTTGGACTCTGAGCCCTTTTCGGAGTGGCGATCTTCAGCCCACTCCCCGCCACACTGACCCCTGTGTAGCCAACAGCATTGCTTTGAAGTCAAGTGGAGGCCGGTGGGAGAGAAGTGTGATTCTCCATCAGGGTGCATGGAATTCGGTCACCGATTTTTAATGATATTATTTTTAAGGCCTAGCCTATATTAATAGACTTAGATGAATAAATTTAAAGTGATTAGAAAATTAGGAGGCCAGTTGTGCACATAGCATTATGCATAAATTCTCGTAATAACCACAGCTATTACCTTGGATAACAGTTAAGAGTTTGGGTATTTATATTAAACTACCCTGCCTCTTAGCGGGCATGTGGCCTTGGGTAAACTTTCTGCCCTCCGTTTATGATATTATTATTATTTTTACTATCATCTTTTAAGACCCATGAGCAAAGTTGAAATACTCTTTTCTATGCAATGTTTATCAACTAATATTTAAAGCTGTGGACTTATAGAAAATAACAAGAGCTCTCCAAAAAACAAATAGATAATTAGTAATTTTTTAAAACACCACCAGGGGTTTTTTAATGGCATATAGGGTATAGAAATAGCAATCTCTGCCCATCAAGGCCAAGATGAAGCAGGAGTCCGAGGAAGCCGGGGGGCATCACGAAACAGTGGGGGCCGGACATTGGAGCAGGTGCTGGTGGCAATGAGCACCAATGATGCTGCATGAAGGGCACCGAAGACCTGTCTTAGAGTACAAGCTGGCTGAGAAACTCAAGAATCATAATGAAGTTAATTTCCAGGACCAAACACGAACTATCTGATTTAAAGAAGAATATTCGCTGTTTAGACTACATTAAGGAAAATGCACAGTAATTTCTTGAGATCATGGTGTCCAGTGGTTTTCTGGGTAGCTTGGCTCCCCAGCCTCATCCACTTACCTTTAAAAAGGGCCATACCATAGGTGATGGTTTTATCAATAGGTACGCAGTGGATTCTTCAGAACTTTTGTTTTTTTACTTTTAAAGAAATACTGAATAAAATATCCCCCACACATTTATAAGTTGATAGTAGTGAAGTTTTGAATGAAAGTTCAGTTGCAAAAAATATAAATTCCAGTATAGTGTGAATACTGAGTTTTAAAATAAAACTATTACAGCAAATATATCTACTGCAGTTTGAATACTATGGTGATTTGGTACTCACCAAATGCATAAACAATCTCTTCAATAGTATAAAACCTTCTGTCTTTTTGTCCCATGAATGACAACTTTTACTATAGTTGCCATGTAGAGTTTTACCCCAATGCAATATAATTTCATGCTTGAAAACTTTATGCTCATTATTCAAGAAAAAATGTACATACTGAAGTAAAAATTTTAAATTGTGTGACCCATAAGTCTCTAAGTGTGACAAAAAAGTTCTTCTGTATTGAATACTCATTACAATTATTTTAGTTCATAATTGACCAAAATTATGTAAATATAAAATTTGAAACAAAATATTAATCAAAAGTATTTTAAGAAATGCATCTGTTATTGGTTTATGTTGGTTTACTAACTAGTGAGTTAATATGTTTGTAAATACTTTATTTTGTGCTAAATTAGCATAAATTCCATTTCTAGTTTTTGGCTGTTTTTCGCAGATGTAAGTGTTGAGAAACAATGTTCACATACAAGGTAAATAGAAATGCAAGAGCTTGCCTAAAGCACTGTCATTCAATTCTTTAAATTTCATCAAATT
This sequence comes from Anoura caudifer, assembly GCA_004027475.1. Lineage (NCBI taxonomy): Eukaryota > Metazoa > Chordata > Mammalia > Chiroptera > Phyllostomidae > Anoura > Anoura caudifer. The sequence continues at coordinate 7,795 of PVKU01000828.1, read as the reverse complement.
TCTTCCAAGGTTTATGTCAAAAGTCACATAGTGATCATTCATCAAAATTATTTTTAACGACATATTGAGTGACATTGTTATTATGACTTTCTTCCATGTTCTTGAAAGCAAAGAATTGAAAACCACTAGGTTTGCAAAAAAGGATTTCTTACCTATTCATTGGAGTTACTCACTTTATTATCACTCTCAATGACATATAAATTCATGTCTTTGTTTGGTGCCACAAAAGTTTGACACCCAGGGACTTGTACCAAGGTACACTGAATATTGGAGAGAGGTATGTATTTACTATGTAAAAATGGGAGCAGAGTGATTTCAAAGAGGATATTGGGCTCACAAATGTCTCCAGAAGACTCATTTTAGGAAATAAAATTTAGAAGTTAATGTTAAATATCTAGTAATTGATTCCCTTGAAATGATTATTCTTGCCACCTGACCACGCGCAAAGTCTGCATGAGCCCCAGGGACTCATGCGCCCCCATTGGAAGAATGCTGTTTTTGAAAAATAAGTCTCTGAAAATAGTGATGAATATTTATAGTAGGCAAAAGTCCCTAAAAAGAAAACTCGACACTTGGAGGAGAACAAATAAAATAGATTGTACTGAAATGGCAATACACATGCCAGCATATGTGTGTGTGTGTATGTATGTATATATGTATGTGTTTAAAATAGGAACATGGAGTAGACCCAGAGGTACAAAGTTGTCCTTCAACATCAAAACTGAATCCAGGACATCAGCACCCAGGACATCTCTTCTGTTTTGCAGTTGCTCAATGGAGTCCAATCATACTCAACATGTGGCTAATATTCTATTAACTCTAGATGCAGTACAATATTATTCTCTCAGAGAAATGAACAGCACTACACAGCTAAAACATGTGCTTTCATCTCATTCTCGTTATCTTCTCCAATTCAACAAAAAGGGTGGGTGTGGGCACGGTGCGTGCGTGTGTTTGCAGGTGTGGGGTGCGGTGTCATTACAAAACATTTAGGGTGAAACAGAAGGTATGCTTCTAGTTTGACGCTTTAGCCCACCGGTATAAAACTATGATTCATCCTCACTAGTTTTCTAGAAAGAGGCTCAGAGAGGTAAAGAGATTACACACAGGACTTGTTAAAGGCTGAGTAAGACCACTCACCACGTTACTTACCTAATGGTGAAGCATCTTACCCTAATTCCACGGCATCGCGCTCCATGAAACTACTGAACTTAAAAGGGTAGAAAGTAGGTAAGCTCTTATAAATTTTGATTCCTTTGAAAGTAAAAATTAATTTGAAAGCAGACAAGTTGGGTCATGTATATAAGAAAAGGAAAGTAAAACTATCTGTAGCACATTTCAGCATAAGCCGTGGAATTAACATCAAGACCAGAGGGGCTTTCAACTGAGTCAGATAGAGAGGCATTCACCGAGACCCGTCGGCCCCACCGAGCGACTCTGGGAGCGATGAGAAAGCCGGGGCCTTTCACGGGCTCCCATGTTGAATCATGCAGCTTGCGTCAAGGAGGCCAAACAACTGGGTGCGAGAGAGAAAAGATGACTGATGAGATGCACTCATCACCAGGTTTTCTGTGGACGGCCTCAGTCTTCATTCTTTAAATGGAAATAGCACATCACATGGAACTCCCTCATAAAAAGACACACAGTGTGTGTATAACCAGAAAAACAATGAATAATCAGTTCAAGAACAATTGTTCATGAGCTCAGCCTTATTGGTGGTATTTTACTTCATAACTCCAAACTCAGTGTCCAGGATCATCGCTGAAATTACAAATAGTGTCTCATGTTTTCAAAAAGCACTTTAAACAACTTTTAAGTAATTTATCTCACAACTGTAGAACACTGTATGAATTCACTTCTACGTGGTATTCTATTCAAAATAATTTACAACCAATGGTCCCTTCAGGATTCTCACATGAATGAAACAGCTCGTGGAGGAGCAGCCCTCTTCGCACATCTGGCAGAGGAAAAATTTACTCTATTTCTTCTATACCTAGGCTGTCAAAACTTAGCCTGTGCCAACATTTGCAGGGGCTGTGGTGAGAATACAAATGAAGGATTAAAAGTAACTTGCGAATAAACTCAGGGTATAACAAGTGGAAGTAGTTTCATCAGAAAGGTACACTACAGTGAAAGTAATAACAAATTACTGAAAGTATTTTATATGCTTATTAAAGTTTATCTTTTCTAGAACATTCAAAACTGTGTTAACAGGAAAATATAATATACAAAGTATCAAATTTCAAACCAGTAATTTTAAAATTAGGTGTTTTTATTTAATTTTCAGAAGTTAATTATGTTCACCCATCCTTTTATAAAACTACTGCCCATTTTATAAATCAGCAGCAGGAAAAGTTAACATTTTATAGTAAAGTGAACTAATCCTTTAAGATATAGTCTCACAAATATGTATTGCAGCTGGTTACTTTGTACTAAATAAATCAAGTTATGAAATTATTTTTACCCCCAAAATTTTGGAAAAGACCTGAGCTGGTGTACCTCAGTGGACTGAGCACAGGCCTGTGAACCAAAGGGTCATCAGTTCAATTCCCAGTCAGGGCACATGCCTGGGTTGTGGGCCAGGTCCCCAGTGGGGGCCACATGAGAGACAACCACGCATTGATGTTTCTCTCCCTCTCTTTCTCCTTTACCTCCTCTCTCTCTAAAAATAAATAAATAAAAATTAAAAAAAATTGGGAAAGAAAATCCTAAACATTATATATAGAGAGCAAAATTTGATCCGCAGTTGATCGTGACTTGTGTAGGATCAAAATTAGTGTCACATACCCTCATTTTTGGTTCAAATCTTTTTAATCTTACCTTACAGAAAGTCCAAACAATTCTAACTAAATAGCTTAGAGTCACTACAACTTTATGCACAACAAACCAAAAATTATGGTAAAGACTGTGTTTACTTTTATATCAATCCCTAAATCCCAGTATCCCAGAAAATAACTGAAAATTGAATACTTTTTAAAATACCATACATAGCATTACTTATATCAAGAAATAAGTAATTTTCTTTTCTGGTTTCGAGGGACAAAAACCATACACTCCCTCCAAGTGGTTTCAGAGAAGCTGTCTTCCAAGTAGCGAGTGTAACTGTGGTCTGGGTGAGGGGGAGACGGAGGGAAGGCGCCTGCACGGAGACCGAAACGCTTCTGCACCGGATGTGTTTGCTGCACGGCCTCGGGCTCAGCTTCCTACTGAGCGGGGTCGTAGCTGGGCTTTGAATTCCCATTGAACATGTTACCAGTCCATGATTCGAAAGCTAATCTGTGTTCAGTAAGAACAAGTCCGTGTTTTTCTCAGCATCATGATTGAACAACACACATGGGTGATTCTCAACAGGGGTAAGAAACTAGCTCTCTGATTTTGCATTGTCATGTCAAGACAGAGAGATTCTTGGGAATGTTCTTACGTACGGCTGAGGATGGCTGAGAAATTCTGTCCTCCCCACACGGGACTCTGATCTTCTTTGTTCTTTTCCAGTCTCCCCCATGCACCCTCCTCCCTACGTATGCGTCCATCCTGCTGTCCGTTCTTCTGTGTTCCTGATTTTAGTCTGACAGCACATTTGCATCAGCACGGTGGCTGCCAGTGGTTGAGAACTCTGGGCAGCCCGCAGGACAGCAGCCCTCTGGCCCGGTCCCCAGATCGCTGCTGCACGGTCGCCAGATTGCCACCCGCTCTTTCCAGGGCCTCTGGTCACCGGGCTGGGAAGGATGTGTGCAGACACCCTGGCATGCGTAGCCAGTGCTGAATCACAGGCTCGTCATGAGTTCTTTCACATAATATCGGCCACCACCGAAATCTCCCCGCAGTTTCCCCACGGCTGAATGTACTCATCTCAGGCCGTTCTGAGAATGTTCCTACACCGACGGATGAGGGAGGCAGTAAAATCGCTTTATTTGAAACAACAATGAAAAGCCAACTTGGAGCTGAGCAAGAAGGAATTAGACCACCACGTAGCCTGACCGGAATCGATTCCAAGATTCTACTGGAAGGCAGTGCATTTTCTGGAACAAAAATCAAAGGTGGATGGAGAGAAGCATAGACAAGTAAAGGAGGCCATGGGGAACATGAACTTTATCATCTTGATTATCGTGGTTTCGAGTATGAACTGCGTTTGGCAAGCAAACGGCAGTTAAAGGTCTAATACCCGAGTGTGAGTTTCATACCCCTAAATCTCTTCCAATGGTTCTGGACAATTCTTGGCGATCCGCTTTGTAAATGAGTTTTAAACAAGTACTGGAACAATGAAACAATATAGGGGAACAAACTGCGGTACAGAAAGCACGTCGCTCATGTCGGAAGTCGGACTGTTACCCGTCAAGCTCACAGTCCACCTTTGTCCACGCTGATGGTGGTCCCAGCCACAGGCTCCTTCCTCAGGCCTGCTTGTAACATTACCAGTCCATGCACCTTGGAGAGATGCGGAAACCTTGGGTCCGTTTAAAAACTGGTCAACGATTCAGTTAAACAAAAGCTCAGACATGTAGACTGTAACCCTGATGTACTGACGTATATTTTTCAGAATATACGAGGAATAAAATAGGCAATAATCATTTTAGTCATTAAGTGGCATATCATAAGCTTAAATATCACCCTTTACCTCACTCCCCTTTGTGGTCATAGATCTTCAGATTTTTTCTTCTTTCTCAGTAATTGCTATATCCATGTATTTTAATTCAAATTATTTAGTACCATATAATTTTGATTGGCATTTTAATTCAGGAAAAACTTCTTTTAAGATTTGAAACATAATTGGATTTTTAAAATAATTTAAACAGTATTTATTGAACATAATTTTTCCATAGCACTGTATTAGATGCTACTGTGAAGTAAGTCAAATGACACATTTTATGCTCTTAAAAGACCAATACCATATTTGGGAAGAGAAAAGTATGTGCATGTTTAAATGAGAATAACTAAATTATTTTCAATCATAAAAATATCTAATAACATCAATAATTTTAATAAACATCATAATAAAACTTTTTCTATATAATAATGCCAGTATATAATAATATATATTAATTAAACAATAGAACTACAGCATGTAATTTATTTTTGTTAGATGTACAGAATATTAAATTTATGAAATAAAATAATGAGCATTTACAAAAATTGGAACAATAGGTCAAGATGTGATTTGATAAGGTCAGCTCTATTTTCTTTATTATCTAGTGTGTGGTAAAGTTAAAAGAAATTATATATGAGTTTTGCTCATTGATTTTATCCAATATATATTGAAAATTTTGATAGTGTTAAAGTACACCTAATTAGCGATTCACTATAAGGATTAACATAATTGAGGATGCGTTGAAACTTGAAAGTGATTGCTTTTAAGAGAAAGTACAGCATTTTAGAGGTGAGTGTTAAGAATTTCTGAAGATAATTGCTTGAGTTTAAATGTTTTTAAACTTTTTTTTGCATTTAACTTTTCTTTCTTGTAGTACCCTCTCTTAAGTATGATGAGGTCCTTCTGACTTTGTTCATCTGAATTTGCTAAGTGAGTTGCTCCCACCTGCCCAGTTCACCATATGTCTGTCTTCGAAACATCCTAACAGAGTCCAATGTGCTGTCCATTCCACAGTTCATCCCCCATTAAGTGATATGTTTATAAGAAAGAGACTGAGGAGCAGCCTCAAGGTGTTTGGATTTGATTACACATTACAGTAAGCTTTCCTTTGTCCCCATGCTTGGCGTCTGAGAGATCTGCATACACCCTGGGACAGTAAAATATCCAGAAGTTAATTCAACTGATAGATTCCCCTAAATTTGTCCTTGCTGGAATATCCCTGGGGATGTCTTTTTCCACTTGAATGCTGCAGTGATAGAGCAACTAGGTGGGGGTAGAGAGTGCTTACTAAGATAGAAGGGGTCTGTGGGAGTCTCACGGGCCCAGGTTTGTGTGACCTGAGGCAGACAGAGGGAAAGGGGCAGCAATTCTCAAGCTGGGTGGTAGACTAGTTTAAGCAGGGAAATGCCTGTGCAAAATCCTAAAGTAAGGAAAGCCAAGGCCACTGTGGATGAGCAGGAGAGACGGAGAGGCAGGCTGACCTGTGGTTGCACAGGGCCACAGAAGTGAAACAATGGAAGGCTTGTGTGAAAATGTGAGACGTTTGCATTTCGGTTGAAATACAGAGTGAATGCAAAGAAAGGTTTAAGCATAAGAAATTTCATGATCTGATTTACATTTTTATGATATAACTCCAGCTCCTAAATGGAAAATCCACTAGAGGGGGCAATAAATGAAGCATTGTGAGAATCTGTGAAACAATGATAGATTAGACGAGAGAGAGAGAGGGACAGGTAGAACCGAAATTTATGTTGGAGGTGTAGCCAAGAGGACTTGCCAACAGACTGAATTTCAAGGTGTGCAAGAAGGAGAAATGTGCTTGATACTCTGAAATGTGGATCGACGTCAGTGCCGTTTACTGAGATGGGGCTAACACTTAGGGAGGAGTTCTATTTTGGACATGCTAATTTGCTATAAAACAAATATGCATAGGTTAAATTCCCCTATTAAAAAAGATCATATATTAAGGTCAAAAGCATTTGGCTTGCAAGAATTACATCTAAAATCAAATAGCCATAAGAGGTTAAAATAAAAAGATAGACCACAATACATCTGAGAACCTGAAACAGGCAGTGTTATTGCTATCAGTGCAGACTCCAAGGTAAAAGGGATTAAATAAGAGTTATTTTGTATTGCTATGCTTCACCATGAGTATGCGTGCTCCAACAAGTACTGATAAAATACACTTGCTTTAAAAAGCAACCAACCAAGTAGATAAAAGGTAAGTATAAAATATTCAATATATTAAAGATAGCTAAATATTTAACTTTACATTTCACATTTTCAAGCATCTTTTGGAGACTGGGAAGTAAATACTGGCTGACCACAAAATATTTCTGAATAAATTCTCAAATGCAAAAATTATACATATCAATTACTCATCTACAGTACAATTCAGTTACAATAAATAACAAAAGCATAAACTCTAAGTCTCATTCATCACTACATACACATATAAACACAGTTAAAAATTTAAAAGTATTCCATAATAACTTGTGAGTCAAAAAGAGGATCATAAATCTAATTACAGACTATGATGGCATAATAAGTATTACATAATAAGTAGCAATAGAATTTCTATTAAAATCAAATAGAAATAAGGAATCGTGTAAATAGCATTATGTTGAATTAGAGGTTGTAGTAATTGCTGTAAGGCATGTAACAAAAATTAAAACTACAGCTTTTGTAAAATGCAAAAAAATCCAGTGGAGAAAGCATGGATTTCCTTTAAGTACTTTTAAAACTTCTCTTTCCAATTAAAAAATTAATACTGTAATATGATAAAGTTAGAGCTTCTTTTACAAATATATACAATAAACTATAAATAGACTAAATATTAAAATGTAAAACAAAATAAAACCCCTAAATTCTGAAGATAAAACAAGTAATGATATATTTGACTATATAGTCAAAATTGCCTTAGTGTTAAAAAATTACAAACTACCTGAAAAGACAAACTAGCAAAATTATTTGGAACTTATCTATGTTAATATTTATGGTTTATTAAAAATATATTTATTAACCAAAAGGACAGAGGATGTTGATTTACTTATATAGATTTTAGTGAAAGGCAGAAAAATAAAAGTGGTAATAAATAAGAAAATATTCTAATCTCATAATCAAATTTATATTAAAATAATGACATACCTTTTTTTTTTTTTTGCCTATCAAGTTGCCAAAGAAAAAAGTGGCGAAGGAACTATGAATCTG